>VZQC01012068.1:0-14317 GCA_009823505.1 Rhizomys pruinosus | reverse complement strand
CTCTCTCTCTCTCTCTCTCTCTCTCTCTCTCATTCTATCAGGCCTAGCTTCCAAATCCTCCCCCACCCCTAACCCCCACCCCCCATCTCAAAAAAGAAAAAAAAAAGTACTTCATGACCGCAACTGAGGGTGAGTACACACTTGGACACCACCAAGTTCTCCCCCTCCCAACCACTGACGGTGAGTACACACTTGGACACCACCAAGTTCTCCCCCTCCCAACCAGGGCTTAAACCCAAGTTCTATGAGCCCTGGTCCATGGAGGAAGAACACTTCATGGAAGGCAGCACACGTGTGATAAATTCCCTGCTACACCTGCACACATGCATGCACATACCCAAGAAACTAATGAAAAAAGTAGTTCTCTTAAAAACTAATTCTGCCAGCCTGGTCTACAGAGTGAGTTCCAGGACAGCTGGGGCTATAGGGAGACCCTGTCTTGAAAACACCAATACAAAACAAAACAAAACAGAAAAAACAAACAAACAAACAGAAACTAATTCTGGGGGCTGGAGAGCTGTCTCAGTGGTTATGAGCACTGGCTGCTCCTGCAGAGGACTCAGCACCCACATGGTGGAAAACTCCAGTTCCAGGGGATCCGGTGCCCTCTTCTGACCTCCATGAGCACTGCATGACACTGGTGCACCTTCTTACATGCAAGCAATACACTCATACACAAAAGAGGAAGAATAAAATAAACTATTCCTGGGGCCGGGAGATGTCTTAGTGGAGAAAGTTCTTGCTGTGTCAGTGTGTGGACCAGAGTTTGAATCCCACACTCATGGGAGTGCCAGGTGGGTGTGGTGTCCTGCTGGTCACTCCAGCACCCAGGAGGCAGAGCCAGGGTCCCTACAGGGAGCTGACCACTTCACTAGCTGAGCAAGTCAGCTCTGGGCTCAAGTGAGAGACCTTGTCGCAGTATCTAACTCAGAATTGAGAAAGACATCTGACGTTGACCTTAGGCCTCCACGCACATTTGCACATACTTGTATTCACATCTGCACTGCTGTGCCCACACACATATGCACGTATACACATACATGGCTGGCATTCAAGCTCTGTACCATTGAGCTGCTCATCAACCCTATGTACTCAAGTACATGCTGTGTGCTCATGAGTGCATTTTAAGAAAACGAGGCTGCTAGGCTTGGTGGCACATGCCTTTAATCCCAGGAGAGGCAGGTGGATCTCTACATAGTGAGCTCCAGGCCAGCTGGGACTAAAAGGAGAGAGTGTCTCAAAAAGACCAAAAAAAAAGAAAGAAAGAAAGAAAGAAATAAAGAAAGAGAGAGAGAGAGAGAGAGGGAGGGAGGGAGGGAGGGAGGGAGGGAGGGAGGAAGAAAGAAAGAAAGAAAGAAAGAAAGATAGAAAGAAAGAAAGGCAAGGCTGTCAGTTTAGCTGGTTATTGGCCCATGTGTCAGGACAGCCCATGAAGCCGTCTACCTGGACAGGGGCTGTGTGGGTGGAGTTCTGTGGATCCCACTGATCTCTGGGGCAGGCAGCAGAGAAGCCTGTATGGGCGTCAGTTCTCTCCTTCTGCAGTGAGCACTGGCACAGGGTTCCCTCTGCTCCTTGTCACTCGGGTGCTGTGTCTGTGATTTAGGACTCTGTGACCTTTGATGATGTGGCCATATACTTCACCCAAGAGGAATGGGTTTTAATGGACCAAATTCAGAGAGACCTCTACAGAGAGATGATGCTGGAGAACTACCAGAACCTGGCCTTACTAGGTAAAGCTGCCATTGTGGCCTAAGCAGAGGGACGTCGTTTGTCATGTGTGCTGAAGGACATGTTCTCTATCTGGATGGCCTGGGAAACAAACAGGTCCTGGTGTGTGAGACACCACTGCCTTTTGTCCACGGGGGTCCCCACTGGGCGCCTCAATCCATGTAGAGCTCTGCTGTTACAGACAATGTCAGTCATGTTTTGAGCTATGACAGCAAGGCTGCTGTAGACTGCTTTTGCCTTCAAAACTTCATAGATTGAGGGTTACTTCTAAAGCTGGGTATGGGGACTGGGGATCTGCTGGGCAGGTCGAGTGCTTGCCCAGGAAGCCTGAAGCCTGAGTTCCATCCTCAGTGCCACTTAATACTGGGTATGGTGTCCTGTGTGGTGGCAAACACTTTTAATCCCACCACTCGAGAGGCAGAGGCAGGTGGATGTCTGTGAGACCAAGGCTAGCCTAAGCTATATAGCGAGTTCCAGGCCAGCCAGAGCTACAGGGAGCCCTTCTGTTAATATATATATATCCTACCTCAGAAACAAAGTAAAACAAACAAAAATCACCCCAAAGGGCTGCAGAGATGGCTCAGTAGTTAGTAGCACTTGCTGCTCTTTCAGAGGCCGAGTTCAGTTCCCAGAACCCACATTGGGGGGCTCACAACCACCCATAACTCCTTGTAGTCCCAGCTGTCTGGGAACTTGCTTTGTAGACCAGGCTGGCCTTGAACTCACAGAGATCCACCTGCCTCTGCCTCCCCGGTGCTAGGATTAAAGGCGAAACAAGTTAACTCTTTAAAGGGGGAGGGTTGAGGAGATGGTTCAGCGGTACAAGCAGGATGGTCAGAGTTCAGATACTCAGCACCTGTGTGAGAAGCCTGTGTAAGGGCAGTGCCTGAAATCCCAGCTCGGAGAGACAGAGATGGGGGAGCCAGTGGGGGATCCCCAGGGCTGGCTGGAGGTCTAGCTGAATGAGTGCGCTGCAGACGCAGGAGAGAGCTTGTGTCCAGAAGTAAGGTGGAGGATGGAGTTGGCTCAGACATTGGGAGCACTGGCTGCTCTCGCAGAAGACTCGGCCTCGACTCCCAGCACCCACGTGGCAGCTAATGACCATCTCATAATTCCAGTTCCAGGGGATCCTATGCCGCACTCTCTGGCCTCCAAGCGTTGCGTGACATAGGTGGACTTACATGCATGCATGTAAAACATACACATAAAAGTAAAATTAAAAAATAAGGTGGAAAGCAATAGAAGAAAACTTTATCAGTCCCTCGCCCTCACATGGAAAAGAGGGGCCGTGGCCTGCTGTGCTAGTACATGTCTTTTTTTTTTTTTTTTTTTTCTTTTTGAGACAGGGTCTCAAAAAAGGCCTTGAACTCACAAAGATCCGCCTGTCTCTGCCTCCCAAATGCTAGGATTAAAGGCATGAGCCACCACGGCTGGCTGTCTTTTTTTTTTTTTATAAAGGGTCTCCCTTTAGTCCTAGCTGGCTGGAGCTTGTACTCACAGAGATCTGCCTGCCTCTGCTTCCCGAGTGCTGAGATTAAAGGTGTGCACCACCATGCCCAACACTAGTACATGTCTTAGGGCCGGCACTCGGGAGGCAGAGGCAGACAGGTGTATGTGAGATCAAGTCCAGCCTGGTGTACATGGTGAGTTTTAGGCTAGCTGCTGGGGCAGTCTCCTCCTTACTGGGCAGCTCCTCCTTACCTGGCACTCTCCTCCTTACCAGGCATCTCCTTCTTACCTGGGACTCTCCTCCTTATTGGGCACCTCCTCCTTACCTGGCACTCTCCTCCTTACCGGGCACTCGCCTCCTTACCGGGCACTCGCCTCCTTACCGGGCACTCTCCTCCTAACTTGGCAGCTCTTCCTTACCGGGCAGTCTCCTCCTTAACGGGAAGCTCCTCCTTACCGGGCACTCTCCTTACCAGGGAGCTCCTCCTTACCAGGCAGCTCCTCCCTACTGGGCACTCTCCTCCTTACCGGGAAGCTCCTCCTTACCTGGCACTCTCCTAATTATTGGGCAGCTCCTCCTTACCGGGCACTCTCCTCCTTACCAGGCAGCTCCTCCTTATTGGGCAGCTCCTCCTTACCGGGCACTCTCCTCCTTACCTGGCACTCTCCTCCTTACTGGGCAGCCCCTCCTTACTGGGCAGCTCCTCCTTCCCGGGCACTCTTCTCCTTACTGGGCACTCTCCTCCTTACTAGGCAACTCCTCCTTACCTGGGACTCTCCTCCTTACCAGGCAGCTCCTCCTTACCTGGCACTCTCCTCCTTACCGGGCAGCTCCTCTTTACCTGGCACTCTCCTCCTTACCGGGCACCTGTTTCTTACCTGGTACTCTCCTCCTTATTGGGCATGCCCTTCTTCCTGGCACTCTCTTCCTTACCTGGCACACTCCTCCTTACCAGGCAGCTCCTCCTTACTGGGCAGCTCCTCCTTACTGGGCAGCTCCTCCTTACCTGGGACTCTCCTCCTTAACGGGCAGCTTCTCCTTACCTGGCACTCTCCTCCTTACTGGGGACTCTCCTCCTGACTGGGCACTCTCCTCCTTACCAGGCATCTCCTCTTTACTGGGCCGCTGCTCCTTACCTGGCACTCTCCTCCTTACCTGGCTGCTCCTCCTTACCTGGCGCTCTCCTCCTTACTGGGCACTCTCCTCCTTACTGGGCAGCTCATTCTTACCAGTCACTCTCCTCCTTACCAGGCAGCTTCTCCTTACCGGGCACACTCCTCCTTACCGGGCAGCTCCTCGTTACCTGGCACAATCCTCCTTACCGGTCAGCTCCTCCTTTCCAGTCAGCTCCTCTTTACTGGGCAGTCACCACCTTACCGGGCAGCTCTTCCTTACCTGGCACTCTCCTCCTTACCAGGCAGCTCCTCCTTGCCGGGCAGTCTCCTCCTTACCGGTCACTCTCCTCCTTACCGGGAAGCTCCTCCTTACCTGGCACTCTCCTCCTTAAGGGCACTCTCTTCTTACCGGGCAGCTCCACCATACCGGGCAGTCTCCTCCTTATTGGGCAACTCCTCCTTACCTGGCACTCTCCTCCTTACCGGACATCTCCTCCTTGCCTGGCACTCTCCTCCTTACTGTGCAGCTCCTCCTTATTTGGCACTCTCCTCCTAACCAGGGAGCTCCTCCTTACCTGGCACTCTCCTCCTCACCAGGCAGCTCGTCCTTACCAGGCAGTCTCCTCCTTACAGGGCAGCTCCTCTTGACCTGGCACTCTCCTCCTTACTTGGCAGCTCCTCCTTACCTGGCACTCTCCTCCTTACCTGGCACTCTCCTACTTATTGGGCAGCTCCTTCTTACTGGTCACACTCCTCCTTACCTGGCAGCTCCTCATTACCTGACACTCTCCTCCTTACTTGGCAGCTCCTCCTTACCGGTCACTCTCCTCCTTACCTGGCACTCTCCTCCTTACTGGGCAGCTCCTCCTTACCTGGCACTCTCCTCCTTACCTGGCACTCTCCTACTTATTGGGCAGCTCCTTCTTACCGGTCACACTCCTCCTTACCTGGCAGCTCCTCATTACCTGACACTCTCCTCCTTACCTGGCACTCTCCTCCTTACTGGGCAGCTCCTCCTTACCTGGCACACTCCTCCTTACCTGGCAGCTCCTCATTACCTGACACTCTCCTCCTTACTTGGCAGCTCCTCCTTACCTGACACTCTCCACCTTACCGGGCAGCTCCTCCTTACCTGGCACTCTCCTCCTTACCGGGCAGCTCCTCCTTACCTGGCACTCTCCTCCTTACCGGGCAGCTCCTCCTTACCTGGCACTCTCCTCCTTACCGGGCAGCTCCTCCTTACCTGGCACTCTCCTCCTTACCGGGCAGCTCCTCCTTACCTGGCACTCTCCTCCTTACCGGGCAGCTCCTCCTTACCTGGCACTCTCCTCCTCACCAGGCAGCTCCTCCTTACCTGACACTCTCTTCCTGGCACTCTCCTCCTCACCAGGCAGCTCCTCCTTACCTGGCACTCTCTTCCTTACCGGGCAGTCTCCTCCTTACCGGGCAGCTCCTCATTACCTGGAACTCTCCTCCTTACTGTGCAGCTCCTCCGTATGTGGCACTCTCCTCCTTACCGGGCAGCTCCTCCTTACCTGGCACTCTCCTCCTCACCAGGCAGCTCCTCCTTACCTGACACTCTCTTCCTGGCACTCTCCTCCTCACCAGGCAGCTCCTCCTTACCTGGCACTCTCTTCCTTACCGGGCAGTCTCCTCCTTACCGGGCAGCTCCTCATTACCTGGAACTCTCCTCCTTACTGTGCAGCTCCTCCGTACGTGGCACTCTCCTTCTTACCGGGCAGCTCCTCCTTACCTGGCACTCTCCTCCTCACCAGGCAGCTCCTCCTTACCTGGCACTCTCCTCCTTACTCGGCAGCTCCTCCTTACCTGGCACTCTCCTCCTCACCAGGCAGCTCCTCCTTACCTGGCACTCTCTTCCTTACCGGGCAGTCTCCTCCTTACCGGTCAGTCTCCTCCTTACTGAGCAGCTCCTCCTAACCTGGCACTCTCCTCCTTACTGGGCAGCTACTAATTACCTGGCAATCTCCTCCTTACTTGGCAGCTCCTCCTTACCTGGCACTCTCCTCCTTACCTGGCACTCTCCTACTTATTGGGCAGCTCCTCCTTACCGGTCACTCTCCTCCTTACCTGGCCCTCTCCTCCTTACCGGGCAGCTCCTCCTTACCTGGCACCCTCCTCCTTACCTGGCACCCTCTCCTTACCGGGCAGCTCCTCCTTACCTGGCACTCTCCTCCTTACCTGGCACTCTCCTCCCTACCAGGCCGATCCTCCTTACTGGGCAGCTCCTCCTTACCTGGCACTCCTCTCCTTACTGGGCAGCTCCTCCTTACCTGGTACTCTCCTCCTTACTGGTCAGCTCCTCCTTACCTGGTACTCTCCTCCTTACTGGCCAGCTCCTCCTTACCTGGCACTATCCTCCTTACTTGGCAGCTCCTCCTTACCTGGCACTATCCTCCTTACCGGGCAGCTCCTCCTTACCAGGCAGTCTCCTCCTTACCGGTAGTCTCCTTCTTACCGGGAAGCTACTCATTACCTGGCACTCTCCTCCTTTCCGGGCAGCTCCTCCTTACATGGCACTCTCCTCCTTTCCCGGCAGCTCCTCCTTACCTGGCACTCTCCTACTTATTGGGGAGCTCCTACTTACCTGGCACTCTCCTCCTTACCTGGCACTCTCCTCCTTACCGGGCAGCTCCTCTTACCGGGCACTCTCCTCCTTAATGGGCAGCTCCTCCTTACGGGGCAGCTCCTCCTTACCTGGCACCCTCCTCCCTACTGGGCACCTCCTCCTTACAGGGCAGCTCCTCCTTACCTGGCACTCTCCACCTTACCGTGCAGCTCCTCCGTACGTGGCACTCTCCTCCTTACCTGGCAGCTCCTCCTTACCTGGCACTCTCCTCCTCACCAGGCAGCTCCTCCTTACCTGGCACTCTCTTCCTTATCAGGCAGTCTCCTCCTAAAGGGGCAGCTCCTCCTTACCTGGCCCTCTCCTACTTATTGGGCAGCTCCTCCTTACCTGGCACTCTCCTCGTTACCAGGCAGCTCCTTCTTATTGGGCAGCCCCTCCTTACCTGGCACTCTCTTCCTTACGTGGCACTCTCCTCCTTGCCGGGCAGCTCCTCCTTACCGGGTACTCTCCTCCTTACCGGGCAGCTCCTCCTTACCAGGCAGGTCCTCCTTACCTGGCACCCTCCTCCTTACCGGGCAGCTCCTCCTTACCAGGCACCTCCTTACCGGGCAGCTCCTCCTTACCTGGCGCTCTCCTCCTAACCGGGCACTCTCCTCCTTACCGGCAACTCCTCCTTACCATTCACTCTCTTCCTTACCTGGCAGCTCCTCCTTACCGGGCAGCTCCTCCTTACTTGGCGCTCTCCTACTTACCTGGCAGCTCCTCCTTACCTGGCAGCTCCTACTTACCTGGCGCTCTCCTCTTTACTGGGCAGCTCCTCCTTACCTGTCACTCTCCTCCTTACTGGGCAGCTCCTCCTTACCGGTCACCTCCTCCTTAACGGGCAGCTCCTCCTTACCTGGCCCTCTCCTCCTTACCGGGCACCTCATTCTTACCTGGGACTCTCCTCCTTATTGGGCAGCTCCTCCTTACCTGGCACTCTCCTCTTTACCTGGCACTCTCCTCCTTACCGGGCACTCTGCTCCTTACCGGGGGCAACTCCTCCTTACCTGGCACAATCCTCCTTACCGGGCAGCTGTTCGTTACCTGGCACTCTCCTCCTTACCGGGCACTCTCCTCCTTACCAGGCAGCTTCTCCTTACGCGGTAGCTCCTCCTTACCAGGCAGCTCCTCCTTACCGGGCAGCTCCTCCCTACCGGGCACTCTCCTCCTTACCTGGCAGCTCCTCCTTACCTGGAACTCTCCTCCTTACCAAGCACTCTCCTCCTTACCTGGCACTCTCCTCCTTACTTGGCAGCTCCTCCTTACCTGGCACTCTCCTCCTTACTTGGCAGCTCCTCCTTACCTGGCACTCTCCTCCTTACCTGGCGCTCTCCGCCTTACCGGGCACTCTCCTCCTTACCAGGCAGCACATTCTTACCAGTCATCCTCCTCCTTACCAGGCAGCTTCTACTTACCGGGCACACTCCTCCTTACTGGGCAGCTCCTCCTTACCGGGCACTCTCTTCCTTACCGGGCAGCTCATTCTTACCAGTCACTCTCCTCCTTACCGGGCAGCTTTTACTTCCCGGGCACACTCCTCCTTACCGGGCAGTTCCTCCTTACCTGGCACTCTCCTCCTTACCGGGCACTCTCCTCCTTACCGGGCAGCTCATTCTTACCAGTCACTCTCCACCTTACCGGGCAGCTTCTACTTCCCGGGCACACTCCTCCTTACCGGGCAGCTCCTCCTTACCGGGCAGTCTCCTCCTTACTGGGCAGCTCCTCACCTGGCACTCTCCTCCTTACTCGGCAGCTCCTCCTTACCTGGCACACTCATCCTTACTTGGCAGCTCCTCCTTACCTGGCACTCTCCTACTTACTGGGCAGCTCCTCCTTAGCTGGCACTCTCCTCCTTAAGGGCACTCTCTTCTTACCGGGCAGCTTCTCCTTACATGGCAGCTCCTCCTTACCGGGCAGCTCCTTCTTACCTGGCACTCTCCTCCTTACCGCGCACCTCCTTCTTACCTGGGACTCTCCTCCTTATTGGGCAGCTCTTCCTTACCTGGCACTCTCCTCTTTACCTGGCACTCTCCTCCTTGCCGGGCACCTGCTTCTCACCTGGCCCTCTCCTCCTTATTGGGCAGCCCCTCCTTACCTGGCACTCTCTTCCTTATCTGGCACTCTCCTCCTTACCAGGCAGCTCCTCCTTATTGGGCAGCTCCTCCTTACCTGGCACTCTTCTCCTTACCAGGCAGCTCCTCCTTACCTGGCACTCTCCTCCTTACTGGGCACCTGCTTCTCACCTGGCCCTCTCCTCCTTATTGGGCAGCCCCTCCTTACCTGGCACTCTCTTCCTTATCTGGCACTCTCCTCCTAACCGGGCAGCTCCTCCTTACTGGGCAACTCCTCCTCACCTGGCACTCTTCTCCTTACCAGGCAGCTCCTCCTTACCTGGCACTCTCCTCCTTACTGGGCACCTGCTTCTCACCTGGCCCTCTCCTCCTTATTGGGCAGCCCCTCCTTACCTGGCACTCTCTTCCTTATCTGGCACTCTCCTCCTTACCGGGCAGCTCCTCCTTACTGCGCAGCTCCTTCTTTTCGGGCACTCCCCTCCTTACTGGGCACTGTGCTCCTTACTTGGCAACTCCTCCTTACCAGGCACTCTCCGCCTTACTGGGCACTCTCCTCCTTACCAGGCAGCTTTTACTTACCGGGCAGCTCCTCCTTACCAGTCACTCTCCTCCTTACCGGGCAGGTCCTCCTTACTTGGCACCTCCTCTTTACAGGGCAGCTCCTCCTTACTGGGCAGCTCCTCCCTACAAGGCACTCTCCTCCTTACAGGGAAGCTCCTCTTTACCGGGCCGCTGCTCCTTACCTGGACTCTCCTCCTTACCTGGCTGGTCCTCCTTACCCGGCAGCTCCTCCTTGGGCAGCTCCTCCTTACCTGGCACTCTCCTCTTTACTGCGCTGCTCCCTCTTACCTGGCACTCTCCTCCTTACCAGACAGCTCCTCCATACTGGGCAGCTCTTCCTTACCAGGCAGCTCCTCCTTACCGGGAAGTCTCCTACTTAATGCACAGCTCCTCCTTACCTGGCACTCTCCTCCTTACTGGGCAGCTCCTCTTTACCAGCCAGCTTCTCCTTACGGGGCACTCTCCTCCCTACCGGGCAGCTACTCCTTACAAGGCACTCTCCTCCTTCCCGGGCAGCTCCTCCTTACCTGGCAGGCTCCTCCTTACCGGGCAGCTCCTCGTTACCTGGCACTCTCCTCCTTACTGGGCACTCTCCTCCTTCCCAGGCACTCTCCTCCTTACCGGGCACTCTCCTCCTTACCAGGCATCTTTTACTTACCAGGCAGCTCCTCCTTACCAGTCACTCTCCTCCTTACCGGGCAGGTCCTCCTTACTTGGCACCTCCTCCTTACCTGGCTGCTCCTCCTTACCGGGCAGCTCCTCCTTGGGCAGCTCCTCCTTACCTGGCACTCTCCTCCTTACTGTGCAGCTCCCTCTTACCTGGCACTCTCTTCCTTACCGGGCAGCTCCTCCTTACCTGGCACTCTCCTCCTTACTGGGCAGCTCCTCTTTACCAGCCAGCCTCTCCTTATGAGGCACTCTCCTCCCTACCGGGCAGCTACTCCTTACCTGGCCCTCTCCTCGTTAAGGGGCAGCTCCTCCTTAAGGGGTAGCTCCTCCTTGGGCAGCTCCTCCTTACCTGGTACTCTCCTCCTTACTGGGAAGCTCCTCCTTACCTGGCACTCTCCTCCTTACCTGGCACTCTCCTCCTTATCTGGCACTCTCCTCCTTACCGGGCAGCTCCTCCTTACCTGGCACTCTCCTCCTTACTGGGCACTCTCCTCCTTACAGGGCAGCTCCTCCTTACCTGGCACTCTCCTCCTTACCGGGCACTCTCCTCCTCACCGGGCACTCTCCTCCTTACCGGGCTGCTCCGCCTTTCCAGGCAGCTCCTCCTTACTGGGCAGTCTCCTCCCTACAGGGCAGCTCCTCCTTACCAGGCAGCTCCTCCTTACTGGGCAGCTCCTCCTTACTGGGGAGATCCTCCTTACCTAGCACTCTCCTCCTTACTGGGCACTCTGCTCCTTACTGGGCACCTCCTCCTTACCTGGGACTCTCCTGCTTACCGTGCAGCTCCTCGTTACCTGGCACTCTCCTCCTTACTGGGCACTCTCCTCCTTCCCAGGCACTCTCCTCCTTACCGGGCACTCTCCTCCTTACCAGGAAGCTTTTACTTACCAGGCAGCTCCTCCTTACCAGTCACTCTCCTCCTTACCGGGCAGGTCCTCCTTACTTGGCACCTCCTCTTTACAGGGCAGCTCCTCCTTACTGGGCAGCTCCTCCCTACAAGGCACTCTCCTCCTTACTGGGCTGCTCCGCCTTACCAGGCAGCTCCTCCTTACCAGGCAGTCTCCTCCCTACAGGGTAGCTCCTCCTTACNGGCACTCTCCTCCTTACCGGGCAGCTCCTCCTTACTGGGCAGCTCCTCCTTTTCGGGCACTCTCCTCCTTACTGGGCACTCTGCTCCTTACTGGGCAACTCCTGCTTACCTGGGACTCTCCTCCTTACCTGGCAGCTCCTCGTTACCTGGCACTCTCCTACTTACTGGGCACTCTCCTCCTCACCGGGCAGCTCCTCCTTATAGGGCAGCTCCTCCTTACCTGGCACTCTCCTCCTTACCGTGCTGCTCCTCCTTACCTGGCACTCTCCTCCTTACCGGGCACCCGCTTCTCACCTGGCACTCACCTCTATATTGGGCAGCCCCTCCTTACCTGGCACTCTCTTCATTATCTGGCACTCTCCTACTTACTGGGCACTCTCCTCCTCACCGGGCAGCTCCTCCTTATAGGGCAGCTCCTCCTTACCTGGGACTCTCCTCCTTACCGGGCACCCGCTTCTCACCTGGCACACACCTCTATATTGGGCAGTCCCTCCTTACCTGGCACTCTCTTCCTTACTTGGCACTCTGCTCCTTACTGGGCAACTCCTCCTTACCTGGGACTCTCCTGCTTACCGTGCAGCTCCTCGTTACCTGGCACTCTCCTCCTTACTGGGCACTCTCCTCATTACCGGTCACTCTCCTCCTTACCGGGCAGGTCCTCCTTACTTGGCAGCTCCTCCTTACCTGGCTGCTCCTCCTTACCAGGCAGCTCCTCCTTGGGCAGCTCCTCCTTACCTGGCACTCTCCTCCTTACCGGGCAGCTCAACCTCACTGGGCAGCTCCTCCTCACCGGGCAGCTCCTCCTTACTGGGCAGCTCCTCCTTACCTGGCCCTCTCCTCCTTACTGGGTAGGTCCTCCTTACCTGGCCCTCTCCTCCTTACCAGGCAGCTCCTCCATACCTGGCACTCTCCTTCTTACTGGGCAGCTCCTCCTTACCTGGCACTCTCCTCCTTACCGGGCACCTGCTTCTTACCTGGCACTCTCCTCCTTATTGGGCAGCCCCTCCTTACCCGGCACTCTCTTCCTTACCTGGCAATCTCCTCCTAACTGGGCACCTCCTCCTTACTGGGCAGCTCCTCCTTCCCGCGTCCTCTCCTCCCTACTAGGCACTCTCCTCCTTACTGGGCAATTACTCCTTACCTGGGACTCTCCTCCTTACCGGGCAGCTCCTCGTTACCTGGCACTCTCCTCCTACTGTGCACTCTCCTCTTTACCGGGCACTCTCCTCCTTACTGGGCACTCTCCTCCTTATGGGGCCGTCTCTTCCTTACCAGGCAGTTTCTCCTTACCGGGCAGCTCCTCCTTACCGGTCACTCTCCACCTTACCGGGCAGGTCCTCCTTACTCGGCAGCTCCTCCTTACAGGGCTGCTCCTCCTTACCGGGCAGCTCCTCCCTACCATGCACTCTCCTCCTTACTGGGAAGCTTCTCTTTACAGGGCCGCTGCTCCTTACCTGGCACTCTCCTCCTTACTTTGCTGCTCCTCCTTACCGGGGAGCTCCTCCTTCCTGGGCAGCTCCTCCTTACCTGGCACTCTCCTCCTTACTGCGCAGCTCCCTCTTAACTGGCCCTCTCCTCCTTACCGGGCAGCTCCTCCTTACCGGGCAGCTACTCCTTACCTGACACTCTCCTCCTTACTGGGCAGCTCCTCCTTACCTGGCACTCTCCTCCTTACTGTGCACTCTCCTCCTTACCTGGCAGCTCAACCTTACCGGGCAGCTCCTCCTTACCACGCACTCTTCTCCTCACCAGGCAGCTCCTCCTCACCGGGCAGCTCCTCCTTACCAGGCATTCTCCTCCTTACAGTGCAGCTCCTCCTTACCAGGCAGCTCCACCTTACCGGGCAGCTCCTTCTTACTGGGCAGATCCTCCTTACCTGGCACTCTCCTCCTTATTGGGCTGCTCCCCCTTACTGGGCAGCTCCTCCTTCCCGGGCACTCCCCTCCTTACTGGGCACTCTGCTCCTTACTGGGCAGCTCCTCCTTACCTGGGACTCTCCTCCTTACTGAGCACTCTCCTCCTTACTGGGCAGCTCCTCCTTACTGGTCACTCTCCTCCTAACTGGGCAGGTCCTCCTTACTCGGCAGCTCCTCCTTACAGGGCAGCTCCTCCTTACCGGGCAGCATCTCCCTACCAGGCACTCTCCTCCTTACAGGGAAGCTCCTATTTACCAGGCCGCTGCTCCTTACCTGGCTGCTCCTCCTTACCGGGCAGCTCCTCCTTGGTCAGCTCCTCCTTACCTGGCACTCTCCTCCTTATCGGTCAGCTCCTCCTTACAGGGCAGCTCCTCCTTACTGGGCAGATCCTCCTTACCTGGCACTCTCCTCCCTACCAGGCAGCTCCTCCTCACTGGGCACTCTCCTCCCTACCGGGCAGCTCCTCCTCACTGGGCACTCTCCTCCTCACCGGGCAGCTCCTCCTCACTGGGCAGCCTCTCCTTACCGGGCAGTCTCCTCCTTACAGGGCAGCTCCTCTTTACTGGGCAGCTCCTCCTTACCGGGCAGCTCCTCCTTACTGGGCAGATCCTCCTTACCTGGCACTCTCCTCCTTACTGGGTAGGTCCTCCTTACCGGGCAGCTCCTCCTTACCTGGCACTCTCCTCCTTACCTGGCACTCTCCTCCTCACCGGGCAGCTCCTCCTTTCTGGGCAGCTCCTCCTTACTGGGCAGCTCCTCCTTACCGGGCAGCTCCATGGGGCATTTGAAGCCTGCCCTGGTCCTCATGGATCTGCGGAGAGATTCTGCCCTTGCGTTGCGTCTTTCCGTGGCCTACTCCCTCAGGCACCTTTCTCAAGCACCCTGAACTCTTGCTCTGGCAGCTTCCCACTCCTCTCCCCATTTCACAGATGAGAAGGTGAGACTCGGCCCACTAGGTTTTCACATGGAGAAGCTGGGGCTGCAGTCTAGATCTGGAGGCTCTCTTCTCTCTTGGTTGTCTAAGCTGAGAGCCAGCATTCCCCCCTGCCCGTCCCCCCATGGCCATTACTGGCACAAACAGTGGCCT
>VZQC01012066.1:948572-1007353 GCA_009823505.1 Rhizomys pruinosus | reverse complement strand
AATAAATAAATAAATAAATGGAATCTCATTTTAATTCTTTTGTATCTGGCTTTCAGTTTACAGTAATTTATGAGATTCACCTACACAGCTGCAGCAGTCTGTTCCTTTTCACTACTGTGTAGTAGTCCATTGTATGCCATGCCACAGTGCACTTAGCCATTTCTTTCTTTAAATAAAAATTTTTTTGTAATATTTTACTTTTTTTCTTTTTCTTTTTTTCTTTTTTTTTTTTTTTTGTCTTTTTGAGACAGGGTCTCCCTGTAGCCCCAGCTGGCCTGGAACTCACTATTTAGACCAGGCTGGCCTTAAACTCACAGAGATCCATCTGCCTCTGTCTCCCAAGTCCTGGGCCTGAAGGTGTGTGCCATCACACCTGATGGTATTTTACTTATTTTTATTTTATGTGTATGAGTGTATTGCCTGCATATATGTAAGTGCAGCTGTGTTGTACAATGCTTGCAGAGGCCAGAAGAGGGCATAGGATCCCCTGGAACTGGAGTTACAAATTGTTGCTGGTAACATATGGATACTGGTAATAGAACCTGGGTCCTCTGCAAGAGCACCCAGTGCTCTTAACCACTGAACTGTCTCTCCAGTCCCAGCCATTTATTTTTTCTTGATGGACAATGAAAAACTCATTTCCAGTTTTTAGTTCTTATGAATAAAGCTGTTATGAATATTTTTGTATCAGCATTTTTGTGTAGCGGCAGAGTGGCTGGGACATGGGTGGTATGTTCAACTTTCTTAGAAATTGCTAGTTTTCGGGGCTGGAGAGATGGTTCAGCGGTTGGGAGGACCAAGTGCTCTTGCAGAGGACGCAGGTTTGATTCCCAGCACCCACATGGCGGCTAAAAACGGTCTTTAACTCCAGTTCCAGGGAAATCCTATGCCCTCTTCTGACCTCCGCGGCATTGCACAACACGGGTGAGCCAACCTACATGCAGGCAGTACACTCATACACATAAAAAATAAAAAATAAAAATAAATTGCTAGTTTTCTAGAGCGCTGGTATCATTTTCAGCTCCCTCCAGAAAAGCATGGGAATTGGAGCTCTCTACATCTTCACTTTGCTTGCCGCCTGTGAACTGTGGCGCCCTCTGCTGGGTAGGAGGTGTTACTGTTACTACTAGGTAAGAGATGGTGTGTTGGTATTCGTGTGGAGCATATGGCCATAGATTTGTACGGCTCATTGTTCTGCTCTGAGCTCAACATATGGTCTAAGTAAACTGTTTAGTCCTTCTAAGAGTCCTCTTACTCTGCCCCTGTGAAATGAGGCTGTTGCTAACATCTCTCCCAAAGAATCATGAGGGTTACATGAGGAAAATCTTATAGAGACCTTAGCACCGGGCATTACACACAGTGCTTGATTAGTGATTGCCCTGCTGTTGGTATGTATGTATGTATGTATGTATGTATGTATGTATGTATGTATGTATTTATTTATTTACTTATTTATTGGTTCTGTTCTTTAACAGATCCCAGTGGGAGAGAACAGTTTTAAATGTCTCACACCTTTCAGAATGCTGACAGAGCCCAGGGATTGTGATGTGTTTTACAGGATAGGAACTGTCAACCTTCTCTGACTGGAAACAGCTAGACTTTCCTGCAATGGCTCCACACTAAGAACTGCAGAGCAGAGAGATAGGAAGTCCCGAGTCCTAATGAGGGTTGCTGTGTCTACCAACCTAACATGCACCTTACTGGTGGACTTCTAACTTCTTATTAGGTAAGCAAACAAAATCCCTCATCAGTTTGACTGATTACCAGCAGCTTATACACCCTGACTGATATACCCTATACTTCCAGCAGTCCTCCGCAGAACAGGACTGAACAGGACTAGCTCTTGGCCTCCTTAATGCCAGCTTCTGGCAGGCCCACTGGACTACCAGGAGCTGGTGTTCTAGCAAAAGCTGATTTCTCACCGTTGATAATGTCAAGTCACCTTTTGTGCAGCTGAAATTAAACTCATGCAGAGGGTGAAGTTAGAGGCTGTTCTTTTAAGCTTTTAATGTCTTCCGAAGAATACTGCTGATCATTCAGCCACGGATCACAAAGCTTTATGTAATTTGCTGCCACCCACTAAGAAATCATCTCTGGCAGTAGCAGCTCAGAGATAGGAGAGCAGTGGGGGAGGCAGGATTCTGTCTGATGTTTAAGAAGTATTTCCTGCTTTCCTCCCATGGACTACTTAAGGGCTTTTATGGGGGAATACCAAAACTGTAAAAACAACTCAGTCTGCACACAGTTGGGGAGGGGAAGTAATATGAGTTGTGAGTCAAAAAATATTTCGAATTTCACAGCTGTTTTATTGTAGTATAATGAATAATAAATGTGTGGTAAAGTGCACAAATCTTAAATGTGCAGCTCAATGAATTTTTAAAAAGTGAATACACCCATGCACTCAGAGCCAATTATCAGATCTCAGAAGATTCCTTCATTCTCTTCCCAGCCATCATCAACCCCTTTCTGTTCCAAAATAGACACTGTTCTGACATCCATCACCAGAGATTAGCAATTAGCTTTGCCTGGTTTGAACTCTGTTGATGGGATCTTCTTTTTATGTCTAGATTCTTTTGCTTTTTTCTGTCTATGAGATTCATGCATGTTGCTATTTGGGGCTGTAGTTCATGCTTTGCAGTGTGAGTGTGTGTGTGTGTGTGTGTGTGTGTGTACTGTATTCATGAGTGTGCAGGTGCATGTGTGTGTATGCAGGTACACATGTGTGCATGCACATGTTGAGGTCATAGGAGCTGTCTATCTTGTTTTGTGAGGCAGGGTCTCCCACCGGGTTGGAACTCTCTGACCAGGCTAGGCTGTCTGGTGGGTGAAGCCTAGGGCTCTCCCTGTCTCCAACTCCTCAGTTCTGAGATTACAACTGTATATCAATACACTTGGCCTTTTTTGTTGTTGCTTTTCTTGAGATTTCAAGGCAAGTACTTTGCTAACTAAGCTATCTCCAGCCCTGGTCTTTTGTTGATTTGTAATTGAGTTAGCCTCTTGATTTATATGAGTTCTGTATATTATAGATATAAGCTTTAGTTAGAAACATGTACTACAAATTTCATTCATTGACTTGGATTTTTTAGAGCCAATTATTAGTGCGTGTGGGTTTTTTAAAATATTTATTTCAGCCAGGTGTAGTGGCACATGCCTTTAATCCCAGCACTTGAGAGGCAGAGGCAGGCAGATCTCTGTAAATTCAAAGCCAGCCTGGTATACACAGTGAGTTCCAGGCCAGCTGGGGCTACAGGGAGACCCTGTCTCAAAAAACATATTTATTTCATGTGTGTGAGGGAGGATGGAATTCATGAATGCCATGACAGACGCGTAGAAGTCAGAGGACAACTTTTGGGAGCCAGTTCTCTCCTTCAACCATGTGTGTCCCAGAGATCAAACTCAGGTTGTCATAACCAGGGCTTTACACCTGGGAGGCAAGCACTCTACTACCTGGGCTATAGACTCTACCTAAGAATATTAGTTTTATGTTAGCAACCTTCAGAGCAGATATTATCAATTGTACTGGAATTCTTTTCAAAAATTAAAATTTATTTATTATTTATTTATTTATTTATTTATTTTTATTTATTTATTTTTTTGGTCTTTTAGAGACAGGGTCTCCCTGTAGCCCCAGCTGTCCTGGAACTCACATTGTAGACCAGGCTGGTCTTGAACTCACAAAGATCCGCCTGCCTCTGCCTCCCAAGTGCTAGGATTAAAGGCGTGTGACACCACGCCCGGCCTATTTTTTATTGTTTATGTGCATGGATGTACTCTCTGCATGTAGGTCTGTGCACCCGTGTTGTGCAATGCCGCGGAGGTCAGAAGAGGGTGTCGGATTCCCCTGGAACTGGAGTTACAGACAGTTCTCAGCCACCGTGTGGGTTTTGGGGATCGAATCTGGGTCCTCTGTAAGATCAGTCGCTGCTCTTAACCACTAGGCCATCTCTCCAGCCCATGATTTATTTATTTTTATTTTATGTACCTGAGTGTTATGCCTGTATGTGTGTGAGTGCACCTGTGTCTTCAATGCCAGTAGAAGACAGAGAGGGCATCTGTTTCCCTGGAACTGGAGTTAGAGGCAGTTGTTAGCTGCCATGCAGGTGCTGGGATTGGAACCCAAATCCTCTACGACAGCCAGTGCTCTTAATGGCTGAGCCATCTCTCTAGCCCTCCTTTTAAAAATTTAATTACATTTATTTATTTATTATTTATTTTCATGTGTGCATATATATGCATTCACACTTCACAGTGTGCACGTGGAAGTCAGAGAATTACTTGTAGAAGTTGTTTTTCTCCTTCTGTCCTGTGGGTTCTAGAGATCAAACTTGGGTCATTAGGCTTGATGGCAGGTGGCTTTACCTGCTGATCCATCTTGTGGCCCTAATTGTACTAGAATTCCTTTTTCTTAGCTTGTGAGAGACTTCAGCCAGACTCCGGGTCAAAGAGATGTTTTCTTTTCCCATGTCCCCATAATTTGTCCTGTCTTTTATCCTCTGTCAGTTTGGCCAAATGTGAGGTAAAGGAGTAAGTTCCTCCACATCATTCCCGGAGTCAGCCTTTTACCCTAAAAACTCTGCTAACAATTTCTCAGATTGATCTCAGAATGGTAGGTGTATTAGTCACTTTTCTGTTGCTGTGATAAACCACCATGACCAAGGGTACTTATAAAAGGAAGAGTTTACGGGGCTGGAGAGATGGCCTAGCGGTTAAGAGCGCCGACCGCTCTTACAGAGGACCCGGGTTCGATCCCCAGCACCAACATGGCGGCAGAGAACCGTCTGGAACTCCAATCCAGGAGAACTCCAGTTCCAGGGGAATCCTGACCCTCTTCTGACTCCGCGGCATTGCACGACACGGTGCACAGACTGGCATGCAGACAGTACATTCATACACATACAGAAATAATAAAAATTAATAAAAAAAATTAAAAAAAAAAAGGAAGAGTTTACACTTGGGGGCAGAGGCAGGCGGATTCTTGTGAGTTCAAGGCCAGCCTGGTCTACAGAGGGATTCCAGGACAGCTGGGGCTACAGGGAGACCCTGTCTCGAAAAGACCAAAAAAAAAAAAAAATGAAGAGTTTATTTGAGTACAATTGATGGTTCCAGGGAATCAGAGTCCATTGTGGCAGGAGGCATGGTGGCAGGAGCTTGAGCAGAAAGCAGAGGTTCACATCTCCCAATGAGCACAGGAAGTCAAGAGAGAGACAGACTGGAGACTACAAGGCTTTAAACTCCAAAGCCCAGCCCCCATGATTGTACTCCTCCAGCATGTTAACACCTTCTAAGAGAATTCCCAGAAACATGCCACCAACTGGGGACAAAATGTCTGAATACTTAAAGCTTATGGGGCACATTCTCATTCGAACCACCACAGTAGGTAAGCACTCTACCAAGTGAGCTACATACCTGTAGGAAGATCCAGTTTGAATTGGGTGCTAGTTCTCAGCTAGCATCCCTCAGGGCACCCTACCCCAAGGAGGAGCAAACAACGTGGCCTAGCTGAGTGATGCTGGGTGAGGCAACTGGTGTGCAGTGGTGTGGAATTGGAGGGCCTATAATTGGCTGTGGGAACTGACGTCATTTGGTTTATAAAAGCAGGCTGTAGCAAGGAGTAAATTTGAATTTCTAAGTAAGATCATCACGGAATTCCTGGCCGTCATTTTTATTAATTATAGTGTGCATACAGGCCAAGGTAGGCCTGCATTTCATTCAGGTGGCCAGTGGGTGGTGGAAAGAGGTCCCCCTGCGGACCACCAACTGGGTAGCTGGTGTTGTGAAGTGGATATATAGCTGAAGATAGGCCAACAGCCATCAGCCTGGAAATTCCTATCCAGGGTTCAGCAGTCTCTGGGCAGGTGGGAAGTCGGCCAAGAGTGGGAAATGTGTCTTGTCCCAGGCTAAGGACCTGAGTTGGAAGTACCTCTCGGGCCAGGTTACAGAAGTAACTGACTGACCTCTGCACCGAGGGGTCAGTTCCCCACAGTGTCAGGGCACTGTGTTCCACTTCCCCTTAGCAGGGCTGCATGGTCCCTGTTTGGCACAAAAAGAAAGCTTCCTACACATACCCAGCCCTAGAGTTAATATTTGAATTAACACACAAAGTATTATATACAGAAAAAAAGAAATAAAGGGCTAGAGAGATGGCTCAGTGGTTAAGTGTACCTACTGCTCTTGCAGAAGACCTGAGTTCAGTCCTAGCACCCATATCCAGTGGCTTACAGTCACCTCTAGCTCCCTCCAGCTCTTCTTCTGGCCTTCAGGTGGACCTGTGAGCATGCGCACGCGTGTTTTGGCTTTTTTGAGACAGGTTCTCCCTGTAGCCCCTGCTTGCCTAGAACTTGCTATGTAGACCAGGCTGGTCTTGAACTTCACAGAGATCTGCCTGCCTCTGCCTCCTGAATGCTGGGATTAAAGGCGTGCATCCATGCCTGGATGTACACATATATAATTAAAAATAAATTTGGGGCTGGAGAGATGGCCTAGCGTTAAGAGCGCCGACCACTCTTGCAGAGGACCCAGGGTTCGATCCCAGCACCCACATGGTGGCTGAGAACCGTCTGAAACTCCAATTCCAGGAGAAACTCCAGTTCCAGGGGAACTCCAGTTCCAGGGGATCCAACGCCCTATTCTGACCTCCCGCGGCATTGCAGACGGGGTGCACAAACTTGCATGCAGACAGTACATTCACACATACAGAAATAAATAAAATTAATAAAAAAAACCTTAAAAAAAATAAATTTATAGTTGGGTATGGTGGCACATGCACTTGGGAAGGCAGAGGCGGGCAAATTTCTATGAGCTGGTGGCTAGCCTGGTCTACATAGTGAGTTCTAGACCAGCTGGGGTTATAGGAAGACCCTGTCTCAAAAAGACCAAACCAAAAAAAAAGGAAAAAAGAAAAGAAAAGAAATTATTGTGGGGCTCTGGAGAGATGGCTCATCAGTTAAGGGCACTGGCTGCTCTTGCAGAGGACCTGGATTCAGTTTCTAGAACCCACAAGGAAGCTAACAATAGTTTACAAGTCCAGTTCCAGGGGATCCAACAACCTCTTCTGTCCTCTCAGGGCATTGCACAACATGGTGCACTTACATACACACTCACACACATAAAATAAAAATAATAAATAAAATATTTAGAAAATAAATAATTGTTTAAATTAAACATTTTTTTGTTATAAAAGATGTTTCAGCCAGGTGTGGTGGCATACACCTTTAATCCCAGGACTCAGAAGACAGAGGCAGAGGTATTTATGAGTTCAAGGCCAGCCTGGGCTATGTAGTAAGGCCCTGTCTCAAAAACAAACAAAAAAGATGTTTCTGCTTCTTTCTTGGGAAAACACTAAATGGTAGAGAACACTGGTGCAGCAGGAGGCTTGGGAGGCTACAGCAGCTTCTGAGGAAGCTGCTACGGTAGTCTCTGGGGCCTCAGTTTTGACCATTTTGATGGTCCACCTGGGGCTAAGGCCGTGGGTCTTGTGAAGGGAAAGCAGAAGAGTGGGAGTGGATTCCCATCACCAAGCTGAGCCGTGGGCTGCCTGGTGAAAGCATGGAGATAAACTAGCTGGAGTTCTGCTTGTTCTCCTTGCCCATTAATCTGAGATGCCTAACTTGTTCCTGGGAGCATCCCTTAAGGATGAGATTTTAAAGATAAAACCAGTACTGAAGCAGACTCAGGCTGGACAGCACCCCAGGTTTGATCAAGGCTTTTCTTGTCATTGGAGACTACAACAGTCGTGTCATTCTTGTAGTTACATGCTTCAAGGCAGTCGTCACTGCCACCTGAAGGGGCCATCATTTTGGTTAACCTTTTCATTGTCCTAAAGGCTCCAGGGAACAAAATCAGCAAGCCCCATACTATCCTATGTGAGATGACCTGTCAGTGTGTGTCTCTACTGGTGCACCTCAACCTGACACAACAGGCCTGGGCATCATGTGCCCAAGAAGTTGTTGCTGATGGCTTCTACGGTTACCACACATCAGCCAGTGGTTGCACTGCCATCCTGGGAAGCTTTGCTAGGCTACCTTTGATGCTATTTCCAAGACCTATAGCTACCTTGCCACCCCCTCCCAACCTCTGGAAAGAAACCATGTTCACCAAGTTGCCCTATCAGGAATTCACCAGCCATCTTGTGAAAACCCATGCCAGAATCTATCTCCATCAAGAGGAGTTAGGCCCCCCTGCACACGTTTTTGTTGTTGTTGTTGTTGTTGTTGTTGTTTTGTTTTATTAATACTGAGTCTCCCTATAGCTCCATCTGTAGACCTGACTGGCTTCAAACTTACAAAGATCCATCTACCTCTGCCTCCTGAGTGCTGAGATTAAAGGCGTGTACCACTATGGACAGACCCCATAGGGTTTTCATATGAGAGAAATAAAGGTTGTTTTTAAAAAGATGTTTCAAAATATAAATGTTATCTAAATGATTTGCCAAGTAAAAATTTACTGCACTGATGTAATAACAGAACCTAATTCTCTGTGTCTAAAGGAACAGGCTTTTAAATAAATATTTTACTTTAGCTTGAAAAGGAGAGTTCAAGTCTTTTCATTTTTTTATTTTGGTCTTTTTGAGACAGGGTCTCTCTGTAGCCCAGGCATGTCCATGGGAATTTCGGCTCTGCGAGACCAGGCTGGCCTCTGAACTCACAAAGGATCCGCCTGCCTCTGCTCCCAATGGAAGGGCTCTGTTCTTGTAGGACTGGGATTTGGTTCCAGCACCACATGGGCAGGTCACAAGCAGCTGTAACTCCGTTTCCAGGGGTAAAATTCTACCATTTGTGTGTCTCCTCAGGCACCAGCATACAATGGTGTGCATACAGCTGTAGGCAAGCACTTTATCAACATGAAATAAAAATAAATAAAATGTTTTTTTTTATTTTTTATTTACAGACTAAGGAACAGCAAGACAGGGGAATCTTATGACAGCATCAATTGGTATTACTGAATTAAACCTTATACTCATGCTTCACATAACCACCATTCGCGTAATTTTCCTGTTGAGATAGTTGGCTGAGCCTAGCTTTGGGTTTACGTCGTTTCTACTGTTTTTTTTTTTTTTTTTGTGTTTTTTTTCCTTTTTGGACGGGTCTCCTTCAGTCCCAGCTGGCCTGGAGCTCACTATGAGACCAGGCTGGCCTTGAACTCACAGAGATCCACCTACCTCTGCCTCCCAAGTGCTGGGATTAAAAGCGTGCGCCACCACTCCTGGCCTATGTATTCTAACTTTTACCCGAAAAACTTGGCAACACTTTTTCATCCTTCGCCTTTCAATCGGGATGTCACCTCAGAGAAGCCTTCCCTGAGCTGCCAACCATTTTCTCTGATTAGTCTGTTTTTCAGTTTCTAGCACTTAACAAACTTAATTTTATTTTCCTGACCCGCCTGGAAACCACTGTGGGCAGGGTTGGCCAGGAATTGAGAGCCAGAATGATTCCAACCACCAGGGCTGGGGAAGAGGGCGGAGCTCCTAGGACTGTAGTGAGTGACAGCTTCGTCCTAAGCCCCACCCCTGTCCCGCCCATGTCCTTGTCCCCCCTCCGGGTCTCCATAAAGTTCTTTGGGCGGCGCGCTGGGGCTTCTGGGAGCGGCCCGCTTCCGCCAATCAGGAAGCACGGGCGAGCGGCGCGAGAAGCGTCCGCGTTGTGAGGCAGGGAGCAGAGGGCCGGCGGGTGCCGAGCAAGGTAAGGCGAGCAGTGGGGCGTCCACGCGACATCAGGCCCTAGCCGGGTTGGAAGCGGGAACCCGAGGCTGCCGGAGTCTCGTCAGTGCTCACGGAGTCACGCGGCTCCCGCTTCCGTTCTTAAGGCAGCCAGGTGTCTTGACGCCGGCCACACCACGCCTTGCGGATCCGGCGCTGCGACGGGATTCCTATGGAAAGTGGGTGCCTCCGGAGCTGGCTCCACGCCCCCACCGGTGTCCTCGCAGGGAAAGCTTCTTCCGGGTAAAGGGAAACGACCCGGTGAACTCCTGTCAACCCTTTGCTGACATCCACGAGGATGCTAATGGTTGCAGTCCGGCCTGGCTTACCTTTCCTTGGGTACCCTCCATCCTTAAGGATGGTGCCCAAGTGTATTAGGTCCTTTTTGAAAGTAAATTAGCGACCATGTTGGTGGCACTACATAGCAAGTTGAGGCCATCCTGGACTACGTGAAACCCTGTCTTACACCTCTAGAAACGGCTTTCACTACAAGCACTTGTATTCTGTATTAATCTGGGGACACCGTACCCCTAAGTCTGTAACAGTACCAGGAGCATTTGTTTATTTTGTATTAATTATCTGGCATCTGTTTTTTTTTTCTACTCTTTTCCAGTGTACATGTATTTTTGGGCGTTTTACATTTTTTTTTTTATTCATGATGAGCTCATCCAGCTTTAAATACCTGTGCATGACATGTGTTTATTATTTCCAGCCTAGTCTTCCTTGGGTTTTTTAAAGTATTTTTGTGTGTATGTGTGTGTGTGTATGAGTGTATTGCCTGTGTATATGTATGTATGTAAGTGCACCTGTGATGTAGTGCTCCCCGAGGCCAGGAGAGTGTGTTGAATTCTGGAACTAGATTTAAAGACAGTTGTAAGCCACTTTGTGTGTGCTGAGAAATTGAAATCTGAACCCCTGTCCTCTGTAAAAGCAGCGAGTGCTTTTAACCGCTGAGCTGTCTCTTCGGCCCCTTTCTTAATTTTTATCTAGATGTCTACTTAACATCTTCATTGAGATGGTTGATAGTCTACTGAAACTGAACATAAAAGCTAGCAGGCTTCCCTCCAGTTTCCTTTTCTAGGTGATTCCTGTGTCATTTAACAATTTTTTATTTTTGGAGACAGGTTCTCTGCCTTAAACTCTAGATCCTCCTGCCTCAGCTTCCTGAATGCTGGGATTACAGATAGCAGGTATATGAAACAAAGCCTAACAATATTGTCTACTGTTGCCTTTCCTATTCCTCCCATTCCTCTTCCTTTATTTTTTGGGTCTTTTGAGAACGGAACATCAAGGTGTGCCCGTAGCCCCAGCTGCTCTGAAACTCACTATACCCAGGCTGGCCTGCACTCACAGAGATTGCCTGCCTTGGGCCTCTCCCTCCAAGGTGGCAGCGGGATTAAAGGCGCGCACCACCATGCTCAGCAGAACTGGACTATCTTAACTTAGGTGATTTCTAAGGCCCCATTCAAACATATTTGTCTTTAAAATCACCTCTGCTTCCTCAGAAGCAGCAGCTCCACTTTTGAAGAAACAGAAATTCATTACAAAACCCTAGGAATAATCCTGGCTCCATCCTATAGCTGGTAGAACAGAGATAAGTCACCAAAGGCCTTGGACTATAGTTCTGAGTCTTCTCTCATGTGATAATATCCTAGGATACTTTTGGATATCACAATTTGTGGCAGGAGACACACACTATTACAATGTAGAGGGCAAAAGCCAGCATTTTGGCTAAACATCCTACAATCCATAGCACAGTCTTCAACAAAGAATGAACTGATCCAAAATATTAATAGTTCCCAGGCTGAGAAATCCTGCTGTAAAGCCTGCTATAAATCAAGGAAGGGTTCTTGTCTTAACTGACAAACATCAAATTGGAAACACTAGGGCCACCTGAAAAAAACAGCATGCTTTTTTTTTGTTTGTTTTGTCTTTTTGAGACAGGGTCTCCCTGTAGCCCCAGCTGGCCTGGAACTCACTCTGTAGACCAGGCTGGCCTTGACCTCACAGAGATCCGCCTGCCTCTGCTCCCAGAGTGCTGGATTAAAGGTGTGTGCCACCACGTCTGGTCAGAAACACATTTTTTTTTTTATTTATTTTATAGGTGTATCAATGTACTGTCTACATGCAAGATCTGGGCACCCGTGTCGTGCAACGCGCGGAGGTCAGAAGAGGGTCTAATTCACCTGGAGCTGGATGCTCTCCTGGAATGAGTTTCAGACGGTCTCGCCGCCACGTGGGCGCTGGGGATCGACACACGGTCCTCTGCAAGAGCGGTCAGCGTCTAACCGCAGAGGCCATCTCTCCACCCCCAGAACACATTTATTAATATTAAGACTGCACTGGCTGGAGAGATGGCCAGTGGTAAAAGCACCACTGCTCTTGCCGCGAGGGAACCGGTTCGCTTCCCAGACCCACTTTGGGGCAAGAATACGTCTTACAATCCGGTTCCAGGGAATCCAACGCCCCTTCTGACCTCCACACACGGGACGACACTGGTCACCCACTAGATGCGACAGTAACTCATACACATAATATAAAAAATTATGAAAAAAATAGCACTAAAAGCTGGTGTGGTAGCCACGCCTTTAATCCTAGCCGGGGGCAGAGGCAGAGCAGAGGCAGAGGCAGGGCAGGCGGAATCTTTGTGAGTTCAAGGCATTGGTCTACAGAGTGATTCCAGACAGCTGTGGCTACAGGAGACCCTGTCCGAAAAGACAAAAAAAAAAAAAAAAAAAAAAAAAAAAAAATATACTATGGCTTTTCTAGACCCTAACACAGTGTGGGGTACCTCCTCTTCAGAGTAATCTTAAAATCACTGTATAAATCACATAAAATAATCTCATTTGTAGCCAAGCATAGTGGCCTAAGACTTTAGTCCTAGCAATCAAGAGGCAGAATATTGGTTACCCTTAGGGGAACAGGGAGAGTACTGACTGGGAGGGAGCATGACACACATTTCTGGGTACTATGGACTGAACTGTGGACCTTCAAAATTCGTTTGAAGTCCTAACCCCCAATGGCGGAGGTAGTAAGATTTAGAATACAATAATGAGGATAATAATAATATACTAATGAGGGTGGGGTCAACCAGATGCAATTCTGGCTATCTTTTTTTTTTTTTATTCTGAGACAGGTCTCCCTGTAGCCCCAGCTGTCTGGAACTCAAACAGAGATCCCCTGTCTCTGCCTCTCAAATGCTAGGAGTTAAGCGCTCACCAGCCCAGCCTAAAGAATGGTTCTTAGCTCCATGTGCGTGCTGGGTCGAACCCGGGTCCTCTGCAGAACAGTCAGCACTCTTAACCACTGAGCCATCTCTCCAACCCTTTTTTTTTTTTAATACAGCTTTTATTTTATTTTATTTTTTGGTCTTTTTGAGACCTGTAGCCCCAGCTGTCCTGGAACTTGCTATGTAGACCAGGATGGCCTTAGAGATCCACTTGCCTGTGCCTCCCAAGTAGTGGGATTAAAAGTGTGCGCCAGCACGCCTGGCATAATTATTGGCTTTCTAAGAAGACACACTTGAGAGTTTGCTTTCCCTCACCCGCCCCTCCTTGGACATATCACTCAAGGAAAGGCCATGTGAACACAATGAGCAGCAGATGGCCGTCCACAAGACCTCACCAGAACCCACCACACTCGACCTCCAATTTCCAGAGAGGGGAAAAAAAAAAAAAAAAAAAAAAAAAAAAACAGAACCCCACCTCCAATTCCAAACAGTAAATAAAAACCGGGGGGGTGAATGTGTTGGGGAGTGTCATATCTGGGGGTTTGTTTGCTCTGCTTGTTTTAAGAGGATCTTTCCTGTAGCTCAGCTGGTCCTGAATTCACAATCTCAGGTTCTAATTCAGTCTTTTTCTTTGCGTCTGCACCTGACCTCAAAATTGCTGACTCACAAGTATCCTTCCCTTGCCAAACTCATCTGAGTTTGTAACTCCAAGATAAAAATTTAGTTTTTACATTTTTTTACTGGGGGAGAGGGGCACAACAACTGCCATGCAGACAACATGGGGGTCAGAGGACAACTTGGACAGTTGGCTCTCTTCTTCCCCCTTGTGGATCCCACAGATCAAACTCAGCTCATCAGGCTTGGCCTTTACCTGATAGCCATCTCACTAGCCCAAGGTAAGTTTTTTGAAAGAAAGCAAGTAGGTGTTCAAAGCTGGTACTTAGTCCTAGTAAACTCTGAAACCAAATTCTACACATCCAGAAAACTACAAACTCACTGCCCAAACTACTACCTGAACAGACTTAGGGACAAGGGACACTTCAATTCTTACAAGATCCCCTAACTACAGTTCCAGCCTCCTTACTATCTTACGAAGCCAAACTGTCACTCCTTTCAGCCCACGCCCTTGTGTACTGGTAGTTAGTGCTCCTCTACCACCACCTCCCATCCACCTGCTGAAGCCACTTCACCTTCGGAGGTCACTCTCATGATACTCCCACTTGAAAATCTTCGCACTCATGAGGAGTCCAGTGAGACTGCTTCTGACTTTCTACATCCTGTCAGCAGACTTCAGTGTCCAGAACATGCCTGTACACACCCTGCTCTATGCTCCTAGTCGCACCATTTTTCCCAAACAGAAATGCCACCCAAACCTCCACTGTACCCAGGCTGCAGGCAGCTGATCCATCCTTTTTGCTGTGTGACTGGGACTCATCCTTGAAAAGGAACTATACCTTCCTCTCCTGCCAAACAGAAACCACTCGATAAAGAATTACTAAGGCCAATTCAAGTTTCACCTAATACTATGGCTTGGATGTGGTCTAAGGAACCCCAAGAGTCCTGTGTGGGAAGCTTGGTCCCCAGCGGGGCAATCTTCAGAGGCAGCAGGGCCTTCCAAGAGGCCGGCCTCACGGTTGCCACTGGCCTCTGCAGTCACCATTTCCTCTTCAGCTACAGAATACCTTCCTAAATGTTCATGAGACTTCCCCCCTCACTCCAGTAAGGTCTCTGCTTACAGGTCTCCTTTCTGAAGCTGATCAGATACCCCACCTAGAGCAGTCCCACTAGGTCCCTACTTTACCCCCTTAGAATCACGTATCAAAACTAGGCGTAAGTTTACTTGATCATTAACTTATCTGTCTCCTAACAGACTAACATCAGCTTCTGGAGTCTGGGAACCCTGGTCTGGTTTGTTCACAGCACCAATTCCTAGTGCAATGGCAAAAAGTATCCAAGCCAGGTGTGTGCGCCCTTTAACCAGCACTCGGAGGTAGAGGGGGTATCTCTGTGTCAAGGCCCAGCCTGGTCTACAGACGATTCCAGGACAGTGTACTAAAAGGGAGCCGCCTCAAAATACCAAAAAGGGGCGGAGAGTGCCAGTAAAGCGTACCGTCTTCAGAGGACGTTAGACCCGCACAGGTGAGAATGTAAACTCTCCAGAGATCATTCGGTACTGAACCCTTTGACTCATCGATGCCGCGACAGGTCACAGACTTGATGCAGAAATACATATACTTAAATACATAATAAAAATAAAAAAAAAAAAAAAAGGAAAAAACCTAAAAAAGAAAAAAAAAGTATGCAACATACCACGACATTCTAAGACTGAAGGGAGGCAAGACACGGTTACACTTTGGTAGATCTCACAGGCCAACATAGGAACTTAGGAAACAAAATTTTTGAAACGGTTTTGGTAGTGTATGAGAAAAGTTTTTCTGATAGTCACAAGTATGTATTGAGGATTTAGCTACTATTTGAAGGCACTGGTATTTTTGTTTATTTTTTCTTTTAAGCTGAAGAGATGGTCCAATGTTCAAAGTGTTTGCTGCATGACCCTGAGAATCTGAGTCTGAACTCCAGTACTCATGTAAAAAGCCAGGGCCGGAGCTGGTGGTGCAGGCCTTTAAATCCGCAGCACTCAGGAGGCAGAGGCAGGGGATCTACTGTGAGCTCCAGGCCAGCCTGGTCTACAGAGCGAGTTCACGGCCAGCTGCGGCTACAGGGGGAACCTGTCTCAAAAGACAAAAAAAAAAAAAAAAAAAAGCCAGGGCTGGTAGCATAGGCCTTACCCCAGGCAGGGCTGGGTGAGGAGCAAAAGACAGGCCGAACCTGGGGACTCAGTGCCCAGCCAGCACAGCCAACTGGTTGGTTCCAGGTTCTGAGAGAAACCCTGTCTCAAACAATACAGTGGAGAGTGATGGAAGAAGACACCCAACAGCAACTTAACAAAAACACATATACACAGGCACACATCAAATGTGCAAACAGCATCAAAGCTGTAAAACACTGCAAGCTTCAGGTTAAAGAAGGAATAAAGCTATTAAGACCTTAATATAAGGCAAAACAAAGCGGACTCCGACATCTGGCCTGCCTAATTCTTTCTCTAAGCCAATTATTTCTAATTATCCATCTAATAGCTACACCCGACTTTCTAGGCATGCCACCAACAACTCCATTTCCTCAGCCTGGGTTCCTTGTAACAACCAAGTTAGACAGGAAGCACCTGGCTCCCTTTCACCTGAACACCCAGCCCATCTCCAAGTCTACCTCTCAAAGTTTAGGACAAGTCACACTCTCATCTCTGTCCTCTGCTCTGACTGACCCTTCTGCCTTCCTCCTGATTACAACAGCCTAAGACTTCTCATTCTTCCAACTCATCCTCCCCACAGCCAAAGCGACCCTTCCCAAGCACCTCCACTCCCTACAGAAGGGTTCAGGTACAGCTGTATGAGGCACCCTCAAGAACAGACAGGGTCACAAGCTGTCTTCATCTCTTATCTGTCCCACTACATCCCAGCAGTCCTCTACTTCTTGGAGCACCTTGTGCAGTGTCCTCCCTCCCCACTCCCCATACACGTCAGATGCACTCTGCTATCACCAACACCCATTCCCACCGCATCACACATGGAGCTCCTGTGCATGCTGCCAAGTCAGTAGGCAGTCCTAGCTACCCCGAGGAACTCCCCTACTACTTTGAACTCTTTAAACTGTTCCTCCACAGTGGAGTAATTGTGACCATTTCTTCCCAAACATGTCTCTGTCTAGATGTCAATTCCTGTAGGGGAAGGCTCTAGATACCTCTGAATCCACAGCAGCTAAGGCTGGTATATAATGGGACCAAATACATGTTTGCTGAATTAAAGTAACCTGTGACCTAAACAGACCTGGACCCTCTCACTTCCTGATCTTTGCTCTAAGCCCCACCCTCCTTCACACATCTACCTTTTTTTTTTTTTTCATTCTACCTTGTTTTCTATTTCAGCCCAGGCTCAAGGGGCTGGATATATGGCTCCATGATTAAGACCACTGCGCTTCTAACAAGGAAGGTTTGGTTTCCCAACACCCACATGGTGGCTAACAAGCTCCTTCTGATCACACCCTGTTCTGGCCTTTGAGGTGGCACAGCATGCACATGGTACACATTACATACACACTACATACAGGCAAACCTCTCATACTCATAGAAGAGGAGGAGGAGGAGGAGGAGGAGGAGGGGAGGAGGGGAGGAGGGGGGAGGGGGAGGGGGAGGGGAGGGGGAGGGGGAAGGGCAGAGCAGCAGGAACAGCAACAACAGGCTCAAGGGCTTCAAAGATGGCTCAATGGTGAAGAGGGTTTGCTGTTCTTCTAGAGAACCTCAGATTCTCCACCACCCCCGTCAATGGCCTACAGCCTTTGGAGCTTCAGCTCCAGGAGATCCAACACCCTCTTCTGGCTTACAAAGGCATCAAAACACATGTGGCATACACACATACACACACATATACACACATACATACATACACACACACATACATGCACACATTCATATACACATACATACACACATACACATATGCACACATACACACACATACATACACACACATATACATACATACACAATAACATACACAACATCACAACACACATACACACACATACAAAAACCATATAACACACATATACATACACACAATACACGCACATACCCCAACACTACACACACACAAAGGAGCAGGCTGAAGCACTCAAGCTCACTCAGCTCCAACTGTTCACACCTCAATTCTTTCCCCTTCCAGAAAATGTTCTCAGCCATTTCCATGACTGACTCATTGATTTCATCTCTCCTCTAACATTCCTGTACCCTCCCCACACTCCAGTGGATAGGGATCTAACCCTGGTTCATGCTATGCAAGTAGTCTATACATTCCAGCCCTTTAATCTTGAGTCTACACTTTACATTTGTATATGTGTTTATTTTATGTGTTTATTATTGTAATGCCTTCCAAAGGAACAAGGCTGTCTCATTCATCACCAAATCCTCACATAATGGTACCAAAAACATTCTTTCATTTCATATTTATTGAGCACCTACTGTGCTAGACCTCATGTTCTGGAGGAAGACAACACACAGGAAAAGTANGTGGTGGCCTAAGCTTTAGTCCTAGCAATCAAGAGGCAGAATATTGGTTACCCTTAGGGGAACAGGGAGAGTACTACTGGGAGGGAGCATGACACACATTTCTGGGTACTATGGACTGAACTGTGGACCTTCAAAATTCGTTTGAAGTCCTAACCCCCAATGGCGGAGGTAGTAAGATTTAAATAAAATAATGAGGATGAAAATAATAATAATAATAATGAGGGTGGGGTCAACAGATGCAATTACTGGCTATCTTTTTTTTTTTTTATTCTGAGACAGGGTCTCCCTGTAGCCCCAGCTGGTCTGGAACTCACAGAGATCCACCTGTCTCTGCCTCTCAAATGCTAGGATTAAGCGCCACCCTGCCCAGCCTAAAGAATGTTCTTAGCCTCCATGTGCGTGCTGGGGCTCGAACCCGGGTCCTCTGCAAGAACAGTCAGCACTCTTAACCACTGAGCCATCTCTCCAACCCTTTTTTTTTTTTTAATACAGCTTTTATTTTATTTATTTTTTGGTTTTTTGAGACTGTCCTGTCCCCAGCTGTCCTGGAACTTGCTATGTAGACCAGGCTGGCCTTTAGAGATCCCCTTGCCTGTGCCCTCCCAAGTAGTGGGATAAGTGTGCCCAGCACGCCTGGCATAATTATTGGCTTTCTAAGAAGACACACTTGAGAGTTTGCTTTCCCTCACCTGACCTTCCTTGGACATATCACTCAAGGAAAGGCCATGTGAACACAATGAGCAGCAGATGGCCGTCCACAAGACCTCACCAGAACCCACCACACTCCACCTCCAATTTCCAGAGAGGGGAAAAAAAAAAAAAAAAAAAAAAAAACACCGACCCCACCTCCATTCCAAACAGTAAATAAAAACCGGGGGGGTGATATGTGTTGGGGAGTGTCATATCTGGGGGTTTGTTTGCTCTGCTTGTTTTAAGAGGATCTTTCCTGTAGCTTAGCTGGTCCTGAACTCACAATCTCAGGTTCTAATTCAGTCTTTTTCTTTGCGTCTGCACCTGACCTCAAAATTGCTGACTCACAAGTATCCTTCCCTTGCCAAACTCATCTGAGTTTGTAACTCCAAGATAAAAATTTAGTTTATTACATTTTGTTTACTGGGGGCAGAGGGGCACACACTGCCATGGCAGACAACATGGGGGTCAGAGGACAACTTGGAGCAGTTGGCTCTCTTCTTCCCCCTTGTGGATCCCACAGATCAAACTCAGCTCATCAGGCTTGGCCTTTACCTGATGAGCCATCTCACTAGCCCAAGGTAAGTTTTTTGAAAGAAAGCAAGTAGGTGTTCAAAGCTGGTACTTAGTCCTAGTAAACTCTGAAACCAAATTCTACACATCCAGAAAACTACAAACTCACTGCCCAAACTACTACCTGAACAGACTTAGGGACAAGGGACACTTCAATTCTTACAAGATCCCCTAACTACAGTTCCAGCCTCCTTACTATCTTACGAAGCCAAACTGTCACTCCTTTCAGCCCACGCCCTTGTGTACTGGTAGTTAGTGCTCCTCTACCACCACCTCCCATCCACCTGCTGAAGCCACTTCACCTTCGGAGGTCACTCTCATGATACTCCCACTTGAAAATCTTCGCACTCATGAGGAGTCCAGTGAGACTGCTTCTGACTTTCTACATCCTGTCAGCAGACTTCAGTGTCCAGAACATGCCTGTACACACCCTGCTCTATGCTCCTAGTCGCACCATTTTTCCCAAACAGAAATGCCACCCAAACCTCCACTGTACCCAGGCTGCAGGCAGCTGATCCATCCTTTTTGCTGTGTGACTGGGACTCATCCTTGAAAAGGAACTATACCTTCCTCTCCTGCCAAACAGAAACCACTCGATAAAGAATTACTAAGGCCAATTCAAGTTTCACCTAATACTATGGCTTGGATGTGGTCTAAGGAACCCCAAGAGTCCTGTGTGGGAAGCTTGGTCCCCAGCGGGGCAATCTTCAGAGGCAGCAGGGCCTTCCAAGAGGCCGGCCTCACGGTTGCCACTGGCCTCTGCAGTCACCATTTCCTCTTCAGCTACAGAATACCTTCCTAAATGTTCATGAGACTTCCCCCCTCACTCCAGTAAGGTCTCTGCTTACAGGTCTCCTTTCTGAAGCTGATCAGATACCCCACCTAGAGCAGTCCCACTAGGTCCCTACTTTACCCCCTTAGAACACGTATCAAAACTAGGCGTAAGTTTACTTGATCATTAACTTATCTGTCTCCTAACAGACTAACATCAGCTTCTGGAGTCTGGGAACCCTGGTCTGGTTTGTTCACAGCACCAATTCCTAGTGCAATGGCAAAAAGTATCCAAGCCAGTGTGGTGCGCCTTTAATCCAGCACTCGGAGGTAGAGGTGACTCTGGTTCACGTGGCTCAGATGATCTCCACTGCTAAGACCGCTAATCCAGGGGCTGGGGAGCCGGAAGCGCGACGGTCTTCACCGGTCGATCCGCCCCATCGGCTGATGGAAACTCCAATCCAGAGATCAGTTCGGGGGATCTGAACTCTTGACCTCAGGATTGCGCGACACGGGTGCACAGACTGCATGAGCATAATCATACACGTTAATAACACTAAATAAAAATAAAAAACCAAAAAAAGGAAAAACCTAAAAAAGAAAAAAAAAAGTATGCAACATACCACAGACATTCTAAAAGTACTGAAGGGAGGCAAGACACGGTTACACTTTGGTAGATCTCACAGGCCAACATAGGAACTTAGGAAACAAAATTTTTGAAACGGTTTTGGTAGTGTATGAGAAAAGTTTTTCTGATAGTCAACAAGTATGTATTGAGGATTTAGCTACTATTTGAAGGCACTGGTATTTTTTTATTTTTCTTTTAAGCTGAAGAGATGGTCCAATGTTCAAAGTGTTTGCTGCATGACCCTGAGAATCTGAGTCTGAATCTCCAGTACTCATGTAAAAAGCCAGGGCCGGAGCATGGTGGTGCAGGCCTTTAATCCCAGCACTCAGGAGGCAGAGGCAGGCGGATCTCTGTGAGCTCCAGGCCAGCCTGGTCTACAGAGCGAGTTCCAGGCCAGCTGCGGCTACAGGGGGACCCTGTCTCAAAAGACAAAAAAAAAAGCCAGGGCTGGTAGCATAGGCCTTACCCCAGGCAGGGCTGAGGTGAGGAGCAAAAGACAGGCCGAACCTGGGGACTCAGTGCCCAGCCAGCACAGCCAACTGGTTGGTTCCAGGTTCTGAGAGAAACCCTGTCTCAAACAATACAGTGGAGAGTGATGGAAGAAGACACCCAACAGCAACTTAACAAAAACACATATACACAGGCACACATCAAATGTGCAAACAGCATCAAAGCTGTAAAACACTGCAAGCTTCAGGTTAAAGAAGGAATAAAGCTATTAAGACCTTAATATAAGGCAAAACAAAGCAGACTCCGACATCTGCCCTGCCTAATTCTTTCTCTAAGCCAATTATTTCTAATTATCCATCTAATAGCTACACCTGACTTTCTAGGCATGCCACCAACAACTCCATTTCCTCAGCCTGGGTTCCGTGTAACAACCAAGCTAGACAGGAAGCACCTGGCTCCCTTTCACCTGAACACCCAGCCCATCTCCAAGTCTACCTCTCAAAGTTTAGGACAAGTCACACTCTCATCTCTGTCCTCTGCTCTGACTGACCCTTCTGCCTTCCTCCTGATTAACCAGCCTAAGACTTCTCATTCTTCCAACTCATCCTCCCCACAGCCAAAGCGACCCTTCCCAAGCACCTCCACTCCCTACAGAAGGGTTCAGGTACAGCTGTATGAGGCACCCTCAAGAACAGACAGGGTCACAAGCTGTCTTCATCTCTTATCTGTCCCACTACATCCCAGCAGTCCTCTACTTCTTGGAGCGCCTTGTGCAGTGTCCTCCCTCCCCACTCCCCATACACGTCAGATGCACTCTGCTATCACCAACACCCATTCCCACCGCATCACACATGGAGCTCCTGTGCATGCTGCCAAGTCAGTAGGCAGTCCTAGCTACCCTGAGGAACTCCCCTACTACATCTTGAACTCTTTAAACTGTTCCTCCACAGTGGGTAATTGTGACCATTTCTTCCCAAACATGTCTCTGTCTAGATGTCAATTCCTGTAGGGGAAGGCTCTAGATACCTCTGAATCCACAGCAGCTAAGGCTGGTATTAATGGGACCAAATACCGTTTGCTGAATTAAGTAACCTGTGACCTAAACAGACCTGGACCCTCTCACTTCCTGATCTTTGCTCTAAGCCCCACCCTCCTTCACACATCTACCTTTTTTTTTTCTTTCATTCTACCTTGTTTTCTATTTCAGCCCAGGCTCAAGGGGCTGGAAATGGCTCCATGATTAAGACCACTGGCTGCTCTAACAAAGGAGGTTTGGTTCCCAACACCCACATGGTGGCTAACAAGTCCTTTTCTGACACCCTGTTCTGGCCTTTGGGTGGCACAGCATGCACATGGTACACATTACATACACGCTACATACAGGCAAACCGCTCATACTCCTAGAAGAGAGAGGAGAGGAGGAGGAGGAGGGGAGGGGGGAGGAGGGGGGAGGGGAGGGGCGGGGGAGGGGGAGGGGGAAGGTGAGAGCAGCAGGAACAGCAACAACAGGCTCAAGGGCTTCAAAGATGGCTCAATGGTGAAGAGGGTTTGCTGTTCTTCAGAGGAACCTCAGATTCTCCACCACCCCGTCAATGGCCTACAGCTTGGAGCTTCAGCTCCAGGAGTAATCCAACACCCTCTTCTGGCTACAAAGGCATCACAAACACATGTGGGCATACAACACAACACACACATATCACACATTCATACCCACACATACATGCACACATCATATACCACATACATACACACATACACATATGCAACATCACACACATACATACACACACATATCAACATACACACTTATATACATACACCCAACATTTACACCACACCATACAACACACACCTAAAACACAACATATACACACATATACATACACACAAACACACGCACATACACCCACACATACACACACACAAAGGAGCAGGCTGAAGCACTCAAGCTCACTCAGCTCCAACTGTTCACACCTCAATTCTTTCCCCTTCCAGAAAATGTTCTCAGCCATTTCCATGACTGACTCATTGATTTCATCTCTCCTCTAACATTCCTGTACCCTCCCCACACTCCAGTGGATAGGGATCTAACCCTGGTTCATGCTATGCAAGTAGTCTATACATTCCAGCCCTTTAATCTTGAGTCTACACTTACCATTTGTATGTGTTTATTTTTGTTTTATTATTGTAATGCCTTCCAAAGGAACAAGGCTGTCTCATTCATCACCAAATCCTCACATAATGGTACCAAAAACATTCTTTCATTTCATATTTATTGAGCAGACCTCATGTTCTGGAGGAAGACACCACACAGGAAAAGTAAACCTAAGTGCTAAGAACAACCAAAGCAGTGAAGGCAGGAGAGAGGACAGTAAGACTGAAAGAAAGTGAACTACAGCCCGGCGTGGTGGCGCACCCCCTTTAATCCTAGCACTCAGGAGGCAGAGGCAGGAGGATCTTTGTGAGTTTCAAGGCCAGCCTGCTTACAGAGACGAGTTCCAGGAAGCTTGGGCTACAGGGAGACCCTGTCTCAAAAAGATTAAAAAAAACAAAAAAAAGAGTGAACAAAGAACAAAATCCTAAAGACAAGCATGCCCAGCAGTGAAAAGGGGAGGGTAGTTCTAAAAAGCCTATGGCTCACTGCCAGGAGCTTATTATCATCAATGGGAAAGGGACCTACTGGAAGGCTGGGGGCATGGGAGTTCTGCAGACAGAATCTTACTTGCAGTCCAGGCTGGACTCAAGCTTGAGATTCTGCTGCTTCAGACCGTCAGCTCTGGAGAGTTTTCTAAGTAAGGAGAGGATAAGATCTGGTGACCTCATGAGCTACCATGCTAAAAAGGATGGCAGAAGCAGGAAGCCCAGGTGAGAGGCTACTTCAAAAAAGTAGGTGAGAAGTGACAGTGACTTGGCCCAGGGTAGCAAGCACTAGATACGGACTAAGGTAGGGAGCAGTTAATAACGACTCAAAGGTTAGGGTCAGATCCATTTTACCACTACTAAAGGACAGAAGGGTGGTAGGAGACACCAGGGATGTAGCACAGTGGTAAAAAAAAAAAACAAAAAAAAAAAAACAAAAAAGAAAAGAACAAAAAAAAAAAAAAAAAAAAAGTCTAGTTCCAGGGTGAGAGGGTGGATGTGGGGTGGAGTTACCTGGGGTCCATGGCTCTATTTTTTGTAGGCCTTCTGCCTCCCTGGACAGCCAGAGAGTTCCTTATGTAGGTAATTTGTGTTTCTGTGTGCTGCTGGGTCAGTTCTCTTTGCTACCTGGAGATGCATTGATAAAAGGGACATTTTATATATCAGGGAAGCTGCCGATTCACAGTCCTTACTGCGAGCACCTAACATCCATGAGTTAGTACTGCTGCTAACTCATCCAGGTCTTTTTTTTCTTTCTAGGTTAACTGATTTGACTTTGATTTCTCTAGTAGTCTATCTTGTGAATAATGATCAGGTCTTGCGCCTTTTTTTACTAAGTCTCATAGGACTATAAGGAATTGTTCAACAACTTTTTCTTTTTGATGTACGTGAATGTGGACATGCATGCCATGACAGCACATGTGAAGGTCAGAAGACAACCGTGGGTGTCTGTCCTCTGCTGCCATGTTTGACTCAAGATCTCTCTTTTTGGCTGCATAGGCCAGGCTAGCTGGCCTGCCAGCTTGAGGACACTGCTGTCTCTGTTACCCGTTTTCCCATAGGAATTCTGGGATTGTAGATGCTGATGCTGTTACAGACACTAGTGCTATGTATCTGGTTTCTACTTGAGTTCCGGGGATTTGAGCTCAGGTCTCATGCTTGTGCTGTAGTACGTTTACCCCAGCTCCTCTACCTGGGTAGATGTAATTTTCCTTTTTAGTTTTTTTTTGGTAATTTTAAGACAGGGTCTCTCTTTAGTCCCAGCTGTCCTTGAGCTTGCTATATAGACCAGGCTGGCCTTGACCTCACAGAGATCTGCCTGGCTCTCTCCTCCCAAGTGCTGGGATTAAAGGCATGTGCCACCAGGCTTGTCGTAATTTTCCTTTTTGGTGGTTATAATTGACAGCAGACAGAACGATATTGTGATCTAACAATGGTTCATATGTTCAAAACAGTAAAGGAGCCAGGTATGATTCACATCTATAATTGCAATATTCTGGAGGCTGAGGCCAGATTTCCATGAGGTCAAGGCCAGCCTGAGCCAAATAGTGAATTATAGGATATCCTGGAGTAAAGTTGTCCACCCAAAGAAACCAAAACAAGAAGCAGTGCGAACAGTGCCAGTGCAACTCAGCATTGCTAATCCAGAGCTGAGAGTTCTCCAGAGTCCGCAGCTTGGGAGGGAGGGGGTGCTAGTTAGCTTTAGTGTCATCTTGACACACTTGGGTTAAAGGACCCTCAGTTGGGGATTGCCTCCATCGGACTGGCCCGTGGCCATATCTTTCAGGTATTTTCTTGATTGATGAGTGATATGTGAGGGCCCAGCCAACTGTGGACAGTGCCACCCCTGGGCAGGCGGTCCTGTGTTATATAAGAAAGCAGGCCAAGTATGGGTCAGGAGAGCAAGCTAGTAAGCAGTGGTTCTCCATGGCCTGTGCTTCAGCTCCTGCTTCCAGGTTCTTGCTCTACTTTGGGCTTCCTAAGCAATGACCTATGACCCGGGAGATATAAAGTGAATAAACACTTTCCTCCCCAAGTTGGTTTTGGTTAGAGTGTTTTGTCATAGCAATAGAAGACAAACTAGGATGAGGGAGGGGTGGCAGGGTCTACTGTGTACCACTGGCTAGCCTAGGATGTACTATATAGACCAGGATGGCCTTGAACTCACAAAGATCTGCCTGCCTCTGCTTCTCTAGTGCTAGGATTAAAGGCACACCACCACTATGCTGGGCAGAATCCAAAACTTTGATTACTCATATGACAACATAAATGGAAAATTCACACTGAAACTTTGTTTCATGAGCAAAATTTAGTTTGTTTTGTGTATATATGTGTATGTGCGCTGTGGTGAGCATGTGGAAGTCAGAAGACAATTTTGGGGAGTCAGTTCTCCTTCCATCAAATGGGGCCTGCGGGATCGAACTGAGATCTTTAGGGTTGATAGCAAGTACCTTTACCCACTGGAGGTGAAGGGAGAAGGATCCAGGAATTCAAGGTCATCCTCTACTACGTTTGAGGCCAGCTTGGGCTACATGAGTTCTTGTTGAGCTTTCCCCCATCCTGCAAATCTATGAGATCATCACTCTTACCACTACAGTTCACCATGGGTTTCTGTTGTTTCCTCTGTGATTATGACTAACTGGAGTTTATACACACATACACACACACACACACACACACACACACACACTCTCTCTCTCTCTCTCTCTCATATGTTGTTACCCTGAGGGTATTATTCGTATTGAATGCTTATCAATTTCACAAGTAGAAAAACTGTCAAACCAACATCATTGGGAGACCATCTCTATTGACATTCTGCAGGGGAAAGTAGTTGATATCATCTTCCTGTGCAAGTTGTTGAACTGAAACAAATTCCTGTAACATGGAGGAGGGACCGCCTTGTCTGTATTCCTTCACCTTTCTCTGCTCTTCATATTTCTTGCTGTTTGGATCAGGATGATGAGGGAGAGGGAACATTCAGATAGGTTTAATATATTGCATTGTATTTGAAAGCAGCAGTGAGTTCCCTCCAGTATCCTATATATTAGGCAAGAACAACATAAAAAGGATAGACTTCATCATATACAAAATAAGTTTTCTTGTCCCTACTAAAGTGCTACAGCATAACCAACAGCTCCATTAACTATGGACCAAGTGTCCACATACATGAGCCTGTTGGGACGTTTCACATCCAAACCACAGCAGGCATCTTTTTCCCCCTCATTTAAGGCTGTTTATTTTCCCCAGAGGGGCTTTTTAGACATTGGTGACAGGTCAATGCAGACCAGCATGAGGGAGCACAGGCCCAGCAAGCCTTTGATTTGGCTACAACTACCAGCTGTCTTTTAAAAACTAATTGGTGTGTGTGTGTGTGTGTGTGTGTGTATGTGAGTGAGTGTGTGTGTGAGTGTGTATGTGTGTGTGTGTGCGCGCGCGTGGGGGGGGTTGCTGGAGAGATGGCTCTGGATAAGCGTGCTAGCTGTTCTTCCAGGGGACCTGTTTTCGGTTCCCAGCACCCGCCTGGCAGCTAACCTCAATTAAGGGGATCTGAGTCTGATGCCCTCTTGCCCCCATGGGCATTGTGTGACATGGGTGCTTTACATATATGCAGCCAAAGCACTCATACACATAAAATAGAAAGCTATGGATTTTAATTTTTCTCAGCATCTTCTAGGTGTGGTAAAGAGATCTAGATCATAACTCCCCAGCAAGAGCCTTTCTTCTCCCACCCTCCTCTTTTTTTGAGACTGGGTCTCTTTGTAGCCCCAGCTGGCCAGGAACTTGCTCTGTAGACCAGGCTGGCCTTGAACTCACAAAGGTCCACCTGCCTCTGCCTCCTGAGTGCTAGGATTAAAGGCGTGCACTACCACGCCCAGCTATAATTTGTTTTTTACATGAACAATGGACATGCAGGAGCTAGTGACTTCAAAACAATTAAACTACCTGGCCAAGATCACAAAGCTCAGAATTCACCACACACATGAAGGAGTGCTACTACTGTCCTCTCATGGTAGGCACAGCTGTCAGTCACAGTTTCACTGGATACTAAGGCCTGCCTATCTCAGTAAATAGCCCTCTGGCTGGAAGGGCCTTCAGGAGTACACCAATTTTGTTCTTGGCTTGAGAGATGAGAAATTGGAGGCCATGAAGACCCCAGAGCTATGCCAAGGGAACTGACTGCCAACCCAGTACAATTCCCACTGCTGCCTTTGTGCCAAAGTTAGAAAAAAAAAATCCTCTTTCATGTGCACAGTGGCTCAGGCAGTAGGTGAGGGCATGAGGCTATAATTAGTCTCTTGGGGCTACATGTTGATACCCTGTCTGCAATGAAAACAAACATATATAAAAAAATAACATGAGAGTGGTCCATGATATTAGCTGCTGCCATCTCATGATTACACACAGCAGATGGGATATTATTTAGGCACGTGCAAAGCAGCCAGACCTGCTGTGCCTAGCTATGTTTGTGTGTTGTGCTCATCTACCACATGAGCACATATGTGACCTATGCTCTAAAGAGTCATTTACTCCTGCCAAAAAGAAAAAAAGAAAATTGTAATTCAAAAGCTGGGGAGATGGCTCGGTGATTAAAAGCACGTACACCTCTCTTCCAGAGGGCCTGCGTTCAATTCCCAGTAACCATGTGAGGCAGCTCACAACCACAACTCTGACTCCTGGGGGAATCCAGCACTTCTGGCTTCTAAGGGCACATGTTTTCACATGCACATACCATATACAAACATACATAATTTAAAATAAAATAAAGCCGGGCGTGGTGGCACACACCTTTAATCCCAGCACTCAGGAGGCAGAGGCAGGAGGATCTCTGTGAGTTCAAGGCCAGCCTGGTCTACAGAGCACAGAGCAAGCTCCAGGCCAGCTGGGACTAAAGGGAGACCCTGTCTCAAAAATACAAAAAAAAAAAAAAAAAAAAAAAATTAAAAATGATTAAAATGAAGGCCTTTCAACAATAAGTGATCCAGAACTACCATTTCTAGCAAGAAGTGTTCAACATCACTAATCATTAAGGAATCCAACTGAAAACCACTTTAAGATATCATCTTACTACAAAAAGACTGGCTAGGATCAAGAAAACAAATGATACCAAGTGCTGGAGAGGTTGTGGGGAAAGGGGAACACTCATCCACTGCTGGTGGGAATGTAAACTCGTACAGCCACTATGGAAAGCAGTGTGGAGAACCCTTGGAAGACTTGGAATGAACTTGCCACCCGACCCAGCCATACCACTCCTGGGCATGTACCCTCAAGACTTACGCCACCACAGAGATACATGCACGGCCATGTTTATTGCAGCTCTCTTCACAATAGCAAGGAGCTGGAACCAACCTAAATGCCCCTCAACTGACGAGTGGATAGAGAAAATGTACATCTACACAATGGAGTTCTATGCAGCAGTAAAGAAAGACGACTTCAGGAGCTTTGCAGGAAAATGGCTGGAGCTAGAGGACATCATGCTGAGTGAAGTAACACAGTCCCAGAAAAACAAACGACGAATGGTATCCCTTATCTGTGGATGCTAGTGCCAATTACCCAAAATTAGTTTGTAAGTATTTCTTGTGTAGGGCCCCCTGAGCTTTTGTACAAAGCAGTTGGGCGTAATGCATATTGGAAACAACAACAGAAAGGACTGCATCAAAGAACTGACTGAAATAGTGAACATCTGCTCAAAACAGTCAACTTCCCCATGGAGAATATTGAGAAAGACTAAGAGATGAAAAGCATGTTTGGCAGAATGCATGAGCTCTTGCAGGGTGAGGGAAAGGGTGGGAACAGGGGTCTAGATTTGTTAAAAATAAATTAATTTAAAAAAGTGATCCAGCTGGGCGTGGTGGTGCATGCCTTTAATCCTAGCACTAGGGAGGCAGAGGCAGGAGGATCTCTGAGTTCAAGGCCAGCCTGGTCTACAGAGTGAGCTCCAGGCCAGCTGGGACTAAAGGGAGATTCTGTCTCAAAAACATCCAAAAAAAAAAAGAAAAGAAAAAAAGTGATCCATGCTATGGTGGGGTATAAAGCCATAAGCAAACTCCATGCCACATAGAGGACCCAGAGCACCATTTCTGTGATGACTACACCACATTGAAATGAGTCGGATTTTCTTAAACATATTTAAGTGTATTTCTCTTTTTGCAAACTTTACTAACACTAAAAATCAGCATCAGTCTCAATCTAGATATAGAAGATAGCCAGAGCCAGGTGCGGTGTCACACACCTTTAATCCCAGCACTCAGGAGGCAGATCTCTGTGAGTTCAAGGCCAGCCTGGTCTACAGATGGAATTCCAGGCCAGCTGGTACTACAGGGAGACCCTTTCCAAACACACACACACAGAGCCAGAAAAATGTGTGTCTGTAAAGATACACACATGTATACATTCACAAAGACCTTTATTTCACTGGTAAATTGCTCTTGTGGGCTGGGGATTCTAGGCCTTTGCCTTTAATTCCAGCCCTTGGGAGGCAGAAGGATCTGTAGTTCAGGGCCAGTTTGAGCTACATAGTAAGTTCAAGGCTAGCTTGGGCTATATACTAAGGCAATATGTCAAAACAACAAAAGGATTGCTTTTGTCCCTGGCCATTGGGGAGCTGAGGCCTTGCTCCTGCGTAAAAAGAGTCCAGTAGTAGAGAAATACTGAGGCCAGATCAAAGGGAGTTTGTATCAAGAACACTGCTGGAGCAAGGGATCCCAAACCGTACAACTCCCTAGGCCTGTGATGCTGAGCAACAAGTTACTAGAACTCAAAACAGGGCCTGACAGCAGAGTCTAAATATTAAGCAGTAGTAGGGAACACTGAAAAAGAAATAGCCACTACTCAAGGCAGTCAGGCTGCTGGGAGGTGTGGGGGATTTCAATTTTTCAGAACTGAGCTGGGTAAGTTGTTTGGTTTTTTTTTTTTTTCCTTCAGTCCTTTTGAGACCGGATCTGCCTGTAGTCCCAGGCTGCCCTCCATCTAAAAGCATGCACCACCGCGCCAGCAGAGGGGGAAGTTCTCATTCAAGGCTAGTCCTTCCCCTAGGAGACCTGACTAGGGGGTTGGGAGCAGCCCAGGGAAAGGCGAAGCTGGGGACAAACCATGCTACGGATGGAATTGGGGAGATAGTCAGGGCCCGTGGTGGAGTTCCCAGAACACATGGGGGCGGGGAAGGCCTGCCTTCTCAGGGAAATAGGGATGGAACCGGATGGCTTGTCATCTCAGGGAAATCGGGTTGGGGCGGCAGGAACAAGATGTCCCACTCTGCACACAGCCTGCCTAGCCCGCGCGAGCGGTGCGTACGGGCAGCCTGCAGGGAGATCTGCACCCTGCCCGCCAGGGTGCGCTCGGCTCTCCAAGGTCGCGGAGGGGGTGAGCGAGTGAAACCGCCCAGCTGAGTGCAAAACCTTTGCGCTCGAACCATTTCTCCAGACTATAAAGATAGCCGGCCTGCCTCTAGGCGCTACCACATCTTCCAGCAGCCTGACTGCCGCCTTTCTACTCGCTCTGCAGCTCCACCCTCATCAACCGGACCTCGCCATGGACCCCAACTGCTCCTGCTCCACTGGTAAGACACCCCGGATTTTCAGTCTTTAGAATACTCACTTCGGACCACAGAACAGATACCCCCAGTTGTAGAGCCCCTAGTGTAGCGTCTTGGCGAGAAATATGATTCTAGTGCTCCCTCTCCCCACCATCCTTTTGCAAGAGCCTTCATCTGTTCTTGGAGCATTAAAATCGGACTAACGGCTCCCTAGTCAGGGTTGGTGGGGACCCATTTCCTGATCATTCAGGCAGTTGGAACACCTAGGTTGAGCCCCAGGGTGCTGTTCAGCTTTTGACTTTCCTGGGCTGAAAGGAAGGCGGGTGTAGGAGGGATACCTGCATGCTCTACACCTACAGGAGTCACCTGTGAAAGTCAGAGTTGGAGTCAGAGTCAGGAGAGACAGGAGTGGCTGGGTGTCCTGGTAGGAGGCCCAAGGTGGAACTGTTGGCTACAAAGTCTTGACTGTGGCGGGCCTGGAAGAAGACCCGCCTCCTTTGAGCCTGGGGTCCCGGCACGAGCCCTCTTGGCGGTCGGAGGTCAGGGAGCCGTGCTATGCTGAGCGCACGCCCGCCCAGACTTCCGTGTGCAGCTAAAGCACACCAAGCAGGATGCCCCTTCTGAGCGCCATGTGGAACACTCAGTTCTGACCCGACCCAAGGCCACACGCTTTGTACTGCACTCAGGCCACCCTTGATCTGTCTGCCCATCACACGGTCGACCCTCTGCACGCGCTACAGCCCCACCCCTTCTGCGCCCGCCACATGGTCGCCCTTCAGCACGCGGTACAGCCCCACCCCTTCTGCACACGCCACACAGTCGCCCCTCTGCACGCGCTGCAGCCCCGCCCCTTCTGCACCGGCTAGGCGGGAAGCAAAGTGGTGCGCTCAGCTCTGCTCAAGCAGTGCGCGCGCGCCACCGAGCTGCTCTTACCACTGTAGCAAGGTTTGGTGGTCAGTTCCAGAAACTGAGCCTGGGGCTGTCTCCCAGCCCCAGCTCAAGCACGTGGATTCATCTTAGCCTGTGTGCCAAAATCGGTTGTTACTGCAATGCTCTAAGACATCATGGGAAGAGTGCTGGTGTCCACTTTATCTACCGGGACGGAGTCCTCATACCCTCGTCACGTGTTCTATTTCTGTCCCCACCGTCCATCTTTGGTACACTGTAAGAAGGGACCGCTGCAGTCCCGCGTCCATGCCCCCCCTCCCCTCCACTGCGCCGCCCGGTTTCCCATTGTCAACACACAGACCAGGCATGGCCCTTGACCTAAATAAAAACTTGCCAGTGTTGGGGCTGGAGAGATGCCTAGTGGTTAAGAAGCACGCACCCTTCTTGCAGAGGACCAGGGTGTATTCCCAGCACCAAGTGGTGGCGCCGATGAACCGTCCAAAGGCTCGCATTCCAAGGAAGCCTCGGCAGTTCCAGGGAATGCGACACCCTCATATCTGACCACTCCGTGGCATTGCACGACCATGGTTGTGGGCTCCAGCCATTCAGCTCTCCCCAGTCCAGGCAAGGGAGTTGTGGACACATAGCACTGAGCTGTAGCCCCTAGATCACATACATGGGCAACTTCCTACAAATCCCAGACCACAGGGCTTATCTTAGCAAATTCACCCTGACTTTGCAAGGAACCTCTAAAGCTACAGCTGAGTCAGGACTGAGAACTCTCCAGGGGACCTAGTACTTTCAGGTGTAGTCTTCTATGAATGGCTCCTAGGGGACAGCACCTGGGCTCTGTGAAGTGCACTATTGGCAGTACATAGAATACATTACTAGTACATAGCTGGGGAGATGGGTTAGTCAGATGAAGTGCTTGCCGGTCAAGCATGAAAGCCCCGGAGTCTTCCCAGAAACCCACATCAAAATAATTTGCCAGGATGGTTGCACGGGTGGAAGGCTGATGGAGAGTTTCCTACCTGCCAGTCTAAACAGAAAATAAACAAGCTTGAAGACTCATGGCGTTTAGAGGGTCTCAAGAAAAAAAAAAAAAACGGTGGAGTGAAAGCGGAAGACCCTCGGTCAAGTCTCCAAGCCACATGTCCCCTCAAATGCTATGTACATGCACACCAACTGGAAGAAAGCTACTGAGAACCTCTGAGGGTCAAACATCTACATTGTAGGTCCCCACTTTCTGCTCACATTATAGACAGAATGGCCTCAAAGTTATTACCCTATGCAGTACTTGAAATAGTCCCGATTTTGCCTGCCTCTACCTTTAAGTGTGGAATTACACCCACACCTATAGCCACTTGTCAAACCCTAAAATCCGTTTTTTGGGGGGTGGCGAATGTTTGCTTGTAGACCAGGCAGGCCTGAACTCACAAGGATGCCGCTGGCCTCAGCCTCCCAGCGCTGGGATTAAAGCGTGATTAAACACAGCCGTGGCACAGAAGCTGAGAGATTTACAGTTCATAATCCAGAGCTGGGATGTAGAGCAAGTTCGTTCCCAGGCTTGGGACTAAGCAGACCATATCTCAAACGCCAACCAAAAAGGCCCCCTAAAGTAAACAGAGGGCTGACCTAAACAGCGCAGTTGGCAGAGTCTGTGCACTAACATACTGTTGAAGTGTTATGTTTAATCCCCAGTACCCACAGCAAGACAAATCTAAGCTAAATAGGCACAGGGTTGTGAAGTTTCTGTGCTATGATGAACTATGCATCACACACACACAGGACCCAACACATGGATTGTGTTTTCAAGAAGCTCATAGGCAACCTGGCTTTGCCCTAAGATACTTTTATCAGTGTTCTCTCCCCCACCCTCCTCGGTTGGTAGAAGAGAAATTATACTTGAATCCAGAACCAGGTCCCTGCAGTGGCAAGTCAGGCAATTCCAGACCCTTATTTTCTATTTCGTTTTTTTTTTTTTTTTTGTATGTGTATGAGAGTGGGACTGTCTTGATTAAGGTTTGGTGCACCGTGGTGTGCGCAATGCCGAGAGGTCAAAGAGGGTTTTAGATTCCACCTGAACTGGAGTTCTCCTGGATGAGTTACAACTACAGAACGTTGGTTAGCCACCATGTGGTGTGGGTGCTTGGGATCGAACCCGGGTCCTCTGCGGCATCATGCTCTTTAAACCTAGGCCATCTCTCCAGCCCCCCTTTATTTCTATTTCTAAGTCACACAAGGAAAACCAGAGTCAGAATCAAGTCATTGACTTTTATTATTCACATACTTCATAGAAAAAAGGAAGTAATGGTAGGACATGAGAAAACAAATTCTGGGCCGGCACAGCCACTGTTTTATATGTGGGAACAGCACTGCCTCCCACCCATCAGGCACAGCACGTGCACTTGTCAGACGCTTCTTTGCAGACACAGCCCTGGGCACACTTGGAGGCAGCCATGGGCAGCAGGAGCAGCAGCCTGGAAGAAGAAGGGAGGGAGAAGTCAGAGGAGGGGCATCAGTACCTCCTGTCAACAGGCCTGGCTGGGAATCGGCTCCCTGGCCACAGGACCATTTGGTTTTAACCTTGAGATAGTATAGGTTCCCTGGAGTTTGTCGACCCAGGAGAAAAAGGCTGCCCTGGCCCTAGGAGCTCTAGGGCAGTGCAGAAGGCCAAGAGAAGGAGTAGAAAGGCCTACAGGAAGCAAGGCCAGCTCTCAGAGACAGTTCTGGGGTTTCCTCCCCAAACGGAGCCACAACACAGACGATAGGCCCCAGGTCCCCACTTACTCTTCTTGCGGAGGTGCACTTGCAAGGTCTTTGCAGCTGCAGGAGCTTGGTGCAGGTGCAGGATCTGCCTGCGGGGAAAAGGGATAGCAGGTGAGGTGGAGAAATAAAAAGAGGATTATAGCAGTGCTCAACATAGGCACCTTGCTCAGTGTGCACCACGACCCACCCAGGACTCAATGAATGAAGCCTAGCCCCACTTCTCGGATTACAGGGTAGGGCAGAGCTTATGTCTGAACCTGAAGATGCAATGCTCNGTATGTGTATGAGAGTGTACTGTCTTGCATGTAAGTCTGTGCACCCGTGGTGTGCGCAATGCGCGAGGAGGTCAAAGAGGGTTTAGATTCCCTGGAACTGGAGTTCTCCGGATGAGTTACTAACAGACACGTTGGTGTAGCCACACATGTGGTGTGGGTGCTTGGGATCGAACCCGGGTCCTCTTTGGCAGAGTCGATCAGCTCTTTTAAACACTAGCCATCTCCTCCAGCCCACCCTTTTTCTATTTCTAAGTCACACAAGGAAAACCAGAGTCAGAATCAAGTCATTGACTTTTATTATTCACATCTTCATTAGAAAAAAGGGAATGTAAATGGTAGCATGATGAAAACAAATTCTGGCCGGCACATGCCACTGTTTTATATGTGGGAACAGCACTGCCTCCCACCCATCAGGCACAGCACGTGCACTTGTCAGACGCTTCTTTGCAGACACAGCCCTGGGCACACTTGGAGCAGCACATGGGCAGCAGGAGCAGCACCTGGAAAAGAAGGGAGGGAAAGGTCAGAGGGAGGGGCATCAGTACCTCCTGTCAACAGGCCTGGCTGGGAATCGGCTCCCTGGCCCACAGGACCATTTGGTTTTGAACCTTGAGATAGTATAGTTCCTCTGGAGTTTGTGACCCAGGAGAGAAAAGGCTGCCCTGGCCCTAGGAGCTTGGGCAGTGCAGAAGCCAGAGAAGGAGTAGAAAGGCCTCAGGAAGCAAGGCCAGCTCTCAGAGCACAGTTCTGAGGTTTCCTCCCCAAACGGAGCCACAACCACAGACGATGAGGCCCCAGGTCCCCACTTACTCTTCTTGCGGAGGTGCACTTGCAAGGCTTATGCAGACTGCAGGAGGCTGGTGCAGTGCAGGATCTGCCGTGCGGGGAAAAGGGATAGCAGGTGAGGTGGAGAAATAAAAAGAGGATTATAGCAGTGCTCAACATAGGCACCTTGCTCAGTGTGCACCACGACCCACCCAGGACTCAAGGAATGAAGCCTAGCCCCACTTCTCGGATTACAGGGTAGGGCAGAGCTTATGTCTGAACCTGAAGATGCAATGCTCCCCGCCTTCCTTTCAGCCCAGGAAAGTCAAAAGCTGAACAGCACCCTGGGGCTCAACCTAGGTGTTCCAACTGCCTGAATGATCAGGAAATGGGTCCCCACCAACCCTGACTAGGGAGCCGTTAGTCCGATTTTAATGCTCCAAGAACAGATGAAGGCTCTTGCAAAAGGATGGTGGGGAGAGGGAGCACTAGAATCATATTTCTCGCCAAGACGCTACACTAGGGGCTCTACAACTGGGGGTATCTGTTCTGTGGTCCGAAGTGAGTATTCTAAAGACTGAAAAATCCGGGTGTCTTACCAGTGGAGAGGAGGCAGTTTGGGTCCATGGCGATGTCCGGTTGATGAGGGTGGAGCTGCAGAGCGAGTAGAAAGGCGGCAGTCAGGCTGCTGGAAGATGTGGTAGCGCCTAGAGGCAGGCCGGCTATCTTTATAGTCTGGAGAAATGGTTCGAGCGCAAAGGTTTTGCACTCAGCTGGGCGGTTTACTCGCTCACCCCCTCCGCGACCTTGGAGAGCCGAGCGCACCCTGGCGGGCAGGGTGCAGATCTCCCTGCAGGCTGCCCGTACGCACCGCTCGCGCGGGCTAGGCAGGCTGTGTGCAGAGTGGGACATCTTGTTCCTGCCGCCCCAACCCGATTTCCCTGAGATGACAAGCCATCCGGTTCCATCCCTATTTCCCTGAGAAGGCAGGCCTTCCCCGCCCCCATGTGTTCTGGGAACTCCACCACGGGCCCTGACATCCCCATTCATCCGTAGCATTGTCCAGTCGCACTATCCTGGGTGCTCCAAGCAGCAGTTAGCTGAAGGACTAGCTGCGATGGAAGACTTGACCGCGCCTACGCGGGACCCAGTCGCAACTTGGGAAATCACAACTTTCTGACCCCTGCTGGCGCGGTGGTGCATGCTTTTAGATGGAGGGCAGCCTGGGACTACAGGCAGATCCGGTCTCAAAAGGACTGAAGGAAAAAAAAAAAAACCAAACAACTTACCCAGTCAGTTCTGAAAAATTGAAATCCCCCACACTCTCCAGCAGCCTGACTGCCTTGAGTAGTGGCTATTTCTTTTTCAGTGTTCCCTACTACTGCTTAATATTTAGACTCTGCTGTCAGGCCCTGTTTTGAGTTCTAGTAACTTGTTGCTCAGCATCACAGGCCTAGGGAGTTGTACGGTTTGGGATCCCTTGCTCCAGCAGTGTTCTTGATACAAACTCCCTTTGATCTGGCCTCAGTATTTCTCTACTACTGGACTCTTTTTACGCAGGAGCAAGGCCTCAGCTCCCCAATGGCCAGGGACAAAAGCAATCCTTTTGTTGTTTTGACATATTGCCTTAGTATATAGCCAAGCTAGCCTTGAACTATATAGCCTCAAACTGGCCTGAACTACAGATCCTTCTGCCCTCCCACAGTTGCTGGAAATTAAAGGCAAAGGCTAGAATCCCCAGCCCACAAGAGCAATTACCAGTGAAATAAAGTGTCTTTTGAATGTATACATGTGTGTATAATTACAGACAGCACATTTGTTTTCCTGTTCTGGCTTCTGTGTGTGTGTGTTTGGAAGGTCCTCCCTGTAGTCCAGCGGCCTGGAATTCCATCTGTAGACCAGGCTGGCTTGAAACTCACAGAGATCTGCTCCTGAGTGCTGGGATTAAAGGGTGTATTTTTTTTTACTGGCACTGCTCTGCTTCTCTATTCAGATGAAGATGATTGACTTTGTTTGTTAGTAAACGTTTAGCTAAGATACATCTTTAAATTGTTTAAGAAAATCCGATCATTTCAATGTGGTGTAGTCATCACAGAAATGGTGCTCTGGGTCCTCTATGTGGCATGGAGTTTGCTTATGGGCTTTATACCCACCATACATGGATCCTTTTTTTCTTTTCTGTTTTTGTTTTGGATGTTTTTGAGACAGAATCTCCTTTATCCCAGCTGGCGGCCTGAGGCTCACTCTGTAGACCAGGCTGGCCTTGCAATGCAGAGATCTCTTGTCTGCACTCCCTAGTCTAGGATTAAAGGCCATGCAACCACCAAGCCAGGATCAGAAAAAACGTTTTTTAAATTTAATGATATTTTTACACAAATCTAGACCCCTGTTCCCACCCTTTCCCTCACCCTGCAAGAGCTCATGCATTTCTGCCAAACATGCTTTTCATCTTAGTTCTTTCTAATATCTCCATGGGGAAGTTGACTTGTTTGAGCAGAGTTCACTATTTCAGTCCAGTTCTTTGATGCTAGTCCTTCTGTTGTTGTTCAATATGCATTACGCCCAAGCTTTTGTAACAAAAGCTCAGGGTAAGAACACCTCTTGGTAATTGCCTACCACAAGAGAATACCTCGTCTTTTTTCGGACTACACAGAATCCTCGTGTCCAAGCGTTCAGTGCAAAGCCACTGAACGTCCCGTACTTTCGTACACTGCTAGACCACCAGAATGAGTCTCACACTGAAGTACATTGACTCTACCACTGGAAGGTCTGCGTGTGAGGTGGCATTACGTCTTGGTTCCAGGGCCCGTCACTTCGCTAGACTGCTGACGAGAGCTATGCCACGTAACATTCAGCATGGCAATGGATCATCGCTCAGTGCGTAGGCACCTTATTAATCATAGCGGAGTTCCTAATCTGTAGGGGGCATTAGTGCCGCTCCTGATACTACAGGCAATAAACAAGGCTGGCGTTATCTGGTGGCGTAAGCTTGAGGGACATGCTCCAGTAAAGTCTTGGCTCATATGAGGTTTCGGTTTCCACACTGTGCTTTCCATAGTGGACTGTACAAGAGTTTGACATCCCATCAGCAGTGGATGAGTGAGTCCCCTTTACCCACCAACCTCTCCAGCAACTGGTATCATTTGTTTTCTGATCCTAGCCAGTCTTTATTGATAGTAAGATGATATCTTAAAGTGGTTTTCATTTGAATTCCTTAAATGATTAGTATGTTGAACACTTCTTTGATTTTTTTTTTTTGGTGGTTTCTTCCTTTTTTGAACTTTCCATTTTAATCTTTTTTTTTTTTTTTTTTTTGTTTTTTTTTGTGTAATTTTGAGACGGGTCTCCCCTTTATTCCCAGCGGCCTGGAGCTTGTCTCGTGCGTCGAGACCAGGCGAGGCTTGAACTCACCAGAGATCTCCTGCCTCTGCCTCCTGAGTGCTGGGATTAAAGTGGTTGCCACCACGCGCTGTGAACTTACACTACTATTGGGGCCTATACCGCTTTCCTTAACACTTGATGTAGTTTGTATAGGCTCGTATGTGCATGCTGAAAACCATGTGCCCTTAAAGCCAGAAGTCCTGGATCCCCACAGGAGTCAGAGTTGTGGTTTGTGAGCTTGCCTACATGGGTTACCGCTGTGACCTGGGGGGAATGGTACGCCGCCACTCCGGATGAGAGGTGTGACGTGCCTTTAATCACGAGCCATCTTCCCAGCTTTGAAATTACAATTTTTTGTTGAGCGAACATGAAAGAATACTTTACCCCACCACGCAGTTTACAGATTACGTGCCGTATAAGCTGCTAGCCGCACGCATGTCTTATGTAATAAACTGGATCTGTATCTCCGCATCCAGAATACTCTTTAGAGCATAGGTCACATATGTGCTCATGTGGTAGATGAGCACAACACACAAACATAGCTAGGCACAGCAGGTCTGGCTGCTTTGCACGTGCCTAAATAATATCCCATCTGCGTGTGTGTAATCATGAGATGGCAGCAGCTAATATCATGGACCACTCTCATGCTTATTTTTAATATGTTTGTTTTTTCATTGCAGACAGGGTATCATAAAATCATGGTACCAGTCTCACGTACCCAGCCCCAAGAGCTAATTAGTGAGCCTCATGCCCTCAACCTAACGCCGTGAGCCACTTTGCACATGAAGAGAGATTTTTTTTTTTCAACTTTGGCACAAAGGCAGCAGTGGGACTTGTACTGGGTTGGCAGTCAGTTCCCTTGGCATAGCTCTGGGGTCTTCATGGCCTCCAATTTCTCATCTCTCAAGCCAAGAACAAAATTGGTGTACTCCTGAAGGCCCTTCCAGCCAGAGGGCTATTTACTGAGATAGGCAGGCCTTAGTATCCAGTGAAACTGTGACTGACAGCTGTGCCTACCATCGAGAGGACAGTAGTAGCACTCCTTCATGTGTGTGGTGAATTCTGAGCTTTGTGATCTTGGCCAGGTATTTAATTGCTTTTTGAGTCAGGCTAGCCCCTGCATGTCCATGGTTTCATGTAAAAAAAACAATATAGCTGGCGTGGTAGTGCACGCCTTAATCCTAGCACTCAGGAGGAGAGGCAGGTGGAACCTTGTGAGTTCAAGGGCCAGCCGGTCTACAGAGCAGTTCCTGGCCAGCTGGGGCTACAAAGAGACCCCAGTCTCAAAAAAAGAGGAGGGAGCGAATGGAGATTAAGCAAGAAAGGCTCTTGCTGGCGGAGTTATGATCTAGGATCTCTTTACCACACCTAGAAGATGCTGAGAAAATTAAAAATCCATAGCATTCTATTTACTGTGTAATAGAGGCGTATGGCTCATATATGAATAGCACCATGTTCACACAATGCCATGGGGCAGCAGGCATTCAGACTCAGATCCCCTTAATTGGGTTAGGCTGCCAGGCGGGTGCTGGGAACCGAAAACAGGTCCCCTGGAAGAACGCTACACGCTATCCAGAGCCATTCATTCCAGCAACCCCCCCCGGCGCGGCGCACACACACACACATACACACTCACCACACACCCTCACGAAAAAGCCAGCATCAGGGTCCAAACCACCAGCACAAACACAACAAAGAACGACAGACACGTGGAAGGGGGTAGTGTGTTTAACACAGAACAGGCGTCGAAGATAGTTGTAGACCAAATCAAGGTCGTTGCTGGGGCCACGTGCTCCCTCATGCCTGACTGGCTAGCTGGACAGATGGGGCTCGACCTGTCGTAGACAATGTTAATAAAGCCCTCGAACATAAACAGTACCTTAACATGCAGGGGGAAAAAGATGCACGCTAGCTGTGTTTGGATGTGTAAACGCCCCAACAGGCTACATGCTTAATGTGGACACTGTTGGTCTCATATTAACGGAGACTGTTGTGTTTTATGCTGTAGCACTTAGTAGGGACAAGAGAAACACTTTCTGTCTCATAGTGATGAAGTCTACTCCTTTATATGTTGTTCTTGCCTAATATATAGGATACTGGAGGGAATCACTGCTAGCTTTCATACAATGCAATATATCCTAAACCTATCTGAATGTTGGCCCTCTCCCTCATCATCCGCTGATCTAACAACAGCAAGAATATATGGGAGCAGGGTAGAAAGTTGAAGGAATGACAGCAAGGCGGTCCCTGCCTCCATGTATACAGGAATATTGTATTCAGGTTCAACAACTTGCAGCGGAGGAAGATGGGATAGTCAACTGGAGCTATTCCCCTGCAAATGTCAATAGAAATGTCCTCCCCAAGATGTTTTGGTTGACAGTTTTTTCTACTTGTGAAATTATAAGTCATGTCAAACGAAGAATACCTCAGGCGTATTAACAACTATTGAAAGAGAGAGAGAGTAGAGTGTGTGTTGTTTATGTGGTGTGTATTGTGGTTAATACTCGCAGTTAGTCATAATCACAGAGGAAACAACAGAAACCCATGGTGAACTGTAGTGGTAAGAGTGATGATCTCATAGATTTGCAGGATGGGGGAAAGTCAACAAGAAACTTTCTGTAGCCCAAGCTGGCCTCAAACGTAGTAGAGGATGACCTTGAATTCCTAGGATCTTTCCCTTCACCTCCAGTGGGTAAAGTACTTGCTATCAACCCTAAAGATCTAGTTCGATCCCGCAGGCCCCATTGTGAGGGAGAGAACTACTCCCAAGATTGTCTTCTGACTTCCACACATGCTCACCACAGCCACTACAAATATATACACAAAACAAACAAATTTTGCTCATGAAACAAAGCATGCTCATGGTGAATTTTCATTTAATTTGCAATGAGTAATCAAGTTTGTGGAATTCCTGCCCAAGCATAGTGGTGGTTGCCTTAATCCTAGCACTAGAGAGACTGAGGCAGAGAGTCTTGGAGTACCATCCGTCTACATAGAATCCTGGCTAGCCAGTGTACGTAGACACACTCTGCCCCACATTCCCAATCTCCTCTCATAGCCTAGAGAGTTCTCTATCGAGTGTATCTCCTAGCTAAGTGCGCTGCTGTGTACCAATGTGCTGTAACAAAACTCTAACCAAAACACAACTTGGGGGGATAAGATTTTATTCACTTTATGATACTCCCGGTCATAGGTCATGGCTTAGGAAGCCCAAAGTAGAGCAAGAAGCCTGGAAGTCAGGAGCTTGAAGCTACGGCCATGGAGAACCACTGCATTACTTAGCCTTGCTCTCCTGACCCACTTACTCAGCGTTTCCTATAGGAACATCAGGACCGCCTGCCAGAAGGGTGGCACTGCCCACAGTTGGCTGGGCCCTCACACACTCACTCATCAATCAGAAAATACCTGCAAGATATGGCCTCGGGCCAGTCCGATGGAGGCAATCCCCAACTGAGGGTCCTTTAACCCAAGTGTGTCAAGATGACCTAAAGCTATAGCACCACCCTCCCTCCCAAGCTGCGGACTCTGGAGCACTCTCAGCTCTGGATTAGCAATGCTGAGTTACACTGGCACTGTTCGCGTACTCCGTTGGTTCTGGGTGGACAATTTACGTCCAGTATCCGCTATCACACTATGGCTCAGGCTGGCCGACCTCATGGGGATAATCTGGCCTCAGCCTCCAGAATATTGCAATATAGATGTGAATCAACCTGGCTCCGTTTACTGTTTGACTTGAACCATGTTAGACACAATATCGTTCTGCTGCTTCCAATTATAACCACCAAAAAATAAATTACGGCAGGTTCTGGGGCACATGCCTATATCCCAGCACTTGGAGGCTAGAAACCAGGCAGAGCTCTTGAGTCAAGGCCAGCATGGTTCTACATAGGCAGCGGCCAGAAAGGAAAAAAAAAAAAAAGACGCTAAAATAAAAAAAAAAACATTTAAAAAGGAAAATACACTTCCCAGGTAGAGGAGCTGGGGTAAACGTACTACAGCACAAGCATGAGACCTGAGCTCAAATCCGTCCGGAACCTTCAGTAGAAACCAGATGCATAGCATATGATTCGTAACAGCATTAGCATCTACAATCCCAGAATTCCTATGGGAAAATGGGTAACAGAGACAGCAGTGTCCTCAAGCTGGCAGGCCAGCTAGCCTGCTATGCAGACAAAAAGAGAGATCTTGAAGTCAAACATGGCAGCAAGGACAGACACCACGAGTTGTCTTCTGACCTTCACATGTGCTGTCATGGCATGCATGTCCACATACAGTACATCAAAAAAAAAGACAATGTTGTGAAAATTTCCTTAATAGGTCCCTATGATGACTTATAAAAAAAGGCGAGACCTGATCATTATTCACAAGATAGACTACTAGAGAAATCAAAGTCAAATCAGTTAACCTAGAAAGAAAAAAAAGACCTGGGATGAGTTAGCAGCAGTACTAAACATGGATGTTAGGTGCTCAGCAGTAAGGACTGTGAATCGGCAGCTTTCCCTGATAATAAAATGTCCTTTTATCAATGCATCTCCAGGTAGGCAAAGAGAACTGACCCAGCAGCACACAGAAACACAAATTACCTAACATAAGGGAACTGCTCTGGCTTGTCCAGGGAGGCAGAAGGCCTACAAAAAATAAGAGCCATAAGGAACCCCAGGTAACCCACCCCACATCCCCCTCTCACCCTGGAAACTAGACTTTTTTTTTTTTTTTTTTTTTTGGTCTTTTTGAGACACGGGTAACATCCAGGATTCCCGTAGCCCCAGCTGCGTCTGAAACTCATATCCCAGGCCTGGCTGAGACTTCACAGAGATATGCCTGCCTTGGCCTCTGTCCCTCTCTCAGGTGAGAAGGTGCGCTTATACAGCCGCCCACCATGCTCAGCAAGAACTGGACTATCTTAACTTAGGTGATTTCTAAGGCCCCATTCAAACATAGTCATGTGTCTTTAAACACCTCTGTTCCTCAGAATAGCAGGCAGCTCCACTTTTGTAAGAAACAGAAATTCATTACAAAACCCTAGGAATAATCCTGGCTCCATCCTATAGCTGGTAGAACAGAGATAAGTCACCAAAGGCCTTGGACTATAGTTCTGAGTCTTCTCTCATGTGATAATATCCTAGGATACTTTTGGATATCACAATTTGTGGCAGGAGACACACACTATTACAATGTAGAGGGCAAAAGCCAGCATTTTGGCTAAACATCCTACAATCCATAGCACAGTCTTCAACAAAGAATGAACTGATCCAAAATATTAATAGTTCCCAGGCTGAGAAATCCTGCTGTAAAGCCTGCTATAAATCAAGGAAGGGTTCTTGTCTTAACTGACAAAACATCAAATTGGAAACACTAGGGCCACCTGAAAAAAACAGCATGCTTTTTTTTTTTTTGGGGGGTTTGTTTTTGGTCTTTATTGAGACAGGTGCTCCCTGGTAGCCCCGCTGGCCTTGGAACTTCACTCTGTAAGACCTAGGCTGGCCTTGACCTCACAGAGATCCGCCTGCCTCTGCCATCCCGAGTGCTGGGAATTAAAGGTGTGTGCCACCACGTCTGCGTCAGAAACACATTTTTTTTTTATTATTTTATATTGTGTATCAATGTTACTGATCTACTTGCAGAGAGGTCTTGGCACCCGTGTCGTGCAACGCGCGGAGGTCAGAAGACGGCGTCTAGATTCCCCTGGAGCTGGTGCTCTCCTGGAATTGGAGTTTCAGCGGTTCTCGGCCGCCACGTGGGTGCTGGGGATCGACACCGGTCCTCTGCAAGAGCGGTCAGCGCATCTTAACCCCGAGGCATCTCTCCAGCCCCCAGAACACATTTCTTAATATTAAGCAATGACTGGGCCTGGCAGATGATGGCTCAGTGGTCAAAAGCCACCAACTGCTCTTGCCGGGGGACTCGGGTTCGTATTCCCAGCACCCACTTGGCAAAGAATACGTCTTTTATCCGGTTCCAGGGGAATCCAACGCCCCCTTCTGACCTCCACAGACACGGTACGGACACGCGGTGCACAACCTCTACGATGCAGACAGTACACTCATACACATAAAATATAATAAAATTTAGTTGAAAAAAATAGCACTAAAAGCTGGGTGTGGGTAGCGCACGCCTTTAATCCTAGCACTGGGGGGCAGAGGGCAAGAGCAGAGGCAGAGGCAGAGGCCAAGGCGGATCTTTGTGAGTTCAAGGCACTTGGTCTACAGAGTGATTCCAGACAGCTGTGGCTACAAGGAAGACCCTGTCTGCGAAAAGACAAAAAAAAAAAAAAAAAAAAAAAAAAAAAAAAATACTACCTATGGCTTTTCTAGACCCTAACGACATGTGGGGTACCTCCTCTTCAGAGTAATCTTAAAATCACTACTGTATAAATCACATAAAAATAATCTCATTTGTAGCCAAGCATAGTGGCCTAAGACTTTAGTCCTAGCAATCAAGAGGCAGAATATTGGTTACCCTTAGGGGAACAGGGAGAGTACTGACTGGGAGGGAGCATGACACACATTTCTGGGTACTATGGACTGAACTGTGGACCTTCAAAAATTCGATTTGAAGTCCTAACCCCATGGCGGAGTATTAAGATTTAGAATTACAATAATGAGGATAATAATAATATATATCAATGAGGGTGGGGTCAACAGATGCAATTACCTGGCTATCTTTTTTTTTTTTTATCTGAGACAGGTCTCCTGTAGCCCCAGCTGTCTGGAACTCAAACAGAGATTCCACCTGTCTCTGCCTTCTCAAAATGCTAGGATTAAGCGCCACCATGCCAGCCTAAAGAATGTTCTTTAGCTCCATGTGCGTGCCCTGGGGTCGAAACCCGGGCCTCTGACAGAACAGTCAGCACTCTTAACCACTGAGCCATTTCTTCCACCCTTTTTTTTTTTTTAATACAAGCTTTTAGTTTATTTTATTTTTTGGGTCTTTTTGAAAACTGCTCACTGTAGCCCCAGCTGTCCTGGAACTTTGCTAGTAGACCAGGGATGGCCGTTACAGAGATCCACTTGCTTGGCCTCCCAAGTAGTTGGGATTAAAAAAAAGTGTGCGCACAGCACGCCTGGCATAATTATTGGCTTTCTAAGAAGACACACTTGAGAGTTTGCTTTCCTCACCCGCCCCTCCTTGGACATATCACTCAAGGAAAGGCCATGTGAACACAATGAGCAGCAGATGGCCGTCCACAAGACCTCACCAGAACCCACCACACTCGACCTCCGATTTCCAGAGAGGGGGAAAAAAAAAAAAAAAAAAAAAAAAAAAAACAGAACCCCACCTCCATTTCCAACAGTGGAAATAAAAACCGGGGGGTGATATGTGTTTGGGGGAGTGTCATCATCTGGGAGGTTTGTTGCTCTTTTAAGAGGATCTTCCTGTAGCTAGCGCTGTCTGATCACCAATCTCAGGTTCTAACTTCAGTCTTTTTCTTGCGTCTGCACCTGACCCTCAAAATTGACTGACTCACAATAATCCTTCCTTGCCAAGAACTCATCTGAGTTTGAACTCGCAAGTAAAAATTTAGTTTTTACATTTTTTACTGGGGGAGAGCGGGCACACACTGCCATGAGACAACATGGGGGTCAGGGACACTTGCAGGAAGTTGGGCCTCTTCTTCCCCCTTGTGGATCCCACAGATCAAACTCAGCCATCAGGCTTGCCTGCTTACCGGTGATTAGCCATCTCACTAGCCTCCAAGGTAAGTTTTTTGAAAGAAAGCAAGTAGGTGTTCAAAGCTGGTACTTAGTCCTAGTAAACTCTGAAACCAAATTCTACACATCCAGAAAACTACAAACTCACTGCCCAAACTACTACCTGAAACAGACTTAGGGACAAGGACACTTCAATTCTACAAGATCCCCTAACTACAGTTCCAGCCTGCCTTACTATCTTACGAAGCCAAACTGTCACTCCTTTCAGCCCACGCCCTTGTGTACTGGTAGTTAGTGCTCCTCTACCACCACCTCCCATACACCTGCTGAAGCCACTTCACCTTCGGAGGTCACTCTCATGATACTCCCACTTGAAAATCTTCGCACTCATGAGGAGTCCAGTGAGACTGCTTCTGACTTTCTACATCCTGTCAGCAGACTTCAGTGTCCAGAACATGCCTGTACACACCCTGCTCTATGCTCCTAGTCGCACCATTTTTCCCAAACAGAAATGCCACCCAAACCTCCACTGTACCCAGGCTGCAGGCAGCTGATCCATCCTTTTGCGGGATGGACTCATCCTTGAAAAGGAACTATACCTCCCCTGCCAAACAGAAATACCACTCGATAAAGAATAACTATTATAGTCTGCCCACATGATCTCTCGTCAGATGGCCACACATACTACTATGTGCTGAAGATGTCGCGTCACAAGGAACCACAATAGCTTCGCCTGCGGTGAGGAGTCTTGTTTCTCCTTTACTTCCCCAGGTGCGGAGTGTGGCTTCCTCATACATCAGGTATAGGTAGCCGGACGAAGGACGCCTCATATTGGGGAGCTCCGTGTCATATGAACGTGCCCTCCGCGGTGTCCCACCTATGTCATATCGTCTTGCGTGCTCCCCCTAACCTCTCTCTACCAGTCTAGGTCGTTGCGATGGAGGATCGGTGATTTAAGGTAGAAAAGTGGTACCTGTACAACCTATGTCTGAGTAGGGCTGTAAGACCCACAGTACTAGTGTTTCTGATCATCGCGATTCAGGTCTGCCCTGAATAGACCTAACGGTCTTGCGAGGTTACAAGACTCTCTGACATAGCGAAACACCTCTGGGTGTGCCGACGTGTTTTTTTTTGTGAAGGTACACAAGCTGATGAGAACGATAATTGTGATGCTGAGAGCTTTAAAGACATGAGAAAATGAACAATAATTAAAGGAGCACTGATATGCTAGTAACTGATGTGGCAAGGGAAGTAGAAGAAGGAACAGTGATCCCTCTTATGATCCAATATATTGAAGTGCTAGATGTTACAAGATCTAGTACAAGCGCGAGATGTCCTACAAAAAACAGGGTCCACCGAAAAGCAGACATACTGACGATAGCTAAATAGATTATAGGAGGAAGTTGGTGGTGCAAATCTGTAAAGTGGTAAGAAGAAAATATGTAAACCTAGCTTTTTTAATTATTAAATGGTATATCAACAGGCGTAGGTTCCAAATATTTTCAGGAATAGCTTAATGTTCCGGATTCAGAGTTAGCATCACAAGCTAACTAGTCAATGTGTACCAACCGACACAGTAACTAACGACTACAGGTAACTGTGCTAAAAGGAAATGAATGGATAGAATGTCCTAGTGAATTCAAATAGCTCCTTCAGCTGACCTCGTGACTCTACGTTCATAGCTAATTCGAAGAAGTTACGTAATATACATCTGGTAAATATTGAGTTTTCATTATTTATCAACTCACTGAAAGATACGCACTAAGCATCGATCTAACCAGGGAAGTGGAGTTTCTTCTTCGTTATATGAGCGGAGGTCTGCCCCTATAGCCCCAAGCTGGGCTGGAACTCTCTCTGTAGGCCAAGTTGCCGTTAGCTGAACTACACACATAGTAGACATTCGCCTGCCTCTGCCTCCTAGAAGTGCTGGGATTATAAGCGTTGCATGCCAGCCACTCCTGGCCCTGCCAAATTTCTTATTATAAAATCACCTAGTATTTAGAGAATTTATGGCTTCATTCCTCCTAACACCTTAAATCATCTCTTAAGATTGTAGGTAGGATTCTTGGCAAGAAGCAGGCTTGAATAAGGGCAGTCTTACCCTGACAGCTCACCAAAGGCCTATGACCGACCCGAACACCCTCCGCCCAACCCCCCACCCCCACTCTCCCTCCCGCTGTTGACTTCTCACAGAGATCCTGTGAAAAGTCTAGCTGTCCCTTGATCTCATCAGAAAGAACTTTATCTGGGATCTATTAGCCTGAGGATTACCCTTGTCCAAATGTATACCGTGCCCCAAAGCCACTCAGATTGTGGATGTGTAGTCCCAGCCATCATGCCTGCCGGTTAGTATAAAAGGTTCGGCCTTCCTAGAAGAGGTGATCAACGTATGCCAGCAGGTCCTAAACGTGAAAGTCTAGTATCAGTCCAGCCTGGAGCCTGCATGCCAGTTAGTGTCGCTAATGTTCTGGTCGATCATCTGAAGAATTGAAGTGCCCCTATCTTTTGTTTTCCCCATGGTGACCGTGGTTTTCACAAGGTTCAGCATGGTATTCCTCGCCTGCGCGTGCAGCTTCTTGTCTCTAGGTCACATGGCTATAGAGTCGCAGAGATCGTGTGAAGATCTGCTTCTGGATTGTACGAGGAAGTAACCAGCCTTGAGGAGACCTTTGACTATGTTCAAGGTACAACTAGAACACCTAAGCTTGCTTCTTCAAAAATCAACCTTAGGGCTAGTGGATGTCTCATCGATAAAAGGCCAAGCCATGATGAGCTGAGTTTGATCTGTGGGATCCACAAGGGGGAAGAAGAGAGCCAACTGCTCCAAGTTGTCCTCTGACCCCCCATTTGTCTCGCCATGGCAGTGTGATCCCTCTGCCCCTAAGTAAACAAAATGTCAATAAACTAAATTTTATCTTGATATACAAATCAGATGAGTTTTGCAAGGAAAAGGATAATGTGAGTCCAGCAATTTTGGAGGTCAGGTGCAGACGCAAAGAAAAAGACTGAATTAGAACCTGAGATTGTGAATTCAGGACCAGCTAAGCTACAGGAAAGATCCTCTTAAAACAAGCAGAGCAAACAAACCCCCAGATATGACACTCCCCAACACATATCACCCCCCCGGTTTTATTTCACTGTTTTGGAAAATGGAGGTATGGGGTTCTTATTTTTTTTTTTATTTTATTTTTTTTTGTTCCTCTCTGGAAACGTGAGGTCGAGTGTGGTGGGTTCTGGTGAGGTCTTGTGGACGGCCATCTGCTGCTCATTGTGTTCACATGGACTTTCCTTGAGTGATATGTCCAAGGAGGGGCGGGTGAGGGAAAGCAAACTCTCAAGTGTGTCTTCTTAGAAAGCCAATAATTAGACAGGCGTTGGTGGCGCACACTTTTAATTCCAACACTACTTGGGAGCACAGGCAAGTGGATCTCTAAGGCCATCCTGGTCTACATAGCTAGTTCTAGGTCAGCTGGAGCTACTCTACTTTTTGAGATCTTGTCTCAAAAGACCCAAAAAATAAAAATAAAATAAAACTGTATTAAAAAAAAAAAAAAGGGTTGGAGAGATGGCTCAAGTGGGTTAAGAGTGCTGAGTTCTTGCAAGAGGACGGGTCGAGCCCAGCCACGCACGGAGGCTAAGAACATTCTTATACTGGCATGGTGAGTTAATCCTAGCATAAGCAGGCAGAGAGACAGAGTGGACACAGGTAGTTCCAGACCAGCTGGGGTACAGGGAGGACCTGTCTCAGAAGTAAAAAAAAAAAAAAAGAATTAAGCCAGATAATTGCTATCTTGTTGCCCACCTCATTATAATATAATATTATTTACCCTCATTATTTTATTAAATCTTTAACTACCTCCAGCCATTGGGGGTTAGGACTTCAAACGAATTTTGAAGGTCCACAGTTCAGTCCATAGTACCCAGAAATGTGTGTCATGCTCCCTCCCAGTCAGTACTCTCCCTGTTCCCCTAAGGGTAACCAATATTCTGCCTCTTGATTGCTAGGACTAAAGTCTTAGGCCACTATGCTTGGCTACAATGAGATTATTTTATGTGATTTATACAGTGATTTTAAGATTACTCTGAAGAGGAGGTACCCCACATTGTTGTTAGGGTCTAGAAAAGCCATAGTAGTATTCTTTTTTTTTTATTTTTTTTTATTATATTTTTTTTTTGTCTTTTGGAGCCAGAGGAGTTTCTCCCTGTAGACTCAGATGTCCTGGAATCACTCTGTAGACCAAGCTGGCCTATCGAACTCACTGAGATCCGCCGCCTCTGCCTCTGCCTCTGCCTCTGCCTTCTGCACTCCCCAGTGCTAGGATTAAAGGCGTGCGCTAACCACACCAGCTTTAGTCTATTTTACTTCAATAAATTTTATTTATTATTTTATGTGTATGAGTGTACTGTCTGCATGTAGTTGGGTGCACCCGTGTCGTCCCGTGCTGTGGAGGTCAGAAGGGGGCGTTGGATTCCCCTGGAACCGGAGTTAAAGACGATTCTTAGCCCCCAAGTGGGTGCTGGGAATCGAACCCGAGTCCTCTGCAAGAGCAGTTGGTGCTTTGACCACTGAGCCACATCCTCCACCAGTGCTAATTCTTAATAATTAAAATGTGTTCTGGGTCAGAAAAGCCAGCCGGTAAGAAGGCGCTGACGCTCATTGCAGAGACGGGTGGATGATCCAAGCACACGTGCTGACTCTGAATACGTCCAAAGCTGGCTAGCACAGAGACAGGAGAACTCTAAAGGATCATGTAGACCTGGTTGTCCCCGACCATGTCTCGCTCTGAACGGAAGATCGGAGACTAGCAACTTGAGAACAACTACCAATTTACTAAAGTTTAACTATCCTGTCATAAAAGGTATGACTTAGCAATGACAAGAAAGGAAATTAAGTGACTGCGCTAATAAGTGATTTCAAGATTAATATTTTTATTAAAAAAAAGAATAGGTCGATTCTATCAGTTAGACGTTTTAAAAGTATTTCCAGATTCTGGGATGGTAGAGCTCAGCGAGACGCCTGTATAAGTCGAAACTGATCGGGAGGCTAGAGGCGATGTCCTTACAAGTCACTGGAGGATCCAGAGATGGTCAAGTCCCGATGCACTGCAACGAGTAATATAGTCTATGCTAACAAGAAACACGATCATTAGAGAGTGAGTACCACTAGTCTCCAGAGGGAAGATTCGATTGGTCCCTCTTTATAAGACACCGTAAACCAAAGAGACATCGCGACAAGACACAAGCAATGTTGTCGTTTAAGAGGAGCTATCAGATGCGAGGTGCGATATTATATCAGATGCGAGCACCAAATAACACACAAACTCAATATAAAATATAAACCAAAAATTTTTAAAAATCTATTTTCCTGGGAGGCAGAATAGGAGTCAGTGTGATTACTGCCCTATGGAGTGTCCAGGGCAGGAATTATAATATGGACCCAAAGTCGATTCCTTTGTGGACGCAGTCGTGGATGAGTCGTGTTAGTGAGATGGAAATAGTGCATGCTGCTTTTCTGAAGCCCAGCTTGTCAGGATGTAAATAGAGTGTGCTACTATAGGCCAGTAGAACTATCAATTTGCAGAATAAATCAGAAACCAAAATAAATCATTACTTACCTTTATCGCACGATATCCATATCACTATGAGCGTATGAGATGGAAGAAAGGGTAGCAACTGACTGTATGAGTTTGTGATCTTAATCAATCTGTCCCTTCAATCTACTTTAATAATAGGCAGGCAGATATTCTAGCGGTAATATGGAATTTATTCTAGTTTCTCTATGGAGAGATGAATGGGAACGATGAGGTGAGACTGCGGCGATATAGCAAACAATGGTGTTGAAGTTGTGAAGAAGATAATATAGAAATTGTGACAGATCCACATATGTGAATAATTCATTCGAGCAAATTGAAGGTTCCTCTTAACCTATAAGAACTCCTACCTAAAAGAAAATTGAGATAGACTGAGTAATCGGTGCGAGTAATGTGCCGCCTATCCCAGCACTAGTGAGGCGAGTAAACAACACATAAGGCCAACAGTGAAACGATCTATGTGAGGTGTCAGAAGGAGCATGTAGTGAAGCTCAGTGAAGATGTGTTATTTGTATTATGAGGATGGTACAGAGTTCTAGAACAGAGTACTAACAACATAGAGAGTACTAATCAAAGTGTCCTAGAGAGAGTGCAGGATTGCAGTGCTCGTGAGACGCATTCTGGGAACCATCTCTCCAGCCCCATGTTAAGAGATGAAGGGGGGGTCTTGTGATGTACTAGATACGGAGATTTATGATCATTACTTGTGTAAGACTATCAGAACTGACTTGTGTAACAGCTAGAATGCTCATCCAATAATAGGTAGTTTACTGTTTTAATGTAAAGCTAAGACAACTAATGTAGGGCGCGATGTGTTAGCTGTTGTCTGAGCGTTGTAGGTCTGACCTCTAGTGGACCTAAGTTCCTCTAAGCTACACCGAGCAAATCCCTGACCTGCGCACAACATCCATAAGGTGAATAAGAGAGTCATATGTTATGAAATGTGTAAGTCGGGTTAAAGCTACGACTATGCTACGAATCCCAAGCAATACGAAAGTAGCAAAGCTAAAGTGTAAGTCAGGTAAGCGTGTTGCTAAACTTACTCCATGTTGGCAATTCATCAATGAGTAAATAATGAAACTGGTGATATCATCAATACATATGTTTTTAGTAGATATATCTGTGGGATAATAATAGAATGAACTATAACCTATCTGAACGTAGCATAAGTGTAATTCAAGTCTTGAGTAGTAATAACAGAGAAATAGTTCGTCCTAACTCCATTACATGTCTGGACAGACACTGTGTATCATGAGAAGTGAACTGAGTGTGATGAAGTATGACCAGGTAGTCTATGTGAAGCGATCCAGTAATACCAAAGAACATAGATCTGAAGGAACTGGGTGCTTGCCGACGTTGTCCATTGGCTCCAATGTCTTATGAGCCTTACTAGAATCACGTCTATTGAAGGTAAGAGTTAAAGCTGTCTTGTAGAGTGTATGCTGCCAACAACACTCTTGCGTGGTTAATTATAGGCTATATGATCTTCCACTGGACTTGTAGACTAGAGTTGTAACCTATTCCTCTAGAAGTTCGAAGTACTGATGGCAAGCTATATGAAGGCTGTCACTTGTTACTGGATACCTGCAGGCGCTAATTGAGAGTCAACGTATGTCACCCTGAGTGCACATTGCTGTGGAGTGAAGCGATGACGATATACTCAAGCATATTACTTTCAATCGACAACATAGAATGTTAAATTCTCTGAATCACATATCCAAGTCTTGTCGAGTGTCTCTGAGCTCGCAAGGTTTGCCTATCTACGAACCGCAAATCCTGGGGTCTATGTTGTTGACGGTCCTGTCTACTTGTACTCACACCGCCCTATTCTATGTCCTTTCGGTCGATGGAGCCCGACATCGGTCCTCTTCCAAGTCTGGCTACACGGAGGAGTGTTCTACATGACACCTGTAACATCTGGTTCTAGTAAACTGTCACTGTAAGTACTACCTGCCAAGAAATCGTCTGAGAACAAATAGGTGTAATATGGCGGTACAGCTTACAAAATGAGTCATTAACCTTCACCCTAGCAGATGATTAAATGGTTGCTCCATCCATGTGTGCATTGCTGCTCTATAATATTCATCTACATTATGAGTAGCCGTAGGAAATGAAGTAAAATGATCATGGCACGTATAGCAGAGTGAGTGCCAATTAGTATCTGTGGTAAAGAGGATATAAATCGAAAAAATAAATTCAGCCTCGGAGCGTAGTATCACATAATGCTATACTGAAACAGTATAAAGCAGGTATAAAAATTTTACACCACTCAGCCATAATATAAGTACAAGACAAATGATAATAGTGTTACAGGGACAAAAGGGTGGAAGGTTGACGAGAGAATATCGTAATGGTAATGAATGTTCCGATGACAGTTGGTACATGTCTAGATACATGGATCAATAACTAATTGATAACAGAATGCTGAATGTCACCATTGTAGAAAGGTGTCGATCAACGGATAATTGTTGATAGAGAATATTCTACAATAGAAATTATAGAAGTTTAAGGTTGAAGGTGGAAGATCCACCACCGTTTAACTGCTTAAAGTGTGAGTATGAAGGGAATAAGTTACACATCCCTTTAATCCAATTAGCACTTCAGGGAATGAAACACGAGGCCACGACGCAGATCTCTTGTGAGTTCAACGCCAGCCATTCTACAGAATGAGTTCCAGAAAAGACCACAAAAAAAAAAAAAAAAAAAAAAAGAGAGACCCTGTCTTGAAAGAGCAAAAAGTAAGAATTATAAAAAATTAAAAGGAAAAAAAAAAAAAAAAAAAAAAAAGAAATAGAAATAAGGGTCTGGAATTGCCTGACTTGCCACTGCAGGGACCTGGTTCTGGATTCAAGTATAAGTTTCTCTTCTACCAACCGAGGAGGGGCGGGGAGAGAACACGGATAAAAGTATCTTAGGGCAAAGCCAGGTTGCCTATGAGCTTCTTGAAAACACAATCCATGTGTTGGGTCCTGTGTGTGTGTGATGCATAGTTTCATCATAGCACAGAAACTTCTCAACCCTGTGCAATTTTAGCTTAGATTTGTCTTGTCTGTGGTACTGGGGATTAACATAACACTTCACAAGTATGTTAGGCACAGACTCTGCCACTGAGCTGTAGTCCAGCCCTCTGTTTACTTTAGGGGGGCCTTTTTGGTTGGCTGTTTTGAGATATGGTCTTGCTAGGTGGCCCAAGCTGGACTAGAACTTGCTCTACATCCCAGTCTGGATTTGAACTGTAAATCTGCCTCAGCTTCTGTGCCACAGGCTGTGTTTAATCACGCCTTTAATCCCAGTGCTGGGAGGCTGAGGCAGGCGGATCTTTGTGAGTTCAAGGCCTGCCTGGTCTACAAAGCAAATTCGCACCCCCCAAAAAAGGATTTTATGTTTGAAAGTGGCTATAGGGTGGGTGTAATTCCAGCACTTAAGAGGTAGAGGCAGGAAAATCGGGAATTCAAGTCCTGCCTAGGGTACATAACTTTGAGGCCATCTGTCTCTAATGTGAGCAGAAAGTGGGGACCTACAATGTAGATGTTTGACCCTCAGAGGTTCTCAGTAGCTTTCTTCCAGTTGGTGTGCATGTACATAGCATTTGAGGGGACATGTGGCTTGGAGACTTGACCGAGGGTCTTCCGCTTTCACTCCACCTTTTTTTTTTTTTTTCTTGAGACTCACTGAGAGTCTTCAAGCTTGTTTATTTTCTGTTAGACTGGCAGGTAGGAACTCTCCATCGTCCTTCACCCCAGTGCAACCATTCCTGGCATTTTTATGTGGGTTCTGGGGATCAGAACTCCGGGTTTCATGCTTGACCAGCAAGCACTTCACTCACTAAACCATCTCCCCAGCCCAGGTACTATGTACTATGTATTCTATGTACTGCCAATGTGCACTTCACAGAGCCCAGGTGCTGTCCCCTAGGAGCCATTCATAGAAGACTACACCTGAAAGTACTAGGTCCCCTGGAGAGTTCTCAGTCCTGACTCAGCTGTAGCTTTAGAGGTTCCTTGCAAAGTCAGGGTGAATTTGCTAAGATAAGCCCTGTGGTCTGGGATTTGTAGGAAGTTGCCCATGTATGTGATCTAGGGCTACAGATCAAGTGCTATGTGTCACAACTCCCTTGCTGGACTGGGGAGAGCTGACTGGCTGGAGCAAACCAGTGTCGTGCAATGCCACGGAGGTCAGAAGAGGGTGTCGCATTCCCCTGGAACTGGAGTTCTCCTGGAATTGGAGTTTCGGACGGTTCTCGGCCGCCACATTGGTGCTGGGGATCGAACCCGGGTCCTCTGCAAGAGCGGTCGGTGCTCTTAACCACTAGGCCATCTCTCCAGCCCCAACCTGGGCAAGTTTTATTTAGGTCAAGGGCCCATGCCTGTGTCTGTTGTGTTGACAAGGGAACACGGGGGCGCAGTGAGGGGAGGGGGGCATGGACGGAGGACTGCAGCGTGTCTCTCTTCTTACAGTGTACCAAAGATGGAGGTGGGGACAGAAATAGAACACGTGACGGAGGTAGAAGTGACACCAGCACTCTTCCCTTGATCTTAGAGATGCAGTAACAAGATTTTGGACACGGCTAAGATGACATCCAGTGTTGAGCTGGGGCTGGGAGACAGCCCAGGCTCAGTTTCTGGAACTGACCACCAAACTTGCTACAGTGGTAAGGAGCAGCTCGGTGGCCGGGACACTGCTTGAGCAGAGCTGAGCGCACCACTTTGCTTCCCGCACTAGCCGGTGCAGAAGGGGCGGGGCTGCAGCGCGTGCAGAGGGGCGACTGTGTGGCGTGTGCAGAAGGGGTGGGGCTGTACCGCGTGCTGAAGGGCGACCATGTGGCGGGCGCAGAAGGGGTGGGGCTGTAGCGCGTGCAGAGGGTCGACCGTGTGATGGGCGCAGAAAGGGTGGAGCTGTAGTGCGTGCAGAAGCGGTGGCCTTGGGGCGGGTGCAGAATGAGTGTTCCCATGGCGCTCAGAAGGGGCATCCTGCTGGTGTGCTTTAGCTGCACACGAAAGTTCTGGGCGGCGTGCGCTCCAGCACTAGCCACGGCCTCCCTGACTCTCCGACCGCCAAGAGGCTTCGACCTCGTGCCGGGACCCCAGGCTCAAAGGAGGCGGTGTCTTCTTCCAGGCCCCGCCAGCAGTCAAGACTTTGTACCGCCACCAGTTCTCCACCTCTGGCCTCCTACCGAGGACACCCAGCCACTCCTGTGTCTCCTGACTCTGACTCCAACTCACTGCTTTCACAGGTGACTCCTGTAGGTGTAGAGCATGCAGGTATCCCTCTTACAGGAAGAGCAAGTGAGGACCGGCTGGGAGGCCAGAGTAACCCCAGCTCATCAGGGAGAAGCAAGCAGTGACCAGCTGCCCACATCCAGCCCCTGTACATCTCACTCAGCAGCACAGTAGGAAAAACCATAGACATAGTTGATTCCAGTTGATTCATTAACTGGTGTACTGTGATATCACTGGATGCTAATCCTTGCATCTCAAATGTCAGGGCACGCAGGGCCTTGACTAATGAGGGCAACTGTGCACCCGACTTGAAAGATGATATGTATGCCTAAGTTAATTGATGTGGTTTCTAGAACATCATAAGAACTCATCCTTCAGATGTCCTAAGCCAGTCTCTTGCCTAACTGCTTCTCAAAGCAGCACACTGAAAATAATTGCTTCTATACTTTCTCTTAACCTGAAGTCTTCAACCTTCTCCCAGCTTCCCTGCTCTCCGCTGCCTGTCTCCCTCTGCTTGCTGTAAACTTAACATCTCAAACAAGGGGAGCCCTGCTGCTTTCCTCCCTGTGATATAACTTTTTAGGTCTATGTAGATAAATTTAACTCCATGAGTTCTTTCTTTTTGAGAGATTAGAAGAAAACCCCCAGCTATTATGAGTATCTGTCTTTAAACTTTAAACGGGACAGAAGCGTTTCTGATCCAAGAGCCTCTAAGGGTGCTTGGAAGGAAAAAAAGAGCCACCTGAGCACCAGCAGTGAGCCAATAGTGGGTCGATGGCTAACCTTTTTGAGTTTAAGGCCAGCCAGTCTACAGAGTGAGTTTCAGGAACAGCTGGGCTAAAGGGAGAACCTGTAAACTAAATAAATAAATAAAAAAAAAAAGTGATAAAAAAAAAAAAAAGTTATATAATTC
>VZQC01012066.1:888832-936644 GCA_009823505.1 Rhizomys pruinosus | reverse complement strand
CTCCCTCCCTCCCTCCTGTCCCATTTTGTAATCCTGGTTGGGATGGAACTCACTATGTAGACTAGGCTAGCCTTGAACTCTACCTTTGCTTCACAACTGTTGGGCTGAAAGTGTACCTGACAGATTTCTCATTTTTAATAGAGTTGGGTATCTTACTGCAGCCTCTAAAAAACAGCGGGTCAACATGCTTTGTCTTGGTTTTGGGAGAGGGTTGTTTTTATTTTTGAGATAAGGTCCCACTTTGTCATTGAACTTGTAGCAATCCTGGTTTACAACCTCCTGAGTATGGGATTACAGGTGTGCACCATCATGCCTGGCATTTATTATTTGGGTACTGGTTATGGAACCTAGGGCCTTGTGTATGCTCTCTGCTACTGAACTGTATCTATAGGTCCATCCTCACCCTTTCCTCTCTCCCCTCCCTCCTCTCCCTCCCTCGAATTTGAGTCAAGGTCTCACTAAACTGTCCAAGATGGTCTGGAACTTTGATGCCTTGTTTTAGCTGCTCGCTTGTGCTTCCTTGCCATGCGTGGGAGAGTCTGCTTTATTGGAGTGTGGTGCACAATCAGTAAAGCATACAAATCATGAGTCTAGATTGATGCATTCTCTCAAAGTGAATATATTGTTAACTAACACTCATTAAAAACACAGAAAATTGTCAGCCCCCTAGAATTTTCCTTCATGCCTGCCCCCTCTTCCCTGAATGTAATTAGTCTCACCTTCTAACAGCAGTGATAAATTTACCTTATGCTCTGCAGCCTCAGAAATGTTAAGTCTCAGTTGGTCATCTGAGGGAAATGTCTTTGCTCAGGTCTCTGTCAGTGGGTGCTGCTTTGGCAGGGGAAGGCAGGACATCTTTGAGGTAGACAGAGTCCTAACAAGTGGAAGAGTGGAGCCTCTCTGGTTCATTTAACACATGAGCATCTACTGTGTGCCGGGCACTCCTCAGAGGCTTGGTTGGTTCAGTGACAATCACACTGTCCTTGTGCAGCTTCCATTCTAGTCTAGCAGAGGGGATAGGCAGTAAGTAGTAGCCTAGACTGGCCTTGAACTCATAGTTCTTCTACCTTAGCTTCCCAAGTTCTGGTACTACGGGCATGCTCTACCATTCCAGAAAGTGGTGAAATTATATTATACTTTTATATACTATATTATATATATTTATATATTTATTCTGTGTGTGTGGGTATCTGTGTGCAGGTGCCCCTGCTGCTGGAGTTATATGTGGTTTTGAACCACCTTATGTGGGTGCTGGGAACCAAACTCAGGTCCTCTGCTAGAACAGTATGTGCTCTTAACTGCTGAGCCATCTCTCCAGCCCCACCTGTTATCTTTTTAAATAACATGTTCTGGGTTGGCTTCAAAGGTAATGTGACAGTTCAGCTGAAGCAGAGGTAGGGAATCAGCCATTACTATCTGGGGGAGGCGCAGGCCTCTCTACCCCCTACTCCAGGGAAGAAATGGGAGTGGAAAGGTTAATTTAGTGCAAGTGTGTACCTTAAGCATTGGGGCAGCAGGGACACCTAGAGTGAAGGGAGCCCAAGGAAAGAGAGACAGGGCTGCTGGTAGGTCTGAGTGGTAATGGGGAGATGGACCCCCTCATTGTACCAGAGGTTTAAGGAGAGGGATAGGATCAGAATTTAAAAGGATCTAGTTCTGCCATCCTTATTGCCCCACAGACAGAGATGGCCAGGTAAAGCTTGACTATTGGATAAAAAAATATTGCAGTGATTTTCTTTTTTCTTTTCTCTTTCTTTGTGATTTTCTTTTCTCTTTTTTATTTTTTTTTCCCTCCCTCCCCCCTTTTCATCTTTTTGAGACAGGGTCCCCTGTTGTAGTTCCAGCTGGCCTGGAACTTGGCTATGTAGATCACAGACATCTGCCTGCCTCTGCCTCCCAAGTGCTGGGATATAGGCATGTGCCCCCATGCAGGCTGCAGTGATTTTCTAGGAACTTTAGTCTTTGTTTTTTTTGTGTGTATGAGTGTTTTGCCTGCATGTGTCTAAGTGTGCCATGTGTGTACAATGCCTGTAGAGGCCAGAAGAAGGTTTTGGATCCTCTGGCTGGAGGTAAGGACAGTTGTTAGCAGCCATGTGGGTGCTGGGAACTGAACCCAGGTTCTCTGTAAGAACAGCTAGGGCTGTTAGCCACTTAGCCATTTCTCCAGCCCTGGAACTTCAGGGTTTTTTTGTTTTGTTTTGTTTTTTGTTTTTTTGAGACAGGGTCTCCGTGTAGCTCCGGCTGTCCTAGAACTTGCTATGTAGACTAGGCTGGCCTTGAACTCACAAAGATCTGCCTGCCTCTGCCTCCCAAGTGCTAGGATTAAAGGCGTGCGCCACCATGCCCAGCTTTTTTTTTTTTTTTTTGAACTTCATTTTAAAAAAAGAAATTTTATTTATTTTTCTCTATGTGTATGAATGTACTGTCTGCATGCAGGTCTGTGCACCCGTGTCATGCAATGCCTCAGAGGTCAGAAGAGGGTGTNATTTTTATTATTTTTTCTCTATGTGTGATGTATAGTACTGGTCTGCATGCAGGTCTGTGCACCCGTGTCATGCAATGCCTCGGAGGGTCAGAGAAGCGTGGTTCGGATTCCCCTGGAATGCTGGAAGATTCTCCTGGAATTGGGGTTTGCAGTATGGTCTCTAGTCGCTCGTGGGTTCGTGGGGAGTCGAACCTGGGTCCTCTGAAGAGCTCTTAACGCGCTAGGCCATCTCTCCAGCCCTGCGAACGTTCAGTTTTATAGAGTTAAGGTGCCGAGTGTGGTGGCAGCATGCTGTACTCCCAGTATCAGGAGGCAGAGGCAGGCGGATCTTTCTAGTTCTAGGCCAGACTGGTTACATAGTGAGTTCCGGACAGGCTGAGCTACAGGGAGACCCTTTGTCTCAAAAAGACCAAAAAACGAAAATATGATTTATTGTTAAACATTAAAGTCAGCTTAGAAGTTCACAAAGACTACCAGGTATTTTTATGTTTACTCTGAGTGGAACTATTTTTGTGGAACCGTGTGCCCTACTTTTTTTTTTTTTTTTTTTTTGAGAACAAGGTCTCCCTGTAGCTCTGCTGTCCTGGAACTCACCTCTGTAGGACCAGCCTGGCCTTGAACTTTCAATCAGAGATCGCGCCTTGCCTCTGCTCCCAAGTGCTAGGATTAAAGGCGTGCACCACCACGCCCGGCATTTATTTATTTATTTCCTGTATGTGTATGAATTACTGTCTGCATGAAGTCTGTGCACCTGTGACGTTTTGCAACAGCAGCGCGGCGGAGGTCAGAAGAGGGCGTCGGATTTCCCCTGGACAAACTGGAGTTTCCTCGCGAATTCGCCCCACCCCCCCAGTCTCAGACGGTTCTCGGCCGCCCTGTGGGTGCGGGGGGGATCGAAAACCCGGGTCCTCTGTACAGAGCCGTCGGCGCTCTTAACGCTAGGCCTCTTTCTCCAGCCCCCTTGTGCCCTACTTTTAAAGTTAATATCCTTTAATGCTCCATTTCAAAAAGCCATTATATTCGGGCGTGGCTTTTTTTTTCTTTTTTTTTTACATGGTATGAATGTATTGTCTGCATGTGGGTCTGTGCACCCGTGTCGTGCCGGAGGTTCAGAAGAGGGTGTCAGATTCCCCTGGAACGGAGGTTCACAGCTGTTTTTCTCAGCCGCAATGTGTGTGCTGGGATCGAACCCCGGGTCCTGCAAGGAGCATCCGTGCTCTTAACCGGCTAGGCTATCTCTCCAGCCCCAATGGCTGTGGCTTTATAGTGGTAATGGCACACTTTTAACATTAACCTATACTTCATAGCTGAGATATATAATTACATATTACATTAACATTATAACTGCAGAGCTCGCGGCCGTGCGATTCATAGGCACCCTACAAGCGTGGGCTTAAAACAAAAGAACGAAATACTAAAGCTAAACAACAAAGATGTTTCTAGGCAGTTTCTGGTTGTTTTTTTTTTTTTTTTTTTTTTTTTGGTCTTTTTCGCCAGTCTCCCTTTAGTACCTGGCCTGGAACTCACTATGTAGACCAGGACTGAGGCTTGAACTCACAGAGATCTGCCTCCCTCTTGCCTACCAAAGTTGCTGGGATTTAAGGCATGCACCACCACACCCAGCCCCTTCTCTCTTTTTTTTTTTTGAGACAGGGTCTCATACTGTATCCCAAGTGGGCTTAGAATTCATAGGGCAAGCCTGTGCCTCAGCCTCCTAAATACTGACATTGCAGTATGAGCTACCATACGTGTAATTCACCTTTATGAAATTTCTTTTTAATATACAAAATTGTTTCTAATCTTTTTATCATTGTAGTTTTTAAAGATTTGTTTTTATTTATTGTGTGTGTGTGTGTGTGTGTGCCTGCCCCCCTCCCTGCGCACCGGCCGCCACCGCCGACCCTGTATGCCAGTGCTGGAAGATGCCAGAGGAGGGCTTCAACTCTCTTGGAACTGGAGTTGCAGGTGGTTGTGAGCCACCTGATGTGGGTGCTTGACTACTGAACTCAGGTTCTCTGGAAGAGCAGCAAGTGCTCTTAGCCACTGAGCCATCTCTCAAGGCCCATAATTATTTTTTAATGATGGCAGTACATTATATCTTCTATTAATTTAAATGGTGGCACTAGCTGAAAATATTCTGGATTGGTAATCTTTTTTTTAATTTTTTTTATTAATTCTTTATTCTATTTCCTGTATGTTATGAATTGTACTGTCTGCCCATGCAAGTTCGTTGCACCTATTCGTTGCAATGCCGTGCGCGAGGTCAGAAGAGGGTGTCCAGATTCCCCGGAACTAGCGTTCTCCTGGAAGTGGAGTTTTGGACAGTTTTCGGCCTGCCAGGTGGGTGCTGGGGATTTGAACCCGGTTCCTCTGCAAAGAGCAAGTCGGCGCGCTCTTAAAAGCCTAGGCATTCTCTCCAGCCCCGATTGGTAATCTTATAAGAATGGTACTTCACACTAGAATCACACACACAAAATAGAAGGTACAGTGTAACATTAAGGGACTCATAATTATGCACTAGCAATTAAATAGCACGGTCTTTCTTTGTCTTTTTTGTGTGATTTTTACCTTTTTTATTATTTTTTTTCACAGCCAATGTTTTATTGAAGCTCTTTGTATTTCATACAAAAAATTTACAAATCAAATCTAGAACCGTGCCCCCCTCCCTGCCCCCCACCCCACAGAGCTCCTGCATTTCTTTCCAAACTGTTTCTCATCTTTTTTTCTCAGTCTCTCAAAATTCTCACAATGAGCAGTTTACTGTTTTGTGTAGAAGTTCACTGTTTCAGCAGTTCTTTGATGAAGTCTTTCTGTTGTTATTATTATTCCTTCCCATATATTGCCATCACTCCAAAATATGCACATATGCATGCCCACATATATCATAGGTTTTAGCATCTTCAGCTTGTGATTTTTTTTTTTTTTAATTAGGCTGAAAGATGTCATGTTTGAAGGTTCCTCTTTGGCAAGCCCAAACCACCATCAGTTCTGCCCTTGTGTTCCACACTGGGGTTTTCCCTTCCCATGGGAAATGAGGTCATCAAATGAGGTCCAGTAAACCCTGTCTTGATCCTCCTGTACTGGTTTCCATGATACAGCCTGGGTAGTCCAACAATGGGAGTCTATATTCTGAAGAGGCAGAAATCCCAGTAGTAGCTCAGTCCACAAGCTGGATGTCTCAGCAGTCCCCATCTGGCACTGAAGGTTTGGAGGATTCTTGGAGAGACATGAGTCCATATTGGAAGGTTGAAAAGCTGTGTCTCGTGTCTTTGAAGGATGGCAAAAGCAGTGGCAGCCACAGGGTAGCTGCACTTGCTAGTAAGACAGGCAGAATAACTGTGCTTTTTTTTTTTTTTTTCTTTTTCTTTTTCCTTTTTCCTAAGATCCCAAGTTTTATACCTGAAGTACAATTTCTCAGGATTTACTATTTATTTATCTCTGGTTATACTTTCCTTTTGGATGTTTAAGGCCACACAGTTAGCCCAGATTAACCAAGATTTTTGTTTTCTCAAGGTCACTTGAGGATCTGGTCCTCAAGGGTCACTCAGGTTTTTTGTGGGGGAGGGAGCCCCTGGCTCCTTTTGGCTTTTCAATCACCAGTTCCATCCACTGGAGGACAAAGTCAGGTCTTGCTAGACCAGGCTTCCCTTTTTGAAGCATAAGTAGACTTTCCTCTTTATAGACTGGACACTGGCAGAAGTCCCATTAGTGGATCTCCAAAACCTCCCTGCACAGGAGGACTGGTGACTCGCATTTGCAGGACATTTCAAGAGATGCCCCCATGCATAGTCCCCTGGGACTTAGTTGACCTCTGAGGGCAAGGAACAACGTTATCCCTTAAGACCCTCAGCCAAATTGGTATGGGCATTAAGTATGATTGTTAAGCATCCAGATAAGTTATACCAACCTGATACTTTTAACTGCTCTATAATATTTTAGAAAAAGCTTGGACAAAAGCTCAAGCAGCATTGTATAAGAAATGCTAAGAAGTACTCCCATAAAATACTGTGGTTAGACATAATGTCATGACAAACTAGTTTTTTCCGCATTCCTTTGATCTTTTTTTTTCTTTTATTTATTTATTTTGTGTATGAGTGTACTGTCTGCATGTAGGTCTGTGCACCCGTGTTGTGCAATGCTGCGGAGGTCAGAAGAAGGTCTCGGATTCCTCTGGAACTGGAGTTCTCCTGGAATTGGAGTTACAGACGGTTCTCAGCTGCCATGTGGGTGCTGGGGATCGAACCCGGGTCTTCTGCAAGAGCAGTCGGTGCTCTTAACCGCTAGGCCATCTCTCCAGCCCTGATCTTATATTACTCTAAAATATGCATATATAGCCTCCATTCATATACCGAAAATTCCTAACTCTGAAAATAAATGGTAGCTTAGTTCTAGAACCTGTTAAGTGATTCACAATATAAGAGCACAGTTGTTTTCAGATCAGGAGGAATATAACATTAATTTGCTCACTTTGCCTTACAACTAGGTAACTGGCGCTAGCATCCACAGATGAGGGATATCATTCTTCATTTGTTTTTCTGGGACTGTGTTACTTAACATAATATCTTCTAGCTCCATCCATTTTCCTGCAAAGTTCATGATGTCATCTTTCTTTACCGCTGCATAGAATTCCATTGTGTAGATGTACCACATTTTCTCTATCCACTCATCAGTTGAGGGGCACTTGGGTTGGTTCCAGCTCTTCACTATTGTGAAGAGAGCTGCAATAAACATGGCTGTGCATGTATCTCTGCGGTAAGATGAGTCTTGTGGTATATACCCTGGAGTGGTATGACTGGATCAGGTTGCAAGCTCATTCCGAGTTTTCCAAGGGTTTTCCACACTGCTTTCCATAGTGGCTGTACAAGTTTACATTCCCACCAGCAGTGGATGAGTGTTCCCCTTTCCCCACGACCTCTCCAGCACTTGGTATCATTTATTTTCTTTTTGTTTTTTTGAGACAAAGTTAGATCTGCCTGCCCCTGCTTCCCAAGTGCTGGGATTAAGACTTTAAAGAGTTGCCACCAGGGCGTGGTGGCACACGCCTTGTATCCCAGCACTTGGTAGGCAGAGGCAGGCGGATCTCTGTGAGTTTGAGGCCAGCCTGGTCTACATAGAGAGTTCCAGGACAGCTAGGGCTACAGGTAGACCCTGTCTAAAACAACAACAACAACAAACAAACAAAAAAAAAAACTTTAAAGACTTACACTACGGTACCTGGTCTTACCTGTTTTTTAATTACGTGTATGTGAGTCTGTGTGTATGGATATATGTGTGCAGGTGCCCAGGGAGGTCAAAGACATCTGATCTTCCTGGAGCTGGAGTCACAGACAGTTATGAGCCACCAAATGTGGGTGCTTGGAACTGAACTTGGGTCCTTTGCAAGAGTAAAACACCTTCTCTTAGCTGCTGAAACATCTTTCCAGCTCAATACTATTTTGTTCAACATTTATTTATTCTGTGTTTGTTGTAGGGGGAGGTGCCATAGCAGGTGCATGGAGGTCTGAGGACAACCTTTTGTTTTTGAGTTGATTCTCTTGTTTCACCATGTAGGTCCCCAGGAATCAAACGATGTTAAAAAGTAAACATGGGTGGCCAGGAGCGGTGGTGCACGCCTTTAATCCTAGCACTTGGGAGGCAGAGGCAGGTGGATCTCTGTGAGTTCAAGGCCAGCTGGGGCTACAGGGAGACCCTGTGTCAAAACAAAAAAGTAAACATGGGTGTTTCCCTTTGATAACATTATAACGAATATAGAGATGGGACATGAATTAAAAGAGAATGTCGTTTGCTTTAGTGAAGACAGTTTTGTTAGAAAAACATGAGGCCGAGCTTGGTCAGAGATGCCTGCATTCTGGTCTCAGCTCAGCCCTCTGACTGCCCGGCATATGCTAGGCACATAACTGAGCTTTCATGGACTGGAAGGCCTTAGGATGAGGTAATCATACCTTCAAAATGGTGGCACTCTTTGGGTGGTGTGGTAGTGCCCTTCTTCCCCAAGACAAAGGAGGAGTTGGAGGTATGGAAGGGTGGTTCTGTTGGCCTCCCAGAGGCAGCCACGGACACTTTAATTTCCTTCTCTGCTTTGAGTATGCAGGAGGCGGCAGGAATTCTAGTCTGATTTAATATCTTCGCATTTGTTCTGGTGGTAGAAATCAGTCTTGGGGCTGCCAATACCCACAACAATGATCTGTTCACAGTCTGACTCATTTTCTCTTTCAGGCCTATTCTTGGGCTATGTTCAGGAGCAAATCCTGCTTGTCGATGAACTGTTTCCCTTTTAGTTTACAAAGAGTCCTGGGGTTTTATTAAGCTTGTAATAGCTTAAGGCAGTGATGGACACCTCCTCCCCCCTTGACTTAGCTCTCTTCTGTTACTACCATTTAGGATCTCCATCTCCAATGGACACGGAGGGGTTTGGTGAGCTCCTTCAGCAAGCTGAACAGCTTGCTGCTGAGACTGAGGGCATCTCCGAGCTTCCCCATGTGGAACGGAACTTACAGGAGATCCAGCAGGCTGGCGAGCGTCTGCGTTCCCGCACCCTCACACGCACATCCCAGGAGACAGCAGATGTCAAGGCGTGAGTACTAGTGGGGCAGCACTGTTGGGATTAGGTAGTTCTAGGGCAGGATCAGTTTCTTCTTTCCTGCCTTGAATTTGGGTGTAGTCTATGACGACAGTCACTAGCCAGACTCAGGCACTCAGAGTTTAATAACTAGGCCAGTAAGCCTTGCTTTATTTTTATGCCTCTCTGGGTTTTCAGTTTTCTGGCCTGTCTGCCTGACCAAGCAGAGCCTGTATTATAGGCAGAGGTGGGAGGCTGGAAGTAGGTGGAGGCACTCACACTGGTTCCTGCTGGAGTTCGTGGATTATTGAGTTATAAATGGCTCCTGTAAGTATGTTAGTAGATACGAGCCATGCACATAAGTGCCACCCAAAGCCAGAAAGCACTCAGCCATGAACAGGAGTTTTTAAGGGTAATTGGAAAAAATTGATGAGTGATCAGTGATGAGAAGCTATCCAAGTGAAGAGTGATTCTGCCTGCGAATTGCCAATGTGACCGCAGAGGCTGCCTCTGAAAGGCCTTGAAATACAGTGCCTCCCAGATGATTATAGAACAGGAAGGTGGGTGAACCCCCAGAGAATGAGGCCACAGGGGAAAGTGCTAACAGCATTAGCAGGGCTGTGGATCCCACAAAGGTATGTCTAGGGGACCCAGCCTAGGTCACGTCTTAAGATAAAATCATGAATTTGGGGAATGGAGCAGGAAAAACAAACATACAAAAAACAAAACAAAAAACCAAGCTGCTTTGTTTAAGGAATATAACTTAATGGGTGTTTACTGTGTGTCAGGAACTTGTTTAGACTTAAGATTTTGCTTAATCCTCATAGCCAGTGAGTGTCAGGACTATGATCCCTGTGTTGTAATTGAGCAACAAAGGCTCAGAGAGCCTGGTCACTCTGAGATTATATAGCTGCTTGGTGGTGAGCCAATATTCAAAACCAGTGGGCTAACACCACAGAGCTCATGCTCCTATAGTTCTAGAAGGGCCCTGAAGGGATCAAACAGGAGGTGATGCTAAGCCTTTGCTGGGTCTAGAAAGCCACTGAGATTCTGCAGTTCAGCAAAATGTCTTGTCTGGTTTTCATTCTTTGGACTTGAGAAAGATTTAAGTACTGGTATTAATGTGGGACATGTCAGTCTTCCGGTCTTAGTAAATGTCAAAGGAATATGACGGCTGCAGTCCTTTTCTAACTCATCTTGAGAACTGAGTTTTAGTTGATAGGTCAGTAAGATGCTCTGGAAATTCTGTAGACTTCCCTAGAGTTTTATTTACATTTTAAAAACTACTTTTGATTCTGTTGACATCAGTAAAGGCAGATCCAATGAACTTTGGCACTTTTTATTTTAACAAGCCAGCCTATAGCAAAATGCAGCCACCTGTTCTACACTGATCCCCAACACCCAACCTGCCTTTAGACATTTCTGTTAACTTGCCTTCCCTACAGGGTCCTTACTTCTGCTTCTGGCTGCCTGTAGTTACTCCTTGTTTCAAGCAGGCAGGTTCTGCTTGTGTGCAAGGATATTGCAAGAGTGAAAGCTGGTGCATGCCAGCTCAGTTGCTATAGTTATAATTTAATTGCGTCAGCTTTACAGCCTATTAAGAGCAAAAAGGGAAAATGTTTTCTCGGGAACAATTATCAGTCATGCTCTCTTTCTTGTAAATTTCCATCCTTTCTTTTCTCTTTCTACCTTAAATTCATTATTTTAGGGAGGGAAGGGACTTGGAACATTGAAAAAATGGGAGTAGGGTAGGGCAGGTGCTTACAAAGAAGCTATAGGGCCGATGACTGTGTTTTCCCTTCTTGGTAGGCAGATGTACAAAAGTGTGATGTGAATATTTTAGTGCATGCTGGATGAAGTCAGGAGAGAGCTGAATAGGAATGGGTTTTTTGTTTTGTTTTGTTTTTTTTCATGAAGTAAATTTTGGAAGAAAATTCTGTCTCTAAGATGTTAATTTGAATTATAGATTTAAGCCTGAACGTTTTTGTGCTGAAATTTTTTTTTTTTTTTGAGACAGGATCTCCTTTTAGCCCCAGCTGGCCACTTTCTGTTCTAGTTTGTTTCTCCATTGCTGTGACAAAACACTATGACAAATTCCAACTTGGGGAGGAAAGGGTTTGTCTTACATCTCCAGGGTCACAGTTCACCACTTAGGGAGTCCAAGGCAGGAACTCAGGGCAGGAACCTGGAGGCAGTTGCTGAAGCACAGGCCATGGAGGAACGCTGCTTACTGGCTTGTTCCCAGCCCATGCTCAACATGCTGCTTTTTTTTTTTTGAGACAGGGTCTCCCTGTAGCCCCAGCTGGCCTGGAACTCACTCTGTAGACCAGACTGGCCTGGAACTCACAGAGATCCACTTGCCTCTGCCTCCCCAGTGCTAGAATCAAAGCTGTGTGCCACCATGCTCGGCTTAAAGATGGTTCTTAGCAGCCATGTGGGTGCTGGGACTCAAACCCGGGTACTCTGCAGGAACAGTTGGTGCTCTTAACCACTAAGCCATCTCTCCAGCCCCTCAACATGCTTTCTTTTTTTTTTTTTTTTTTTTTTTTTGAGAAAAGGTCTCCCTGGAGCCTCAGGCTGTCCTGGAACTCACTCTGTAGACCAGGCTGGCCTTGAACTCACAAAGATCCGCCTGCCTCTGCCTCCCGAGTGCTAGGATTAGAGGCGTCAACATGCTTTCTTATGCAGTACACAACAACCTGTCCAGGGGTGGTAGCGCCCACAGTGGGCTGTGCCCTCCTATATCACTCATCAGTCAAGAAAATACTCCACTGATGTGGCCACAGACCAGTTCAACAAAGGCAATTTCCCAGTTCAGGCTCCCTCAAATCAGGAGTGTCAAGTAGATCCTAAAGCTATCCAGCACAGTTGACCCCTTATCAGTCAACTTGACACAAAACACATCACTATCGTGATCTGAGATCTCCTGAGACCAGCTGAAGCACAGGTACCCGGGTGCAGGCTAAAGAGCATCCCCCCACAATTGGGATTACGAAGGCATCTGAAGGAGGCAAGCAAAGCAAAGCCTTCAACACAGTGAGAGGCAATTTAGGACTCACATTGGAAAACAGGCAAGGAGAAGCCCATATCCAGGAACACAAAGAAAACACAACATGTAAAGGGGCAGGATAATTCCGACCAAGATCTACCAACCCTATGGAACATTCCTACAGTGGGATCTCCCTTGGGATGGCCAGGACACAGATATCAGAAAACACAATTGGGAACATATTAAATAACATAAGATTACATGCAATTAAAACCACTTTTTGAGATATCATCTTACTCAATAAGACTGGCTAGGATCAAGAAACAAATGAAAACCAAGTGCTGGAGAGGTTGTTGGGGAAAGGGGAACACGCATCAACTGGCGGTTGGGAATGTAAACTCTTTTTTTTTTTTTTTCCAAGCCAAACTGTATCCAGCTTTATTAAAGATACTTCTCATAAACAATCATGGTATTTCAGGATGGACATGGGCAGACAATCATTAACAGCATACAAGAACTTTCAAGCTCCCTTCTTGTATGGACTACAAAATCAGAAAGCCACTATAAAATCCAATGAAGTCTTTGTTTGATGCTCTGAATGGGGAGAATATAAACTCTTGTAGCCTCTATGGAAAGCAATGTGAGAACCTTAGGAGAACTTGAATGAACTTGCCACCTGACCCAGCCAGACACTACCTGGCAGTAACCACAGCAAGACTCACCCCACCGCAGAGAACATGCACGGCCTGGTTATTTTCAGCTTTCTTCACAATAGCAAGGAGGCTGGAACCAACCCAAATGACCCCGAACTGAGGAGTGGATAGAGAAAAATGTGGGACAGATCTCACAAGGGAGTTCTATGGCAAGCAGTAAAGGAAAATGGCACATCATGAGCTTTGCAGGAAAAAATGGCTGGAGCTAGAGGACAGACATCATGCTGAGTGAAAACGACAGTCCAGAAAACAACGGTATCCGATCTGAGAGGGAGGGCTAATTACCTATTTGTAAGTATGTCTTGTGCACGGCCCCTTGAGTTTTTGTCCAAAGCAAGTGGGAGTGATGCATATTGGAAACGAAACTACAATAACAACAGAAAGGACGGCATTGAAGAACTGACTGAAACAAGTGAACTTCATGCTCAAAACAGTCACATTCCTCATGGAAATATTGAGGAAAGACTGAGAAAGGAGATGAAAAGCATGTTTGGCAGAATGCATGGCTCTGTGGGTGGGGGAATGGGGGGACAATGGGTCTAGATTTGATAAATAAATTTATGTGAAAAAAATAAAATAAAGAGAAAAAAAAATTTTTAAAACAAAAAAAAAGAACTCTACAAAAGATTCTATAGAGCAAATCCACGAACTAAGCAATGAGCCTGGGCAGCACTCAAGAAGGCCCTAGAGAGAGAGAATGAGACTTGTGTTGTTCCCTTTTGAATGTGCAACTGAGATAAGTGTTTAAGTGTTGTCATATTTATTTAGGTTATTAGATACTGTAGGTATCTAATAGTCCTTAAGTGTTCCTTAAGGACATTACCGCCTACTCTAAGATATATAATTCTTTGTGATTGCACGTGGGACACTTATAACATGGTAGGTGGAATTATGACCCTGCCAGTGGTTTCAATTGACATTTAAGCAGAACATAAGGAGAGGCTATTTATTGGGTGTCAAGTTGACAGGAGTGGACTTGTGATGGTTTCCTCCTGGGTGTCCCCCTTGCACTGGACTCCGGCACAAATAAGGCGACACGGATCTTCGGCGGGGACCCACTCCAACCCAGAGGGCCCACCCAAATTGTGGGCATTACCTTCTGATGTCAGCTGGTATAAAAAGCCATGGCAAAAGGAGCTGGTCCCTTTTTTTTCCTGTGGCTTGCCTCCTCACACTGGCGAGTTTGTCTTGCCACTGTGAACAACCCTTTGGATCCCAGCAATCAACCCTTTGGATCCCAAAGTATACTGAGACTGGCAGATCTCCTGGAATTTATCAGGCCCTTCAGCACCAGATTGGGACGAAACTGAGACATCCAGTCTTGCGGACTGAGCAGTTTCCCTGAATTCGACAACAGCCTCTTCCAGTGGGCGCGTTACTGTTTGGCTCCTGGAACTGCTGCATGTGAGCAAATTAATAAATTGATATATAGCGATATGATTCATACCGTTACTTCGTGTTCTTTAGAGAACCGTCTGTACTAATTACTGCTAGACCAATCAAAGAAAAGAACAAAATCCTGAATCCACAGAGAAAAAACAAGAAGTTGACCTATAAGGGAAACTCCTATCAGAATTACACATGAATTCTCATGGCAAATATGAAAGCAAGAAAGAAGCTGTGGAGTTAAAGAGCTTCCCAGTTGTTAAAGGACTAATAGATGCAACCAGGTTTCTATACCCAGCAAAAATATCAAGTTTATAGTTTGAAGGAGAGAGAAAAACCCACCATGACATAAACAATTTGAAAGATACATGTCAGGAAAACCAACCCTTCAGATTTAATACTTGAAGCAAATTCAAAAAGAAGAAAAAAAAAGAGAAATCCCCAGGCACCTAAGAAGAGAAATCAATAAAAGCATAACGAGCAGAAGTAGAAGAAACTAAACCACAAACCGTGAAATGGGATAGATAATGGCAAGAAAGAAAACAACACATACAATAAAAAAAAATATTAATGGACTAAATCCCAAACAAAAGACATAGACGGAGATTGGATTAGGAAACAGAAGATCCATCGATATCTGTCTACAAGAACACATCTTACCTGTCCAAGGACAGGCACCATCCTTAAAGTAAGTGGAAAAGGATGGGAAACAAATATTCCAAGCAAATGTACCAAAAGGAAGCAGGGGTGAAAACACAGTCTCGAAAAAAAACGACGATGGTATCCCATCATCTGTGGATGCAAGCTGCATATTACCCTAGTTGTAGATTTTTCTTGTGTAGGCCCCCCTGAGCTTTTGTTCAAAGCAGATTGGGCGTAATGCATATGTGAAACAACAACAACAGAAGTGACTGCATCAAAGAACTGAACTTGAAACGTAAACTTCCTCTCAAAACACAGATTAACTTCCACATGGAGAATTTGGAGAAAGACTGAGAGAAGAGATGAAAAGCATGTTTGACAGAAGGCTATGAGCTCTGGCGGGTGGGGGAATTGGGCGGGAACACGGTCTAGATTTGTTAAAAAAAAAAAATTTATGTGAAAAAAAAAAGCAGAAAGCAAGTGTTGCTTGTTTTAATATCAGAAAAAAATAGACTTCAATAGTAAAAAGAAATCAGAAGAGACAAAGAAGGCCATTACATTTTATCAAAGGAACAATTCAAAACTAGAAGATTTACAATTATGACAGTATACATGCCCCCAACTCTGTGCACCCAAAACTTAAAGTTTCTCCTCTTTTTTTTTAGATTGTTTACCGATGCTCCCAGAATATGTTAGAGGGACTTTCAATTACCTACTGAGTCCTTTGGAGTAGGTCATACAGCTACAAAAGAATTAAATCAGAGAGAACATCTGAAACTGATGAATTTATGATACACCAAATGGACTCATTAGACCGCTACCGAATATTCTCACCCTAAGACCAGAGAATACCTTTCTACTCAGCAGCCCCACTAAAAGAACATTCTCCAAAATTTGATCCACATATGGGACAGAAGAAACCTCCCAAATATAAAAAAATTTGCAAAATTTCATGCATATGTTCTATCAGACCACAGTGCAATAAAGCTCAACACAACACTAGGATAAGCCCTACTGCTACAAGAACACATGGAGATCTAACAGACATACCCTTGAATAATGAATGGGTCAAGGAAAGAGATAAGCGGAAAGAATAAAAGCATTCCGTGGGAAGCTGAATACAATGGACAGTACAAACACAACAAAACCTAATGGAGATCATACTCTAAAAAAGCAGTCCTAAGAGGGAAGTTTATAGCCCTGGGTGCCTACATTAGAAAAACAGAAAAATCCAAGTGGAATGATATAAGCACTACAGCTAAAAGCACTTGAGTAAGGCACAACAGGATGAACCCTAAATGGCAACATAGACAGGAAGACAATAGACAAAAGTCAGAGAGAGACAATGAAAATAGAAAAAAAGAAACAATCACCAAAAAAAATCAATGAATCCAAAAGTTGGATTTTTGAAAGAATAAACAAGGATAGGACAGACCTCTTGTATAGATTTAACGTGAATTTCCAATCAAATTCCCCAAGAGTTTTCTTCACAGGCTTGGAAAAAAGAAGGTCCTTAAATTCATCTTGGAAAACAAAAGACCCCCAAATAGCCAAAACAACAACCTGAGAGAAAAGACACAAGGGGTGGGATCTCTATACAAATCAAACTTCACAAACTATACTACAGGGCTATAGTCATAAAAACAGCCTGGGTTACTGGCACAAAAGCAGACCTGTTTGACGCAATGGGAAAAACCGAAATCCAAACCTAAGCACATACAATTCAGCCAACAACATATTACGACAAGGGAAAAAAACCACAATGGAGAAAAGACAAGCATCTCAGCAAGTGGTGTTTGGTAAAACTGATCACCACTTGCAGAAGAATGAATTAAAAACCCCTAACCTCTCTCGCCCTGTACAAAAGTCAACCCAGGTGCAAGACCTCAACTTGAAACCCTAAATTCTGAAGGCGATAGAAAAATGTTGGCCAGAGCTACAAGACAGTAGGTGGTTAGGAAAAAGACTTCCTAAATAGATAAGCAGCTGCGCAAGAATTAAGTTCCGCAATTGACAGAATGGGACCTCATTAAACTCAAAAGCTTCTGTACATCAAAAGAAACAAGGAAGTGAAGAGAAATCCCACAGAGTCAGAGGAACTTTCACCACAGGAAACTTCATGACAAAGCATGATTTCCAGAAGTATAACTGACTCAAAACCAAAGAAGAAATGAAAACCAAATGAACCACGCTCAGGTAGATGGAGCAAAGAGCGGAACAGAGACTCACAAGTAGGAATTAGAGATGGCTGAGAAAAAAAAAACAAAAAAATTAAATCACTAATCATAAGGAGAAATGCAAATCAATAAACCAATTTAAAGATATCTCTACTGTCAATAAGCTGGGTAGGATGACAGAAAACAAGATGATACCAAGTTGCGGGAAGGCATTGTGGGGAAAGGGAACCCTCAGCACTGCGTGTGTGGGGAATTAAACTCTTGCAGCCACGTATGGAAAGCAGTTGGAGACCCTTGGAATGAGTTGAGATGAACTTGCCGGACCCGACCAGCCATACCACTCCTATGCATGTACCCTCGGACAGACTCGCCTACCCACAGGGATAGCATGCACGCCCATGTTTATTTTTCAGCATTTCTTGTTTCAACAAAGCAAGGAGCCTGGAACCAAGCCCATAATGCCCCTCAAACGATGAGGATAGAGAAAAGGGGTGACATGTACACAATGGAGTTCTATTGCAAGCAGGTAAATGAAAGACAACCATCACACTTTGAACTTGTCAGGAAAATGGCTGGAGCTAGGACATCATGCTGAGTGAAAGTAATCACAGTCCACAGAAAAGAACCAAACATGAATACTATCCCTCATCTGTGGATGGTAGTGCTAATTACCCATAGTTGTAAATATTTCTTGTGCATGGCCCCCTGAGTTTTTGTCCAAACAGCTGGGAGTGATGCATATTGGAAACAAACAACAAGAAGACAGAAAGGACTGCATTGTAAGACGACTGACTGAAACAGTGAACTTCTGCTCAAAATAGTCAACTTCCACATGGAGAATATTAAGACTGAGAAAGAGATGAAAAGTATGTAAAAAAAAAAAAAAAAAGGTTATTCCTGGATAATCTGCCAACCCATGAAAGGAAACAACCTGAAATGATCAGAGTCCAAAACGACATCTCCAGAGAAAGTAGACTGCTTTGCTTCTCGCCCACTTGTGCCCCTTTTCTAAAGCCTAGGGAACAATCTGTGGAAGAGGGGGTGTGGTAGAATGTAAGCACTGCGATAGGGTTGAATTGTGAAACTACAGCAAAATAGACTGGACTCTTATCTGATCGACATGCTTGTACATACAAGCCCCTTCAGCTGGACAATGGGGACCTTGGGCTGTATAAGTTTGGGCATAGCTACTTGCAAATTGGTTTTACATGAAGGATGCTTGTATTAAAAAAAAACCTTTATTAAAAAAATAGAAAAAAAAATCACTATCAAACCATAACCTTTCCATTTCTTGTCCCCAAGACATGATGTTAACATTAATAGCATAATAGGCTGGTTTCAGTCTTTTTTTTTTTTGGTCTTTTTGAGACAGGGTGTCCCTGTAGCCCCATCTGTCCTGGAATTCACTCTGTAGACCAGGCTGGCCTTGAACTCACAAAGATCCGCCTACCTCTGCCTGCCAAGTGCTAGGATTAAAGGTGTGTGCCACTATGCCTGGCTATCTTGGATTTTTTTAGGGAACAAGACTTCTTTTTTTTTTTTTTGCTTGTGACTGTACTATTAATTAAACTGTCTTTTTGGCTGCTTTCTTTGTTTCAGGTACTGTGCCATCATTTAACATGCATTGATGATAGCTTCTGAAATCAGCCCTGTGAAACCAGTGTTCTCTGCATGTTGTCAGGGGTGACTGTCAGATAGGAAGTAGGCAATGAGAATTTGAGTTTAGCTTGGCCAGTTAAAATCTCTTTGGTACTTGCCATAGAGCACTTTCTGTTCCCAGAGAATTGGTGTCAGACCACCTTAATAATTATTCTCTTCTAATAATACTAATAGCTATTTTTATTTTTATTCCTTTGAGTCAGAATCTGGTCCAAGCTAGCCTGGAACTATATATGTAACCCAGGGTAGCCTAGATTCCTCTACCTCAGCTTCTTCAGTGCAGTGGTAGGATTACAAAGGTGAGCTACCATACCAGTTTAAGAGTTGGCTTTTACTGTTAGGGTTTTTTACTCTGGTATATATTCAGATTATTTGGACATTGAATATATTCCAACATGTCACTGGCAAAGTTACAGTACTGTGGAACAGAATTTGGAAATAGCTAGCAGAATTGATCCAGCAATTCTGTTTTTAGAGGTCTGTTCCAAAGATCTAGTAGCAAAAACAAAAAGTCTGTACATGAAGGTTCTTGGTGATATTATTTGAAATAGCAAAAATTAGAAAACTCAGATGCCTTTCATTAGGGCACTAGTTGAGTAATTGTGTTGGGTGTGTAACTGGGAGACTTTTCATTAGTACCAAGCGATGATCATATGCACTACTATGGAGCAATTCAAGTAAAAACTGCAAGGTAGAGAAAGATTAATGGGCTTGGTATGTAGCTCAGTTGGTTGAGTGATTGCCTAGCACACACAAGTCCCTGGATTCAATCCCTATCATTTACAAATCAGGATGGCATATGCCTATAATCTCAGCACTCTTAAGTGGAGGCACAATGTCAGAAGTTCAAGGTCATCCTTATGTGCATAGCAAGTTGAAGGCCAGTCTTCCTGATCTTCAATTTGGCAGAGTTTTCTTAGATAATGTCACTATAAAACTCAAAAACACCAAAAAAACAAAACAAAACAGATCAGCTGAACTTCATCAAAATTAAAAACATTTGTGCTTCAGAGGAAATTGTCAAGAAAGCAAAATAGTGGCTAGAGAGATCACTTAGTGATTAAAAGCACTGACTGCTCTTGCAAAAGACTTGGGTTTAGTTCACAGCACCCACATGGCAGTGATCTGCTATCCCCTCTGCCCTCAGTGGGCATTGCACACGTGCTTATATACTTGTAGGCATAACACTCATACATATCAAATAAAAATGAAAAATTTCAAAAAGTAAAAAACAGGAAAAAATTTGCAAAGGAACTTGTACCCATAATTAAGAAAATATTTATTGTGTGCATGCATGCGTACCATAGCATATGTATGAAAATCAGAGGACAGCTTGCCAAGGGATCAAGCTCAGGTCCTTAGATTTGATGGCAAGTACCTCTACCATATGAGCCACCTCATATGCCCATGTTGTTGGTAAGTTTTGTTTTTAAACTTTCAGAATTTAATAATAAAAAGACAACTTAATTTTAAATTTGCAAAAGGTCTTTGTCCAATAAGCAAATGAGGAAAATGTTCATTGTTGTTAGCAGAGAAGTGCATGATAAAAGCAAAGTGTGGTACTACTTCATGCCTCCTAGGATGGCTCTGATCAAAAAAGCAAGTAGTAGTGTTGATGAGGATATGGAAAAAGTTGAGGTGAGTCTGGTGAATGTCCCTTCATGCACTGTTTTTGGGAATGTAAAATGGTTTGGCTTCTTTGGAAGTTCCTCCAACGGCTAACTATAGTTATCCTTATACCCAGTTAAGTCTGTTCCTAGGGGTATACCCAAGAGCTGTAAATATGTGTCCACCCAGAACTTGTATGGGAGTGTTCATGGCAGATACTGATATGATATCCATAAGCTGAATGTGGATGGGATATGATTTGGCAAAGAAATGGGAATTAAGTACTCTTTAATTTGTGCTCTAATATCCATAAACCCTAAAAGTATAAGTGAAAGAAATCAGTCGCAAAAGATTACACATTGTGTGATTCTGTTTATGAACAGTGGCCCAAATAGGCAAATCTATAGAAAAAGAAAAGTAAATGAGTAGCTGCTGGGATTGGGGTGTGTGGATGGGAGAGATGGGAACTGATTCCTGGTGGGTAGGGGTTCTCTTTTTAGGGGAGTTGGAAATGTTTTAAAATTGATTGTAGTGATGGTTGCATCACTTTCTACTAAGTTATATACTTTTTTTTTTTTTTTTTGGTCTTTTTGAGACAGGGTCTCCCTTTAGTCCCAGCTGGCCAGGAACTTGCTATGTAGACCAGGCTGGCCTTGAACTCATAAAGATTTGCCTGCCTCTGCCTCCTAAGTGCTGGGATTAAAGGCATGTGCCACCATGCCCAGATGAGTTATATACTTCAAATGGATGGATTATAGAGTATGAAAATTGTGTCACAAGCTGTTTTTAAAAAGTAGGCAGTGTGGGCTGGAGAGATGGCCTAGCGGTTAAGAGCGCCGACCGCTCTTACAGAGGACCCAGGTTCAATACCCAGCACCCACATGGTGNGGGAGTGTACACACCCATGCAGGGAGACGGCAGCCCCCCCTCCATGCAGGCCACGGCGTTATACTTTGTAGGCATAACCTACATACTATCAAATAAAGAAAAAAGGGTGCAAAAGGAAAAACGGAAAAAAGTTGGAAAGGAACTTGTAACCATAATAAGAACATAGTTATTTGGCAGGCATGCGTACCATACAGGGGTGAAAAGCAAGAAGCTTGACCAAGGGAAGTCAGCTCAGGCCGGAAGTGAGGGCAAGACCTCGCCATGGGGGGGGGGGGGGGGGGAGGGGGGGGGGGGGGGGAGGGGGGGGGGGGGGGGGGGGGGAGGGGGGGGGGGGGGGGGGGGGGGGGGGGGGGGGGGGGGGGGGGGGGGGGGGGATGAGTAAGGGGGGAGGGGGGGGGGGGGGGGGGGGGGGGGGGGGTGGGGAGAGGGGGGGGGGAGGGGGGAGAAAAGGGGAAAAGAGGGGGGGTGGAGGGGGGGAGAGGGGGAGGGAAGGGGCCACCGGGAACGCACCCTGCGACTAATAGAGTGGACCCAGTGATGTCGGGTTGGAAGTTTGCTTGATGTACAACGTGTCCGATGGGTGGTGTAGGGGGTAATGGGAGAGACAGAGCACTTAGTGTTTAAGGCATGGTGTTATGCATAGCGGGGGTCTGTGTTTGTCCATTTCTGCCAGAATTGTTGAGGAAACCGTTTGGTTCATTTGTGGTTACAGAGAAGTGCATTGGAGAGAAATGCAATGTTGGTACTACGGTCACCGGGCCTAGGATGGCTCGGATCACAAAAAAAGCAGATTATTACGTAAGTAAGAGGAGTTTGTATTATGGGAAACAGTGAAGGTAGTGCGGGGTGAAGGTCCCGTCCCTGTCAGTAGGTGAGGTTTGGTGGTGCGATGTAAATGTTTGTGCGGCTGTGGGGCAGTTGCCTCAACGGTGTTCGAACTAATAGTTATCCTTATAACCATGTGTAGGGGGTGCTGGTCCTAGGGTGGACCCGCCAAACTGTATAGAGTAGTGGTTTCCTGCCCGAACCGTGTCTGGTTAGGGGGTGTTATCTAATATGGCAGATACTGATATGATATCCATAAGCTGAATGTGGATGGGATATGATTTGGCAAAGAAATGGGAATTAAGTACTCTTTAATTTGTGCTCTAATATCCATAAACCCTAAAAGTATAAGTGAAAGAAATCAGTCGCAAAAGATTACACATTGTGTGATTCTGTTTATGAACAGTGGCCCAAATACAAACATAGAAAAAGAAAAGTAAATGAGTAGCTGCTGGGATTGGGGTGTGTGGATGGGAGAGATGGGAACTGATTCCTGGTGGGTAGGGGTTCTCTTTTTAGGGGAGTTGGAAATGTTTTAAAATTGATTGTAGTGATGGTTGCATCACTTTCTACTAATATAACTTTTTTTTTTTTGTTTTTTTTGGTCGTTTTGAGACAGTCCCCGTATCCCAGCTGGCCAGGAACTTGCTATGTAACCAGCTGGCCTTGAACTCCTAAGAGATTGCCTGCCCTGCCTCCTACGGGCGGGAATTACAAGGCATGTGGCCACCAGCCCAGATGAGTTATATACTTCAAATGGTGGATTAGATATAAAATTGGGCGACACAGCCTTTTTTAAAAGTAGGCATGTGGGCTGGAGAGATGCCCTATCTGCCGCGGTTAAGAGCCACAGCCCGCTCTTACAGAGGACCCAGGTTCAATACCCAGCACCCACATGGCGGCTGAGAACCGTCTGAAACTCCAATTCCAGGAGAACTCCAGTTCCAGGGGAATCCGATACCCTCTTCTGACCTCCGCTGCATTGCACGACATGGGTGCACAAACTTGCATGCAGACAGTACATTTATACACAAATGAAAAAAAAAAAAAGTAGGCAGTGTTTGCTGATTGAAAAAGGAGGGGCTGGAGAGATGGTTCAGGGATTGTAGGCACTGGCTGCTCTTGCAGAGCACCAGGCTTTGTTCCCAGCAGCCACATGGTAGCTAGCAGTCATATGTAACTCCAGTTCCAGGGGATCTGATGTCCTCTTTGGGTCTCTGGGGCCATGCATGACACAGTTGCACATATATACATGCAGACAAAGCACTCATACACATAAAAGTAAAAATTAAACAAAAAAAAAGCCAGGCACACATTTAATCCCCGCACTCAAGGGTCAGAGGCAGGCAGATCTCTGTGAATTCAAGGCCAGTCTAGTCTACATATCGAATTCTAGGTCAGCTGGGGCTATAGGGAAAAGACCCTGTCTCAAAAAAGACTAAAATTAATAAAGAAATATACTTTTAAAGGAAATTCTTTTAAAGTACCCAGAATTGCTTTTAATTGGATATGTTGATATACATAGACAGGGAAATGACTGTCAGGAAGGAGGTTATTTCTATCAGAGATCCCTAGAAATAGGAGCTGTGACATACCACATAGGGCCACCCAGGTGAGTACTGGGGTTATTCAGGCAGTGGATAGGTCATATTGTTGAAAGATCTAGTCCAGAATGCCATACTCTGAAATGCTGAGATCCTGAAATACAAAGTCTTTCAAACCGTGATTCCTATAGGGGTTAAGGATGAAAAGGGCTGTCTCATAAGAGAGGTAGAAAGCTAAGCTTTGGAAAAGGGATTAGCCATGCAGTAATCAGTGATGGAAACTTCACTTTAAAAATGCATCATTTGGGGGCTGGAGAGATGGCCTAGCAGTTAAGAGCGCCGACCGCTCTTGCAGAGGACCCGGGTTCGATCCCCAGCACCCACATGGCGGCCGAGAACCATCTGAAACTCCAATTCCAGGAGAACTCCAGTTCCAGGGGAATCCGACACCCTCTTCTGATCTCCGCGGCATTGCACGACACGGGTGCACAGACTTGCATGCAGACAGTACATTCATACACATACAGAAATAAATAAAATAAAAAAAACATCATTTATCTGCATTGGCATTCCTTCCAGCTGATGAAATTCCAGGTGGTTTTTTTTTAATGTTTTATTTATTTATTTATTTATTTATTTATTTATTTATTTATTTAATCTCTATGTGTATGAATGTACTGTCTGCACCCAGGTCTGTGCACCCGTGTTGTGCAATGCCGCGGAGGTCAGAAGAGGGTGTCGGATTCCCCTGGAACTGGAGTTCTCCTGGAATTGGAGTTTCAAACGGTTTTCAGCCACCATGTGGGTGCTGGGGATCGAACCCTGTTCCTTTGCAAGAGCAGTCTGTGCTCTTAACCGCTAGGCCATCTCTCCAGCCCCTCCAGGTGGTTTTAATAAATTAAATGTACATTTGCCTGAAGAAGCCGGCAGTTACTGACTCAGAAATAATTATGTGCATGGTAGGATGAGAGGGTACTTAGGCAGGGGCGTCACTGTTTGATCACTATTATTACTTGTGAGAAATTTGTGGTCTGTAAATTGGATTTTTGCTGTGTACCCAAAAGAGTGCAGAAATATGGCACAGAGGAGGGGTATAACAGAATGTTATGTCGATATATAGCAAATCACAGAATAACTTTAAAAATGAGCAGGATAAAAAGGACAGGTTATCTGTCATGCTATTTGAGATGACTGCAGCTATATTGCTGGGTGCATTAGCGACCAATCAGTGATATATGAATACTATGTTTTCATTTCATATTTGTGATTAAATCCAGGGCTTTAATGCACACTTAGCAGGTGCTCTACTACTGAGTTGGTATATGTAGCCATAGATATGTTTATACATTTTGCCTTTTGACCTATTTCTTTATGAATTTGATTTTGTCTTATGATTTACAATTGTTTAGTACCTGTTAATGCTTGTAAAAACATCTTAATATTCCTTGTGATCTGAAAACAACTGTGCTTATATTGTGAATCCTTAAACAGGTTCTAGAATTAACCTACCATTTATTTTCAGACTTTGGAATTTTGGTATATGGGTAGAGGGTATGCATGCAAATTTTAGAGTAATATAAAATTAAAATGTGAATCCTGAAATATGATTTGGAAATAACATAGAATTTGTTTTCATACAACATAATTTTAGTATAGGTGAGACATATATGTGTGTGTGTACACACACACACACACATGCATACATTGAAGCAATACAAGTTGGAGGGAACAGCAACAACAAAAGAACTGGGCCAAAAAAAAAAAAAAAGCCCCCCACCCCAGACACTGCAGCAGTGAACAGTTCCATGCCCCAAACCAAACCCCCCCAAACTATCCTCTACTTTGAAAAAACACTCTGGGGCTGGAGAGAATAGCCTAGCAGTTAGAGCGCTGACTGCTCTTGCAGAGGACCTGGGTTCAATCCTCAGCACCCACAATGGCGCGGCTGAGAGCCATCTTTAACGCTAGTTCCAGGGGTACCCACCCTCTTTCTGACCACCCCCCGCATTGCGATGCCCCGTGGCAGCAAACTACATGCAGGAACATACGTCATCACACATAAAACACATAAATAAAAATAAAAGCCACTCTGGAAAGACCAGAAAAAGATGTAAGAATGTATGGCAGATATATGACGCGTAGGTGAGGTGGTGACATGGAAGGGAAATGAGTCTAAATGGCTTGAGAAATGATGTATAATGTATGAAAAAGTTTAATAAAAAAAACATTAAAAAAAAGAATTGGCTAATGTGAGGAATTTTAGTGGCTTCTGGGCTACAAGGGCTCCCTGTTTGTCTATTGCTCTTGACATAGTTGAAAAAGGAATAGTGGCTGGGCCTGGTGGCGCACGCCTTTAATCCCAGCACATGGGAGGCAGAGGCAGGCAGATCTGTGAGTTGAGAGCCAGCCTGTTTCTATAGAGCAATCCAGGCAAGCTGGGCGAAAAGGGAAACACCCTTTCTCAAAAATACCAAAAAAAAAGGGCTGGAGAGGATGGCCTACGGTTAAGAGCACCACCTGCTCTTGCAGAGGACCCAGGTTGTCTTCCCCGCACCGCACTATGGCGTGCTAAGAACCGTCTTATACACCAGATCCAGGAGAACGCCAGTTTCCAGGGGAATCCGAGACCCTCCTCTGACCTCCGTCAGCATTTGCAACCACCGGTCAAAAACCACTATGCGACAGTACATTCATACACATAGAAAAAAAAAAAAAGGAGTAGTGGTTCAGAATCTGATGACGTGGGAGTATGATAAAGGGTTGTGGGTTATAGATTTATTCATATGGGTAGGAAAGATATACTTGTAGTGAAGTTGTTTGATTAAGTCTTGAGAGGGGCCCGAGATGGCCTAGTGGTTAAGAGCACCAACTGCTCTTGCAGAGGACCAGGGTTCGATTCCCTGCACCCACATGGTGGCTGAGAACCATCTTTACCTCCAGTTCCAGGGGAATCCGACACCCTCTTCGGACCTCCATGGCATTGTGTGAAATGGGTGCACAGACCTACATGCAGACAAGTACATTCATACACATAAAAAGTAAATAAAATAAAAAAAGTCTTGAGAGAAATTAGATGCCTTGAGAGGATTATTTCTATAATTTTCAGCCGAGCCCCACATGTCAATGCATCAAGCACAGGAATTAAGAAGGCCTGCTTAATACAGAAGGTAAAGCAGACAAAAGGTTACCCAAGGAAAAGAGAAGGAATATGGTGGAGAAGACAAGGACCTTTTTAATAGATTTGACTTTGCAACTGTGTAAATAACATAATTATAAAACAAACTTAAAATTGAAAATGTTTCTAAAAATGGAAAATAGAACAAGTGAAACTAAATGCTTATCCAGTTTGCAACAGTTTCAAATAACATTTTTATGTTCTTGATAATTTAATTGTTGGTGAAAGGCTATTACTGCTATCTGGAGAGTGTTATGTCCAATGTAGATCAAAATACACTAGCAATTATGATGGTGGTGACTTTTGGTGTGGACAAAGGAGATACAGTTGGAACATCTGAAGTAATGGAATCTCTGTATGTATGCATGTATGTATTTATTTATTTATCTGTATTTTTGAGACAGGGTCTCCCCCCAGTCCCAGCTGGCCTGGAGCTCGCCCTGTAGACCAGGCTGGCCTTGAACTCACAGAGATCCACCTGCCTCTGACTCCCAAGTGCTAGGATCAAAGGCGTGTGCCACAACACCTGGCACTAAAGATGGTTCTTAGCTAACATGTGGGTGCTAGGAATCAAACTCGGGTCCTCTGCAAGAGCAGTCAGTGCTCTTAACCGCTGAGCCATCTCTCCAGTCCCCTGTATTCTTAAATTTGAACTGAAAGTATTAATATGAACTCATGATGTAACATCTCAAGAAAATGAAGACAAAAATAAAAATTTCCTAACTCTGGCTATTGAAGAGACTATCAACAGTGTTATTGAATAGAACCAGCATTTTAATCAGCCATCTGAGTCATTTGCATAATTAAGTTTGAGTAACACTGCTTTACAGGACATGTCCAAACTCATGCTAGAGGAATAAGGAAATAAAAATGAGATGAGAGAGCCTATAGATGAAAAGAAGTTAGAAGGCACATGAGTCATTCACAGGATCTTATTTCTATCTCATTCAGGCAAACACAGATTTTAGAATTGGGAGATCCCTTGAGTCTACTTCTCAGTGACCTTAGTGGTAGAAGAGCGTACATAGGCAGGGTGGATCAGACAGGATTGTCTGTGGTATGTGGATTGCTGAAGCTGAACAATAGACACAAAGAACCTCAGTGTTTCACTTTGTATATTAATTTTTTTTCTGTAACATCCAGAAAAGGGAGACAAGCTATGATAACTGTGATCATAAAGGAACAAAATGACACGTGTTGGTGAGGATGTGGAAATTGAACATTACTCGTGGGAATGTGAAATGTTGTAGCTGTTTTTGAAAAAAGTCTGAGTTCTGCAAAAGACTAAGTCAGGCATAATGCTGCACACCTTTAATCCTAGCACTTGGGAGGCAGAAGTACATGTCTTTCTCCATGATTTATTTCTAGGCCAGCTTGGTCTACATAGTGAGTTCCAGGCTAGCCAGGGCTACAAATGAGACCCCATTTCAAAAAAACAAATAAAAAAGACCAAACAGAATTTCCATTTAACCCAGCAGCTCTGCTCCTAGGTGTATACCCAAGAGAATTGTAAATAGTCACACAAAAATTTGTGTATAAATGTTCATGGCAGCTGGGTGTGGTATGCACGCCTTTAATCCCAGCATTTGGGAAGGCAGTGGCAGGAGGACTCTGTGAGTTCAAGGCCAGCCTGATTTACATAGCAAGTTCCAGGCCAGCTGGGGCTATAGGGAGACCCTGTCTTAAAAAGATAAAAAAAAAAAAAAAAAAAATTAAAAAATGAAACATTGGCAGGACATATACTAGATACCACTATATACCTATCTGCTATGGTAACTTGGAAGGGAAGCCCCAGGACACTGGACTATAGTTTAACTCATTCATTGTTTTGGCCAGGTGAGGAGAAACGAAGCTGGCTGTTTTTATTCCCATTTCTCCTCAAAGGCATTTATTGGTCAGATAACAGCCTCATTCCTATGTTGTTGGCTGAGCAGGAGAGAGGAACCTGAAGATGAAGTGGCATGGTATTTGGCTTTTGAAGACCAGCCATGTAGAACTGGCCTTTGGTTCTAGTTTGGCTACTCGAGCAAATTGTCAGCTGCCCAGGACCTTTAATTTCCTCAGCTAATGTTTGGACTCAGTTACTCCTGAAGTTTCTAAGATTCTGTACCTTACTGTATCTCTCTTTCAGAGGCTGTTAAGTATGGGTTGGTGGCTCACAGTTTGTGTTCTAGATCTCTATCACATCACCTGTCTCTGTCATGTCCTAGCATTGTGACTTTGGACACATTGGCTTTGCACCTTAGTTCTCCACCTACAAAATAGGCATGAGTAATTGCATCTCCCTCATGTTGTTTCTGTTATTTCAGGTAATAGACCTTTTCGGGAAGGTATAAAAGTATCTGGACAGTAGAATGAAGGTCTCTAGTCAAGTGCTCTGCTCTTTGTCCTATCCTCCTACCCCTACGCCAATAGGAGATTCTGAATGAAAGCTGCTCTGTAGCGTTGTGTGCAGTGTATTAGGTGCCTCACGCTGCTCTCCCCATCTTGTCTTCCCGTCCTACGTCTCATATAGGTCCGTTCTTCTTGGGTCACGTGGACTTGACATATCTCACATCTCCCAGAGATTGGAGAGTTTGAGTGCAGCCACCACCTTTGAACCTCTTGAGCCTGTGAAGGACACGGACATTCAGGTAAGAGCTGTCAGGTGCAGGTACAAGTTGGAGCATGTACCCCATGCTGCAGACCCTGCCCCCCCCCCTTTTTTTTTTATAATCAGTTGAGTGATTTTTCTTTGTTAATTTTCTTCTTACTCAGAACAGGAGACTCAGATTTGGAAATACAGTTGGGGACCATTGATATGTTTGCAGAGTACTCTGTGCGGCTGAATTTAAGAAAACCAGTTCCGACCTGTACTTTTCGATAGTTCTGAGAACAGATTTCTCTTCCATACTTGGGTTTAATCCAATACACAGAGACATGAATTTAAGTTTCTCTGCTTTCTTTACTCGATCTCAAATATTTTTACCATTTGTCTTTCACATTTCTGTCTATATCTTGCTTGTAATAATTGGCAAAGAGCTGGGGAAAACTTTGAGTACTATTTACTGAAACCTGCTCAGTGATTTCCAGGAAGCATGTGGCTGCATTAGTGGCTCCAGGAAATGGTGTAATAGAGCACTCCAATTTCATTTACCCAAACATGCCACTAATAGTTGATAGCTGTTTTAATCTAATCATAAACGGATCTAAAACTGCTAAGGAAAAACCTTATGATCTGTTTAGTTCTGAGGAATTGGAACATTGCATTTGTGTTAGAAAGAAAGGACTGTGAGAGGCACTGGTTTTCATTGGTTACCTTTTCTTTGTTTTTGCTTGTTTACTTGAAATGAGATCTCACAGTTGCCTAGGCTAGCCTCAACATTTTGTGGCTCAAATAATCTTTCTGCCTCAGACTCCTGAGTAGTTGGGACTGTACATGATGTGCCACATGTCTGCCTTGATGTATCTTTCTTTGAAATACAAAGGACTCAGGTTTCACAAAGGCAAGCCCTGGTAGAAATGGATAGTAATTGTATTCTCTAAGCTTAGCTTAAATTAATACCTTACCTTACTACCCTTCCACGATCCATGTCAGGCCACCAGATGGCTATGTTTCTGCATTTATTCTAATTTGGAAACCTGTAATTTGAGTGGAGAGTAGAAATTATTGGTATTTATGGTTTTAAGAATTATTGATGTGGGGCTGGAGAGATGGCCTAGAGGTTAAGAGCGCCGACTGCTCTTGCAGAGGACCCGGGTTCGATCCCCAGCACCCACATGGCGGCTGAGAACCGTCTTTGACTCCAGTTCCAGGGGAATCCGACGCCCTCTTCTGACCCCTGCAGCATTGCACACCACAGGTGCACAAACCTACATGCAGACAGTACACTCATACACATAAAAAATAAATAAAAAATTAAAAAAAATTATTGATGTGTTCCAAAATATTTATTTATTCCAAAATATTTAAGTCTATAGGTTTTGTTTTTTACTTTTACATGCTAGGTTATGTTTACAGCTTCACTTTTCATTTCTCTGTGATGCTAAGATGGCATGCGTACTTAATCTTAGCCAATCTCCTCAAGAGCAACTCCTTAATGCTTCATAAATACTTCTAATATTGATAAGATGGGGGTCAGTGGGACAGAACTCAAATAATTTGAAAAGGTCATTTTGTTTTTTTGAGACAGGATCTTGCTTTGTGGCCCAGACAAACATTGAGCTTGAGCTCTTCTCCCTCCACCTTCTGAGAGCTGAACTCCCAGCTGGAGTACATTTAATGTTAGAAATGCCAAGGAATCCAGGCGCGGTGACGCATACCTTTAATCCAAGCACTCTGGAGGCAGAGGCAGAGGCAGGGGCAGGGGCAGGGGCAGGGGCAGGCGGATCTCTGTGAGTTCTGGGCTGTCCTGGTCTACATAGTGAGTTCCAGTCCAGCTGACACTACAAAAGGGAGACCCTGTCTCAAAAAAGCCACCCCCCCCCAAAAAAAAAGTGCCAGGGAACTTGATGAATTGAAAAACAAACTTCTGTTCTAAATTTTCCCTGTTTTTGGAATGCCTACTTGGAAAATTTAGCAGTATTAGTGATGCACATCATGAATTTCTGTTAGGGCAGTGTTTTATTTTTCTTTTTTTTCTTTTTTTTATTTTTCATCCTTGAGACACTGCATTGAGTTTTTTTTTTCTTTTTTTAATTTTTATTTATTTCTGTATGTATATCAATGTACTGTCTGCATGCAGGTTTGTGCACCCGTGTCGTGCAATGCCTCAGAGGTCAGAAGAGGTTGTTGGATTCCCCTGGAACTGGAGTTCTCCTGGATTGGAGTTTCAGAAGGTTCTCAGGCCGCCATGTGGGTGGCTGGGGATTGGACACCCGGGTCCCTCTGTAAGAGCGGGTCGGCACTCTTAAAAAACCTACTAGGGCCATCGTCTCCAGCCCCTGCATTGAGTTTTAATGATCATCTCTTCTAATTGGTTGCTTAATGCAAAACTAACTCTACTTCTACACCTCCTTACATGGTTTTCAAGTAAAGTATGTTCAATCACATCAAAGGGAATTTCTTACTTTGGAGTGAGGGTGGCCGAGTGTGGTCCTATGTGGGGACATCTTTGGACTTTAAAGAAGCTTCCATTTCAAATATTCTCCTCATTTGAATTTTGCACAAATACTTTAAAAAAAGCAAAAATGAATTAGGTGGTGGTGTGTTGTGTGGTTGTAGTTAGGTGTGTGTGTGTGGTGGGTATTTGAATTTATGCTTAATTACTTGCTTTTTTTAATTTTTGTTTTTTTGAGATAGGTTCTGTCAAATGAGCCTGGAGCCTGGGGCATTAGCCAGGCTAGCTGCACCTGTAACTTGATTGGGATCCGCCTAGCTCTGCTCTCATGCTTACCATGCTTTGGGCTTAGGCACACTCTACTCCACTCAGCTTTTTAAAATGAGGTTTTGGAAATCTTGTTTTTTTTTTTTTTTTCATATCCATGTTATTGCAGCTTTATTCATAATAGCTAAGAAATGGGACAAGCCTAGATATACCTTAACAGAAGAAGGGAAAATAAAAGTATGTCACATTTTTTATTTACCCAAAACACAAAATGACATCATGACATTTGCAGGGATATAGATAGGGCCACAGATTATATTGTAAAGTAACTGAGACTAAAAAAAAAAATAAATTTTTTATACAGTACCTAGATTTTTAATTTTCATATGTGTAAAGGTTTTTTGAATAATCATGAAAATAGAAAAGAGATGAGATAGTCAAAAGGAAGTCTTAAGAGAGAAACAAAGAGCAAGGTAATGAGATTAACTCAACACATGTGGCATGGAAGAGGAATATGAACACTATGGAGAGCCAAGGCTAGAAGGAAGAGTATGAGCTGAATGAGAGATGGTGGATGCTAATTGGGGAGAAAGGATAAAAAACAAAGTGTGTATGAAATGACTTGATGAAATCTATTACTGTGTATGAGATGATTTGTAAACACCAAAAAGATTGAATAAACGTTGTCTTTTCAAATCTTCCTAATATTTAAGGTCCAGCATCTAAAGGCCAAAATTCAATTATGTGGATATGCTGGCATATGCTTCATTTCTTAACTTAAGGTTCTCATTTGATGTTGACTCAATTTTAGAAGAAAATGCAAAATCAAAATAAAACAGACATGGATAATTTCACAGATTTCAATATTTATTGTCTTTTTGAGACAGGGTATCCCTGTAGCTCTGATTAACCTAGAACTCACTCTGTAGGCCAGGCTGGCCTTGAACTCACAGAGATCCTCCTGCCTCTGCCTCCCAAGTGCTAGGATTAAAGGTGTGAGCCAACACACCTGGCCAAATTTCAATATTTGTAAAGCCCTTGCCTGATTTGTAAGGTGCTGTGGTTAGCACTGCGTGGCATTCCCTTCAATTTTTCTTGTAGTCACTGGTTATCCAATAGGAGTAAGTTTGGACATTTTCAATTACTTATTTTTAGGAAAGTCAGATATAGCTGGTGGTCTTTTTTCCATTTTTTTAATTTTTTATTTATTTTTGTATGTGTATGAATGTACTGTCTGCATGTAGGTTTCTGCACCTGTGTTGTGCAATGCTGCGGAGGTCAGAAGAGGGTGTCAGATTCCCCTGGAACTGGAGTTCTCCTGGAATTGGAGATACAGACGGTTCTCAGCTGCCATGTGGGTGCTGGGGATGGAACCCGGGTCCTCTATAAGAGCAGTCAGTGCTCTTAACCACTAGGCCATTTCTCCAGCCCTCCCTTTATTTTAATAACTGTATTGAGAGACAGAAGCCACATATCATGGACCTTTTTTTTTTGTCTTTTTTGAGACAGGGTCTCTATGAAGCCCCAGCTGCCCTGGAACTTGCTCCGTTGACCAGGCTGGCCTTGAACTCACAAAGATCCGCCTGCCTGTGCCTCCCAAGTGCTAGGATTAAAGGCATATGCCACCATGCCCGGCTTTTTTTTTTTTTTTCTTCTTCTTTTTTGCATCATGGACCTTTTTTAAAGATAGTTTTGTAGTCATGGCTGATCTGGAGCTCACTGCATAGCCCAGGCTAGCCTCCAGATTTCAGTGTCCTCCTGTCTTTCCCTCCTAAATGCTAGGATTCCAAGTGTGTACAATCACAGCTACCTTGATTGACTTTTGTGTTAGTATCAGAAATTTTGTTTTTCAGACAGTGCATTTTTTTTAGACAAGAATACCTTAATCCCTTGTGCCAAATATTAGCTAGAATGAAATTATGCACATTTATTTTTTTAAGTATTTTGTTTATGCTTCTTATTTTATGTGTATTGGTGTATTGGCATGTAGGTATGTGTACCCATGTTGTGCAGTACCCACAGAGGTCTAAAGAGGGCATCAGATCTCCGGGAACTGGAGTTAGTGACCGCTGTCAACTGCCGTGTGGTTGCTGGGAACTGAACCCAGGTCCTGAGCAGCCAGTGCTCTTAACTGCAAAGCCATCTCTCTGTCATCAATTTATAAGATCCTTAAAGTATCCTTCATAAAAGGAAATGCTGATGTATTGTTTGACAGATGCAATTCAGGACTTTCATTGTTTGCCTCTTTGAAACTCAGGCATTTTTTTCATGTGCAGACTGTCCTTTTCTGTTTGGTAAACATTGATTATATTTCCTTCTGTTTCTAATGGAGCTTGAAATTATTATGGGTTTTGTTGTTACTGTTTTGTTTGTCATGATCAATGATGCTGGCATGCATTGAGAATGCATTTTTTAAAAGTTGCTGTGGACGGCCATGGTAATAAGTTTTTAAAAACCACTTAAATATACATATGGATGATACTAACAATTTTAAAAAATGTTTATTGATTTTATTTTTTGGAAGCAGTCATCAGGAAGGCCTACAGATTATGTAGCTGAGGTAAAGAGCAGCAATAAGGGCATATACTGCTGAATTGACTCCTAACTAATCAGAGTGACTTTGTAGTACTGGGTAGGAGTCTTACAGAGACCCCCTTGCTCACTTTTGTCTTGGAGAAAAAAAAATTAAAAGCAAATTGCATATCATCACTATGATCTGAGCAGACCCCAATGTGTCATGGGCAAAGTAGATTACAGAATTATATAGTTCATTCTCTTCTGGGCTTTTCACTAGATTACATATGTATTTCAAGAAGGCTGTTCAGTAGGCCATAAAAATGAGATCTGTAGTTTCCCAGTGTTAAGCTATAATCTTTCTAAATGGCATTAGATCAAAGCAGTGTTGGAATCTAAAAACGGTTACAACAAATTGCCATAAAATAATATTAATAGTTGCTCTAGGGGCTAGAGAGATAGCTCAGCGGTTAAGAACACCGACTGTTCTTGCAGAGGACCCAGGTTCGATTCCCAGCACCCACATGGCGGCTAAGAACCGTCTTTACCTCCAGTTCCAGGGGAATCTGACGCCCTCTTCTGACCTTCACTGCATTGCATGCCACGGATGCACCAACCTGTGTCCTGCAGACAGTATACTCATACACATAAAAAAAAAATAATAAGCCAGGCGTGGTGGTGCACACCTTTAATCCTAGCACTTGGGAGGCAGAGGTAGGCGGATCTTTGTGAGTTTAAGGCCAGCCTGGTCTACAGAGCGAGTTCCAGGACAGATGGGACTACAGGGAGACCCTGTCTCAAAAAGACAAAAAATAAATAAATAGATAAATAAAATAAATAAATAAAATAAATAGTTGCTCTAAAACAATGGAGATTTGTTCTTTCACAGTTATGAAATCAAATGATTGTTAGGATTGCATGCCTTCCTCAGCTCTAGGGGAGAACCTTTCTCTAGGCATTGGTGGCTTATGGCAGTATAGCCTCTATCTTCTTCTGTCTTCATAGATCCTTCCTGGAGTCCAATCTATCTTTCCTTTCTCTTGTCAGAGTGGAATTTTTTTCAATTTATAAGATCCTTAAAGCACTGTACATAAAAGGAAGGGCCGAGACATTCATTGGCATTAAGGTGCATCACAAATCCAGGATGATTTCATTTCAAGTTCCTTAATTTAGTCATATCTACAAAGACCATATTTCCAAGTAAGATCATGTTCACAAGTGCTAGAGTTAAGTCTTGGATGTATCTTTTTGGAGGACACACTTCAAATGAGTACACTTAGTGCCAAAAAATTTGAAGCTTTTACTGAAAATAATGAAACATCTTGAACTGACCTCCATTTCCTACCCAGTTGAAAAGTACTGGAGATGATGTTTCTGCTAGCCATCCCAGTGACTGTGGGCCAACAAGGATCTGATCACATCCTCAGCATTCTCCTACAGGGCTTTGGAAAGTGAGGCTGACTACACATATCTCATTCCAGAGTTCAGCAGTACTCACTCCTCAGGTCACTTGTCTGTAATACGTTAAGAGATTTCAGCTGAGACATTTTCAATTAGAAGCAGTTAGCTTTTTTTTTTTTTTTTTTTTTTTTTTTGTTAGTTTTTTATAAAATAGTAACTACATAGTTCCCCCCTCCTCCCTTGTTTTCCCTGACATAGAGTCTCACCAGGTAGTCTGGTTTTTCCTGGTACTCGCTACATAGTCCATGCTGGCCTGCAACTTGTAATCCTCCTTCCTTAGCCACTTGAGTGCTGGGATTACAGTCAATACCACACCCAGTTTAAGCACGTAGGTTTTAGGGTAAATATAGGTAAGATTACACTGGGGTACTTTCTCAAGGTAGAAGGACCTGCCTGGTGAAAATGTGTTCTGTGCTTCTGCCATTTTCTTGTATTTGCCCTTTGTTTAAAACTTCTTTTTTTCACCTAGCAGTAATCGGTAAAAAAAATAAAAAATTAAAAAAAAAACCACTTCTTTTTTTCCTTATTCATATAAGACATTTCCATTTGGAAATTTAGACAGGTAATCATCAAAATAGAGGTTTGGGGAGAGATCTTGCTTTGATTGGGTGTTTGGTAGAAAGGACTTATTTTTACTACTTAAGATTAAAATTCAGTTTCAACGGCATAGTCTACATTTCTTTCTTTTTCTTTTGTAACAGAATATTCAGAAAGTGTCCTTTTCCTAAGCACTAAACCCAACATATATTTGGGGGCTGTGGGGAATGGAGACCTGAAAAGTTGTGGAAGAGGTGGCATTCAAGAAAGCCAAGAAGGTGTAGGTGGAAATCCAACCTTGCACATTTCACAGGAACTACCCCAAGCTAACAGGAGAGCAAAGGAAAAGACAGAGTGGGCAAGTGCTCTTGCAGAAGATCTGGTTCAATTCCCAGCACCCACATGGTGGCTATCAACCATCCATAAATCTAGTTCTAGGGGAATTTGACGCCTTCTTCTGACTCTGCAAATGTTGCATGACACGGTTACACTTACATACAGGCAATACACTCATACACTTAAAATAATAAATAAAATGTTATATAAAAAAAGGTTGTAGAGGACATTAATGGACATTTGAACCTTGTCTTTCCCCACCTTGTAACAGCTTGTGTCTTGATCCTGTGGTTAATGCTCTTAAACTCATTAGCAAGTGAATCTGATTATGGCAGTATCCAAGGGCTGTTGGCTGGAGGGAAGCCCTTCCTAGAACACCAAGCACATTTTAGGTCCAGATTTGGGTATGATAGCTGAGCTGCATGTGCATCTCTCTGCCCAGGTCTGATTTAAGGATAGTAACTGCCCCATGTCTTGTTCCCTGGGTGAACACAGTGGTGTCCACCTCACCATTGCTTAAACATGTTTGCTGTCCTTGGCATTGAACTCTGACCAGTATCAGTCTCATAGTTGGCAAATCCCAGTAAACTTGTAAAAAGAGGCAGGCTAATGTCTCATCTTGTTTTGTGTTTATAATTAAGTAGCCTAATATTTATTACTACTGTGGTAAGAACTGAAATGATTTCCTTTTTCTGCCTGCTTATAAGAGAAAAGATAGGCTTTGCGGTTTGGTGGCAGAGTATGCAGTTACATCATTTGGTGAATGATATTAAAAATGGCAACCTCTAGAATAAAACTGGGTTTGTGGAAAATGTGAAAACACTTTTTCTGTTAGGGATATAAGATTTCAGTCCTTTTATTTCTCCATTCACACTTGCTTCTGAATGCCAGACAGAACAGGCAAGTAAATGGCTGCTGAATGCATTCTTGCAGGCAGGAAATGACAGGCTGTTTTGTCTTCTGAGAGCTTTCTTATATCCTGTAGTGAGCAAGAGAATATCAATTATCAACTAAAAGAAAGAAGTTGGAATGGTTCCGTTAGAGTATTTTGGAACACCACAGCTAAAATATTTATCTAACATCCTAATAGAGCACTGCGGATATTGGCCAGGTGCTGCCTTTGAACTGAGGCTCCCCTTCCACCTCCCCTAGCTCTCTCAACCTGCCGATATCTCTCGATGTGCCAGTCCCTTGAAAGTGAGGAACCCAAGCTCATGTCTTTGGTCTAGTGTTGTTAAATCCACTTGGTTCAGGAACCAGAAATGGGTGTGTCTTTTTTTTTTTTTTTCATCTTCCCAGCTATTTGATACTGGAGTAGATGTGACTTAAATGAAAGTTAAAGCCCTGTCAAGGATTGAATGTACTTCTCAGAAGGCGGCCCTTGACCCTCTGCACCACTTTGATCTGCTTGCTACTGTGCTTTGTGATCTCTTGTTTCTATTTTCGAATGTTTGATCCAGAGCTTTCTAGGCTGCAGCCTTATGCGGCTCTTTTGTTTGACCTGTGACATTGCAAAGTATGGCTCTGAAGTTACAGAACTTGTGGATTCCCACTCTGAAGAGGGGCTCAGACAGGGAGCTGTGCTTTTACTTTTTACTCTCTCTTGTTTGTTTTTTACTGAGGATGGGGAAAGGAAGCTGGGAGGTGGAGAAGCAGCATCCTCTGGTGACTTAGAACCAGGTATGTTGCTTTCTCTCAAGCATTTTCCTGTTTCACAAATGCCCAGGTTCCATTTTTAGGTTGAGATACAGAGAAGCTGGGTGAGTTTGCTGTTAATCGAGGGTTACTGGCAGTCACGCCTGGCTGCAGCCCTTCATTCTGACAGGCACTGGTCTGAAGCAGGATCAGCAAAGGTTCACAAGCCACTTGAGTTATCACAGAGGGCAGAAGAGCTGCCTTGCTTCTCACTGCAGAATGGCTGTGAAGCTGAGGTGACATCAGCAGTATCCTTCCTGCCTGTGCTTTTCAGAAATCTACAGCACTTCAGGCACTGCAGCAGAGTGCTGGGCAGGACTGGGCGTGACCCAGCTGCCAAGAAATTGCTCAGAAAGAGCCCTTGTCTCCTAAAACATATTTACAATCAGGACTGGGCTATTTGTTTAATTTATAAAACAAAGGAGAGGCTCAGAACAGCAGACTCTTAAGTGCAATTATGAATTTGCTGAGTTTTATTATTGCCTAATTTAGCTTATTTCTTGGAGTGGCATGAGCAGAAGGATATGGAGGGAGCCCTTCACCCCTCCCTCCCTCCCTCCCTCCCTCCTTCCCTCCCTCCCTCCCATTTGTTATGTAGACCTGACTGGTCTCAGTCTCACAGAGATCTCCCTGCGGCTGCCTGCCTCTGCCCCCTGTGTAGTGAGTGGGGTTAAAGTTGTGTGCCACCATGCCTGGCTCATTTCTTTCTAAAATGTCATTGCTGTCTTAAAGCAGGCAAAACCCCACAGAAGGTTATGGTACAGTTTCCCTAAGGAAGCACAGTACATGGGCATGCTGTTCTTTGGGAATGCTCTCCACTGTCGGCCTCTCCCACACTGGTGTACGCAGGCGGCCTCAGCATTCCCGGCCTCTGAATGAGCCAGGCTTGGTGCGTCTTTGAAGGTGTATAGGCATTTACAGTAACATTTGGTTCTGTGATGGGGCTCAGGTTCTTAGTGTTGAAGAAATAATGGTGATAAGTGTTAGTTATTTTTATTTAATGCTTTTCAAATCAGGTCATCCCTCCACCCTCAATTTGTCTGAAATTAAGACTTTTTAAAAATAAAATACAATAAAAATGAATTATTGGGAAAAATCAAAAACATAAAATATAAGCCCCACTCAAAAAATTATAGTCAGTGAAATTAAATTACTCTCAGGTTGCTATAAAAATCTCTAGCTCTGTGTTCTCGGTTTTTACACCTGTCTTCTGCAGACTGGGAGTGGGCTGTTTGTAGACGGGCATTCGTTTGAGCCTGAGAAGCGCGTTGAATAGTTCTGCTTGGCTCCCTTTTCGCCCTCCTCTCTATTCAGGAAAGTTCGGGTAAAAGGCAAGTTGAAATTTCTGTTATGTTTTTACCGTAGGTAGGATCAGAGAGCAAAGCTGAGGTTTATTGACCATTCGTTATATCCAGATGCCAGCACTTTCTGAGCTTCCTGTAATCTTCCCAGCCATGTGCTGAAGTGGATGAACACTGTTAATTCAATCTCTGAAAAAGGAATCTAAAGCCTGCTGAGGCTGGATGTGCTGAGTTTAAACTCTATTTTATTGATCTGAGTTCAGTACTGTGGTCTTAGCTTCCTAAGCTTTGAATTTTGTTCATAGACTAGGATAATTAAAGTAAAGGAACGAGTTTATAGGATGTGTTTAAGGAAGAAAGTGAATGGAAGGGTGCACTAGAAATCTTTTGAGGCTTTTTGAATGGATGCTTTTTTTTTTCTCCTGCTCACTAACCTGCTTCCATTCTTGGGAGTGCTTTCTCTTGTCTATTTTTACTACTTGAAAGATCTACCATCTTATTTAATTTTTGTTTTTATTGATTTTTATTTTCTGTATATGAGTGTTATGCCAACATTATATAAGTGCACCTGTGTTGTTCAGTGCCTGTGGAGAACAGAAGAGGATGTTTGGCTCCCCAGGAATTTGAGTTATGGATGGTTAGCCCCCATGTGGGTGCTAGGATTCGATCCCAGGGCCTTCTGAAAGAAGCCCTCTCCAACCCTTTTTGTCTTTTGTGACAGGGTCTCTTTGTAGTCCTTGCTGGCCTGGAACTTGCTTTGTAGACTAGGCTGGTCTGAATCTCACAGAGATCCACCTGCTTTTGCCTCCTAGATTGTGTGTCTTGCCCTGTTAGTCTTTGTCTTATTCCCTTGAGACAGGATCTTTTGCTGAACCTGAGCTAGGTTTGTGGCCAGAAAGCCCCAGAGAGCATCCTGTCTCCATTCCTCATAGCAGTGGGGTGGGTAACAAGTGCACACACAGCCACACACAGCTTTTTTTTTTTTTTTTGGTCTTTTCGAGACAGGGTCTCCTTGTAGCCCTAGCTGTCCTGGAACTCACTCTGTAGACCAGGCTGGCCTTGAACTCACAAACATCCACCTGCCTCTGCCTCCCGAGTGCTAGGATTAAAGGCGTGCACCACTACGCCTGGCCACACACAGCTTTTTATGTGTGTGCTAGGGATTAGAACTAAGGTCTTTTACCCACTGGGCCATCTCCTCAGCCTAGATGTACTGTCTGGAATGAATGTGGTAGGCATTACTCCTGTTTATGGAAACTTCATAGTAAAATAATGTTGAGGGAAAAGCTGGAGAAACCTAGTTTGAGTGTCCATTGCTGTGACAAAACACTCTGACCAATACCAACTTGGGGAGCAAAGGCTTTATTCATTTTACATCTCTCAGGTCACAGTTCATCACTTAGGTAGGAACTCAGGGTGGGAACCTGGAAACAAGAGCTGAACACTGGCAATGGAGGAACACTGCTTACTGTCTTCTTCCCCTGGCCCATGCTCAGCCTGGTTTGTTTGTTTGTTTCTTTCTTTAAAATTTTATTATTTTATATGTGCATGAATGTACTGTCTGCATGTAGGTCTGTGCACCCGTGTCATGCAGTGCCGCGGAGGTCAGAAGAGGGTGTCGGATTCCCCTAGAATTGGAGTTACAGACGGTTCTCAGCTGCCATGTGGGTGCTGGGGATCGAACCCGGGTCCTTTGCAAGAGCAATTGGTGCTCTTAACCGCCGAGCCATCTCTCCAGCCCCTCAGCCTGCTTTCTTATACCATACAGGACGACCTGCCCAGGGATGGCACTAACTCAACAATCAAGAAAATGGCCCACAGACATGGCCACAGGCCAGTCCAATGGAGGCAATTCCCCAGTTGAGGCTATCTCAATCCAAGTGTGTCAGATTGACTGACACTAAAGCTTCCAAACAATGTAAACTCCACTGGGTTTTGGGGGGCAGAGTGAGAATAAGTTTTACAGGAAAGCCAGACCTGCTTCTGGTTATATACCAGGTACTGCTTTCTTGCCATAGCTTTCTCCTTGCTGAATTGTCAGTTTAATTTACTGTCCAAAGTGCAATCTATTGTTTTTCAGGTTTGCTGCCCTATGGGTATACAGTGAAAGAACTGTGAGAGGCAGGAATAGCCTTTAGTTTCAAAATGCCAAGACTTTGTGCTTACTCAGAACAGGTTGTATGCAACTTCTTGCTTGATCATCTTTGTTTTGTTTCTGAAGCTGAACTTGAGTTAGAAGGATGATGCTAGAAGCAATTTAAAGGGCATATCCAATTTTTACTGTAATACTGAACTATTGATTGTTGACTTATTTGTGGGTTTAATGCAGACCCATTTCCTTACTTAGTGTCTAACTGGCCATTATGCTTTGGCAGTGTGCCGGAATGTTGAAATCTTGTATCTCATAATATAATTTGGCTATCTAAGGGTATTATGTGTATTTTAGATTTTAAAGACGCAGACAGTGGTTCAACTTTGCATGTACTCCAGAATACAGGGAAGAATTTATCAACAACAAGATTATTCATTTCTAGGAGGCAGCATAAGAGAGAGGAATTGACATTAAGCAGAATGTTAGTGCTTGACATCGTGCAAGTTATTATTCTGTGGACTAACTGGCTCTTGTAAATACATAGACTGTACAGAATCACAAAGAGAACACTGAGCAGGGAACTGGAAAGGGTAGTGTTGAGAGCACAGAGAAGGCCACAGTTAGGCACCGTGAAAGAGCACTGTCACAGAAACAAGAGGAAGGCTATATTTGGCTCACAGCTCCAGGTTACAGCCCATCATTGCAGGGAAGTCACAGCAGCAGGAGCTTGAAACTGATCCCATTACATCCACCATCAAGACCAGGAAACAACTAACTAATGCTTGCATGCTGGGATTATAGGCATGCACTACCATGCCTAGCTCTGATTCTTTCACTGGAAAAAAACATTAATTTTTTTTCTTTATACTTCTTGGATATTTTCTTGCCTATTTATTTTGAAAGTATATTTCTGTTTATTTCTTCCTAGATGGAAGACTTGCTGGTTAACTGTTTGATTTATAAGGAAGAAAGTGTTACTTAGAAAAATAATTTGTTGGGATGGTTAAGAGCACTGGCTGCTCTTGCAGAGAAGTCCCAGGTTTGGATCCTAGTACCCACATAGTGACTAACAACTGTCTGAACTTCCAGTTCCAGGTGATCCAATACCCTCTGGACTCCATAGGCATTTCGGACATATGGTCTACTTACATACATGCAGGAAAAAAAAAAAAAACACTCAAACACAGAATAAATTTAAAAAAGGGAAAAGTAATTTTACTCCTGTCTTCTTTGGACTCTGTTCTAATTGTCTGTTTTTCCATATGAGATATATTTTGGAAAAAAGGTGTCGCTGGTGTTTGCTTTTGCTGCTGACACAGTTCACAGCTTTATGAAGGGCTAAGAGTGTTTTGAGATTGTTGCAGTAGAGTCCATCAGCTGCATTTAGGCTGCCAAGTAAATGCAGAGTGGTGTACAGAACAGCATTTGGAACTTCAGGTGGACTAGAAGTCACAGTTTAGAGCACACGGGGAAAGGCATTTTAGTTTTGCTTTTGTCTTTTTCCTCCTTTCCAGTTTATACCTTCCTTTCCTTTCTCCCCCTTTTCTACTCTTTGTTTCTGACTTCTTTGGTTTATCATTTTTCACTTCTTCTTGCATGCTTGTCCACCTATCCTTTGCATGTGTCTTTCACTTGTGCTCTCTCCACTGGTAATGGGTATACTCGTACCCGACCAGAGTAAGATGAGAACATTTGTTGGTGGAGGTGCTATTCCATTCTTCAGACCAAGTGTCTAATTGAAATACAAGCTGTTAGACTGGCGTCTTAGCCCTGAAATGTGCACCAACTGCAGATGTTAGATGTGACAGGGGCTGGGGTGGACATCTGGGTGTGATGTGGAGGAGCTGGTAGAGTGCTCTGTGGACAACCAGCCTTGCTGTCCCACAGCTGGGCCTCCTTGCTTGCCTGCTGCCTCATGTGCTCTCAGTGCTAGTTTTCTGTTTGCATTTGTAGCCCCCAAAAGTGCAGTTCAGCTTATCTAACATTCAGCTAAGTTGCTCGTCTTTTACTCTTTTCTGAGTCAGTCTTAGTATGTACCCCAAGCTGGCCTTGAGCTCACAATCCTCCTGCTTCAGCCTTCCAAGTGCTGGGATTACAGGCATGTTTTCTTCTTTTAATGGATATCCCTGAGTGTATTTCTTTAATTTTGGTCCTTGCCTAAAACTTCTACTAATTTTCTACTCTTGATCTTTACTGTCTAAGTCCACTTGATTTTGAGGCTCTGCAAGAGTTTTCTGTTACAGTATGGAGTAAACGGAAGTTTGGGGGTGACACCGTTAGAACTGTGCTTTTTTTTTTTTGGAGGATGAATGTACATAAAAGCAGAACCCTAAGTAGAGGAAAGAATGGGAAAGACTAAAGAAGATGACTTTGGTTGTCTCTCATGTTTGGGAATGAAGTTGCAAATCTACCTTTCAATTTCATGTGCACCATTTCTTTCTTTTTTTTTTGTCTTTTCAAGACAGGGTCTCCCTGTAGTCCCAGCTGTCCTGGAACTCACTCTGTAGACCAGGCTGGCCTTGAACTCACAAAGATCTGCCTGCCTCTGCCTCCCAAGTGCTAGGATTAAAGGCATGCACCACCATGCCCGGCATGTGCACCATTTCTTAAATCTTCTTGCTACTGTGTATTTTTCTGAAGGAGGTTTATTAGTGCAATAAATGTATTACAGAGCCACTCAGGAAGGGACTGCAGCCATGTGCTTAGTCTGCCTTTTATGTTAGCTCTTTACCTCAGATTGACTTTAATTTCCTTTTGCGAAACTCCTCTGCCCCATGTGCCTTTGCAACTAGAAGCTGGTTTAGTGGTTTGGTTAGTGGTTAAAGTGTGGTGCCCAGACCAGCAGCATCAGTGTCACCGTGGGGCTTGTGAAATGAGCATGCTCGTCCCTCATGCTAGACTGATTATCCCTGGGATAAGACCTGCAGAATGTGCTTTCACAAGTGCTGCAGTTGAGACCCACTGAGTTATGTAAACAAAGTCTAGTGTAACTAAACCTTGCTCATCTGGGTGTTACAGAGTCTTTTGGACTCACTCCACTCGTAAATAACAATGAGTTTCCTTTCACTAAACAAACTTTAGCACAAACTTACAAAGCAATTTATCTTTTAAGTGTTTGAGTCCACAAACAATATGTAACCATCTTTGTCTGTCTGTTTTGTTGGTTTTGGTTTGTCAAAACAGGGACTCAAATAGCCCAGGCTATTCTCCAACTTCCTGTGTGGTCAAAGCTGGCCTAGAACTCCTGATTCTCTTGCCTCTGCCTTCCAAGTGCTGAGACTACAGGTGTGGCTACCACACCCAGTTTACAACCATCTTTGTTTTTTGTTTGTGTGTTTTTTTGTCTTTTTGAGACAGGGTCTCCCTGTAGTTAGTCCCAGTTGGCCTGGAACTCACTATGTGGATCAGGATGACCTTGAACTCATAGACAGCCACCTGCTTATAACCATCTTCATTTTCAGTATCTATTCGTCAAGGACACAGCGGTCAAGAAAATGTATGCTTAAAGCATCTGTTTTGACAAAATTTGCCAATTATCATTTTCTTACCTTGGAGGTATTGAAAATGAAATTGAGGCTGTAACTCAAAATACACTCCCTTGCAATCACCCAGGCCCAAAGGAGAATGAAAAGGAGAGGGAGACTTAGAGAACGGATGTGGGGATTAATAATCCCATTCTGGTTCATCATTATCATCCTCCGATGGCTGTGAGCGGATGTGCTATTGCTTCTGTAAGCATTAATAATTCATGGGTGGACTGTGCCAAAAGGACGCCTTGAATTTGATCTCTCAGCAGATTAAATACACTGCTTGCCATCAGTAGGAGCCAGAAGAGATGAAAGATGGATTCGTTTTTATTCATTAACCTACTTTTCTCTGCCTTTCTCTCAGTCACCTTTTCTCATTCGTTTTTGCCTTTGGAATACCGCCCCCTCCCCAACACTACCACCACCATGCATGAATGCTGAGGGTCTTGGGTATACTGTTAATGATGTTAGATTTTACTTTTCCTTAGCTGCTAGTAATAACAGATGCCATGAGAGAAAGCTGAGAGGCAGAATAAAGTATTTCCTTGGAAATGTCTAAATCAGTCTGCATATCTGAAAAAGTATATTAGAATGTGCAGCCTGTGTTTTAGAAGTCATTTCAGATGGCTTTGCTTTGAAGAATAATCCTGTGATGTCGCAGTTGAAGATACATGTATGGTTTTTCATGTAGGTCTGGGGGCATTTTATCATTCTACTGATGAAACCAGGGCACAGGGCAAATGACTCTTGCGTAGTTACCTAGACCCTGTTTGTTCTGGCTCCAACTTCAGTATGCTTTCTGTGAGACTTAATAATTATCTCTTGGTTTTTAGAAATCATATATAGGTATCTTTAATGTTTGTTTTTTTTGTTTTGTTTTTGAGACAGGGTCTCCCTATAGCTCTGGCTGGCCTGGAACTCACTCTGTAGACCAGGCTGGCCTTGAACTCATGGAGAATCCACCTGCCTCTACCTCCCAAATGCTAGGATTAAAGGCATGTACCACCACGCCCGGCTTAAAGGTGGTTCTTAGCCACTATGTGGGTGCTGGGAATCTAACCCGGGTCCTCTGCAAGAACAGTCAGCACTCTTAACCACTGAGCCATTCTCTACAGCCCCTAATGGGGTGTTTTACCCTTTACCAGTTCTAATAAAATATAGGCAGCTGCACAGGAACACGTCACTGTATTGAGTTTTAATGACAATTTGCCAAGAAGCACTGCAGTCTGAAAAAACTACAGTGAATGGCATAGTGTTTGCAGTTGTGTGGATACCTTTAGAACTTTTGAATAACACTTTTCTATGCCTTACTAGCAAGGCTTATATGAGCACATTTCCTGTACAGGATGCTTTATGAAGTGGGTATAATGTAGTCCCTGGTTCTTACTACATTTCCAGTGTTTCAGGGTTAGCGATGGGATTTGGCTATTGGAAATGTCCCAGTGCTAACTTGAAATGTGAAATGGTAATGTAGCAGAACTGGAAATATTTGATCTCCTCAGTCATTGGCTATGGACTAGGGTGAAAAAAGCATGCTCATAAAGCAGGACAATTGTTTTAAAAGCCATTTGTATCATGGCCTTACAGGAAGGCTGTTGAAGAGAACAGTACGAGGAAAGCAGATTTCAGAATCAGCCTGTTTAAAATAAGAGTTTTAGAATTGCAGATCCTGTCTCTAATTTAGACATGCAAAGGGAAGGCTACGGAGATGAAAACTTGACAGTATTTTATAGGGCGACATAGGATGAGAACAAGCCAGCCGTGCCTCTCCTGTCCTCATGTAGAACCACCATCACTTGATGGATCACTGTTTTGTGTTTCAAATTCATTTGATATTTCATACATAATTTTTACTCTGGTTATTAAGGCTTACATCCTTGAATATAATTCTATTATATTTTGGTGTCGAATACTTTAGGAATACCATAATAAATTTTATAATAGGCATTAATGAAAATAATCCTTCTATGTTTCCTTCGTAGACAAACTTATTTTTCATTTCTTTCTTTATTTTTGTCTTTTTTTTCTTTTCTTTTAGAAAGGGTCTCTCTGTAGTTCCAGCTGTCCTGGAACTCACTATGTAGACCAGGCTGCCCTTGAACTCACAGAGATCTGCCTGCCTCTGCCCCCCCTAGTGCTGGGATTAAAGGCATGTGCCACCATGCCTGGTGACAAACTTTTTTTAAACATTTTATTTTTTTGACTCCATGTATGTACGTGTACCACATGTGTGCAGTGCCTGAGGAGGCCAAAGAGGGATCATATCCCCTGGAACTGGAGTTATGGATGGTTGTTAGCTGTCACGTGGGTGCTGGGAACCAAACCAGGATCCTCTGCAAGAGCAGCCAGTGCTCTCCCCTGGAACTCTTTTTTTTTTTTTTTTTTTTTTTTTT
>VZQC01012066.1:707605-888130 GCA_009823505.1 Rhizomys pruinosus | reverse complement strand
GTATGTGTATGAATGTACTGTCTGCATGCAAGTTTGTGCACCCGTGTCGTGCAATGCCGCGGAGGTCAGAAGAGGGTGTCAGATTCCCCTGGAACTGGAGTTCTCCTGGAATTGGAGTTTCAGACGGTTCTCAGCCGCCATGTGGGTGCTGGGGATCGAACCCGGGTCCTCTGTAAGAGCGATCGGCGCTCTTAACCGCTAGGCCATCTCTCCAGCCCCTTTTTTTTTTTTAAATATGGAATGCTTCATGAATTTGTGTGTCATCCTTGAGCATCGGCCATGCTAATCTTCTCAGTATCATTCCAATTTTAGTATATTTGCTGCGGAAGTGAGCACATTTATTTATTTATACATACATACATACATACATACATACATACATACAAATTATATGTAGCTCTGGCTGGCCTGGAACTCAGTGTGTAGACAAGGCCAGCTTTGAATTCAGAGATGTAGGTCCTCTGCCTTCTAAATGCTGAGATTAAAGGCATGGCTCATCATGCCCAGCCAAAAAGTCCTTTGTTTTTAATCAATAACCTAAAAGTAAAAAAATAAATACGTTTAGCACAAAGCTTACATAAAAATTGAGATTTAGTGTCTTCCTTCAAGAAAATAGTGACATTGTTGGCTCTACTTTAGCAGGGAAATTACACTTATAACATGTGGATTGATAAGACGAGTCTTTGGATGATATTTAACTTTAATATTTCTTCACATAACAGCTTCCCTACTAAATTTAAAGTAGATTTTTTTTTTCAAAGAATTCTATTTATAATCAACCTGGCAAGAAACACATCTTTTGTATAAAGTGCATTGGTAACAGGAATTAGCAAGCTAGAAGTAGTTCTTTTGAAACTACCATCATCCCCCATGTGGTGAGTTAAAATTCCCTGAAACGTGGGCCTCAGGTGCACACCTGCAAGTTTGTCTTAAGTGTGCTGTCACATGTGCTGTGCGGAGAGCTCTGCAAGGAAGCCAGGAAGCCACGTCCTGGCCTGAAGTCAGATCCAGGGCCGGGTCGCTGCTGACTTGGTCATAACCTCAGGTTTTCTGCACCTCATTTCCTTTATCTGTGCCACAAAGGAAATGAATTTTCTCAGAAATTTTATAAATTTGAATTTTCATATACTTTATTATTACTTTGCTTTTCATTGTTCCCTTTTTCTGAATACTGAAGTCTATTAAATAGTGTAAAAAACAGACAGACTAATGGCAAGGAGAGAGCTCCAATTTTGAGTTTCTCAAATGCACTTGGCTCCTTAAAGCCCTAGTGATTTTCTGGGTGTGGTGACACATGCCTGCACTCAAGAGGGAGACTGGGGGATCACCAGTGCCAGTTGAAGACCAGCCTCATCTCCATAGTGGATCTGTGTTGCAAGCTGTAGTTGATTACCTGGAGGAATGTTCGTGGAGGATTCTTCCTCTTCCCATTTTAGGCCTGTTAGTTACTGCCATTACCTGGGAACTGCTAAAGTCTTCCTTCTGAAATTCTCCTACCTAGGTACATTAAGTTTCTAGTTCACTGGATCCCCCCCCCCCAGCCCCACCTTAGTTTATAGTCATAGCAGAGGAAGGCAGAAAGAACCTTTTCCCCAGACAACAGCAACAGCAGCTTCTCCAAGCAGGGAGAGCACTAGCTTGAGTGTGAGCAAGAGAGAATGAACCTTGATTTTTTTTTTTTTAACTGCAAAATAAAGACCTAAGTTATCTTTTTTTTTTTTTTTTACCGACCACTTAAATCTAGTGTTCTTCATACAGTATTCATTCAGGATGAAATGGTTATGATGTATTTGTAGATTCCTTGTTCATTTTTGACAGATGTATATAAAGAGAGATGAACTGTGAATGTCCTACCACTGATGGGGCCCCACTCATTTTTCCTGCCCATCCTTGGCTCTGCGGAAGGAAGCTGGCTCTGGGAATTGAACACTGTTGGGCTAATGCTTAGTCATAGCATTTGGTGCCTCTCTGCATGTTGGCTAAGAACCACCCCAGCATCTGCCTTACCTAAGGCTGGAATTATCTCAGAAAGCTTAAAAGATTTGAAAAAACCACCAATAAGCAAAAATAATGTTCACCTCCCTTTAACTAATCATCTGCATCTGTGCTTCGGTAGATTCTAGTGGATGCAGGTAGAAACTGGAGTAATTGGGCTGGAGAAATGGCCTAGCGGTTAAGAGCGCCAACTGCTCTTGCAGAGGACCTGGGTTCGGTCCCCAGCACCCACATGGCAGGTGAGAACCATCTTTAACTCCAATTCCAGGGGAATCCAACACCCTCTTCTGACCTCCGTGGCATTGCACAACACAGGTGCACAGACCTACATGCAGACAGTACATTCATACATAATAAATAAATAAATAAAATAAAATAAAAAAAAAAGAAACTAGTTTTGTTGAGTCCCTCTAAAAACCATAAGGTAGCCACTGAAGGAAGATAATTAAAATAAATGTTAGTTCTGACGCTGCTTTCCAGAACCTCCTGTCTTTCATCGAGAAAGCCAAGATTCGTATTCCACAACAAGATCAGACTGTCCAGTTGAATGGAAGTATTGTGAAATTCTGAATGCCCCAGTAGTTTGAGGAGGTAATGGAGGCAGTGTTGGTTGTGGGAAGTTGGAGAAGACTCCCTGGAGCAGTTGGAACCTTGAATGGACCTTGAGAAATGGAATGGGTTTAGCCTGCATGGAGTGGAAGAGAAGGATATGAGAGTCATAACCTGACCAAAGCCAAGGAGGGAGATCAGGAGTGATGTGCTAAGAGGGTAGGGTGGGGAGGGCCAGGTGGGGTAAGAGAAGGGAAGGAAGGGGGGGGGAATGAATAAGATGATACACTTTGTTAGGTGCCATGACTGCCAAGGAATAATGTGTAGATAACAGGTGCTGGAAGTCTGGGAAAGGGAACATGTTAAGAAGAAAGACGGAGAGTGGCTGGGCATGGTGGCATACACTACTGTAATCCTAGCTACTTGGAAAGTTGAGGCAGGAGGATAAAAAACTCAAGGCCAGCCTGGGCTGTGTGGTACAACCCTGTCTCAGAAAACCAACAAAGGACATACCCGTCAGCAGTATCACTTCATCTTCTCAGTAGCCCAGTGAACTTGGCAGGAGGACAGAGGAGGGGGACAGAGGGGAGCAGAGAGCTGCAGAGGGGGGCGGAGGAGGGCCGAGGACACCTTGGTTCTGTAAAAGTTTGATTTCTGGCTAATCTTGTCATTTCAGTTTCCTTTTTCTGTTCTGCAAGCTTATCATCTTATGTTAATTATCTCTTGTGTTACTCAGTATTGGGTTCATAAGTTCCCTCTCTCTCATTTGAGATAGAATCTGGCCTTGAACTTACTATCTTGTCTGTCCTTGAATTGGAAATGCTCCTGCCTCTCCCTGCCTTGTATGGAGATTACAGGTGTAAACTACCATGCCCACTGTTGTTTTAACTTTTGGTGTCTAGGGCTAAATTCAAGAGTAGGTTTAATTTAGTTTGTGTTCAGTTTGTGTTACCAAGTAGAGAAAACCCTCCACATTTGGGCTTTGGGTCTGAGGCAGGTTAGTTATAACTTCTCAGTCTCCTCTGCTTGGAAGGCCTTTCCTGTCAAAAGGGCTTTGCAACTCTCAAGCCCAGCTTCTTGCCTGTTTTCCTTAAGATACTTACAGATTGGTGGAAGAAGGTCTCTGAGCTGGTTTAAGATTTATTCTGACACAAAGAAATATCCTCTTAATTTATTGTCATTAAAGAGGAAATAAGTTTTACCAGATTCAGTGAGGTCTGGTAAGGTGAGGGGGGTTTTGTTGTTTAGTTGTTTGTTTGTTTTTAATTAAAGAGGGTTTGCTCATGCAGTGAACTTGAGCTATCTTTAGGAACAAGCTTTACATCAGTAAAGTAGTTTGACTTTTACCATATTTGGGGTTTTGAGTTCTTTTTTCCTTGCCTTTCCTATTGCTGCATGTCTGCTGTGCTCTAATATAGTATTTATTTGATCAGAAACAAACTCATTTGTTTTTTATGCTGGTTCATAGAGAGGTCCCCCAGGATTGTCTTTTGTTCAATAATCGGAGCATAGGCTGAGCCTGGTTAATTTCAAAGCTACCCCCAACACATGTTCCCTCCCTTCCTCGTACAGTTTCTGAGCTGTTAGTGGTACCTTATATTGGGTCTGGAACAAAAACTTGAATTGTTAAATGTTAAGCAGCAACTACTGTGACATCTGCTATGGCACTGAATAGCACTGTTGGTACAGTTAATTTTTAAGTTAGGGCAAGGAACAAAACTAGAAAGCTCTTCAGCTTTACAGCATTTGTTAATACACACGCACCTCCAAATTCTGAATTTGGTGCTATCACAATGAATGTGGCAAAGGCACTTGAGCTGATTTTCGTGTTAGTTATTTCATTGTTATTCATGTTTAGACCTCTGTGTTCTTGTGTGCATGCCTTTTAGTTGAGGGTTTTGATTTGGTTTTATGAGGCAGAAATATTGGAAGTATCTCAACTCTGGGTATGTAATGGGCAAAAGTTCTGGTACAAGAAATATATTAATTATATTGTTTTTCTTTTAAAACAACAGAATCTATAATTGGGTTCTGTTTCTTAATGACACAAATGATAATGGTAAATTAAATAACCTTACATAGGCAAACTCTAGATGCTAAATAGCCAAGTTAATACTTGCATAAAAACACATTATGAAATTGGCCAGTATCCTGTATTGCTCAGGTTCTTTTTGCAAGTGTAAGTGTTGGGTTCGCAGCCAGCAGATTGCAGTCTTAGGCTCTGTGGTGGTGTTTTGAAGAAGGGATGGTCTTTCAGTTTTTCTTTACTATCTGTGCCATGGCCTGCTGCCTAACTGGCCTGACTTTAATCATTTGGGACAGAGAGAGGTCTTGGTGCAGTTTCTTACCACTGTTTTATAAAAGCTTTTCTGTAATTGCACACTTATTTGCTGCCTTGAATTTCCTTTAGTGATACTGGAAAACATGTTACTATTTTGATGTGATGTTTAATTCTTTGGTTATACATTAAAATGTGAAGAAAAGATACCCCTTTCTGACAAGAACCTCAGAAACCGTTGCGGTAGACTGGGATTATTCATTATGTAAATATCATATGTTTTCCCTAAATGTTGTACTCAGAAGTGACAGTTGAGCTGAGCATATGTCGATGAAATGTCTGGTTTTTCCTGTGTCACCGACAGCTTCATTGCCTGTATATTATTGAAATTCAAATAACCTCTGCTCTGTTTGGAGGTATAATTAATCCAAGTAGTTATTTAATATCAGAATCTTTTAACTACTAAGAGGCCAGACATGTAAGATGGTGAATTTTACTGTTCTCTTTGAAGGACAGGGCAGTTGACAAGGGCACAATGATCTGAGATGCTTCTTCGTGTTGAAGCTACACATTCTGTAGAATAAAATGGCAGAATGTCTCTGCTGCTGTAGAAAATCTTTTAACTACCATTTATTTTAGCATCCTGGCATGTGCAAATTCCTGCTGCTCAGTTAAAGGACCAGCTTTGCACAACTGGTGTTACAATCTGTGGCCACAGCACTGCATCACAATGCAGCAAATGCATTTTCCACCTTAACCGAACATGACAGCTGAAGCGATTGTACATTACAAGATGTCGGAAGTCATCAAAAATTCACATCAGAGTAATTGCAGTAGCTAAGGTCTGAGAAAAAAAGTATCCTAACATTCCTTGCCTACGTGTTGTCTCTCCCCCTTTGAGTCTTAACTTGGTACAGTCCGTTAACAATAAAATACCCTTCTGTAACCTATAAATTGTTACTCCCATCAGTTTGTGCTTGCAAACTGATAGCTGACTTCCCTGAATTTGTGGGAAACCCCTTGGATGGTGGAGCGCTGCTCTGGGGGCTGCAGTGCACCCTTTTTAAGGGGATGCTGCAGTCTCATTGTGTAATTGGCCTTCAGTGCTTGGGTTGTGTTAGCACTTGCAGAAAGGTCGTTTTTCCCTTCCTCTTCTTGCCTCTTTTTCTTCCTCCTCCCACTCCTCCTGATCCTCAAGTCAGGCAGCTAAGGGTGGGGACAAACTTGAGCCCTGGCCGCAGAGCTCATCCTACCTAGGAGGTGCGGGAGAGCTGCCGTGACGACAGCATCGGCCGTTCTGCAACTCCTTAAAATCTTTTGAGAACTGCAGGTAGGATTGCTTGTTTCATAAAGAAATTAAGATAAATGCATTGTGGTAAATGGAATGACAACACGTTGGAATACCTCTGAAAGACAAGGTCTTAATTTATGTGAAATTTTGAGATGAATTTGGTGGCAGTTAGCTCCTTTGATAGAAGAAGTAGTGGATTCTTCTGAGAATGGCTTAGTTTTGTGCCTAGTCATCTAATGATTTTCTTAAAAACAAAAATTGGTTGGGTGGGGCAGAAAGACACTTGCCTAAAGATGTAAAGAGTTGGATTTTTTGCCGATTTCATCTTTAAGTAGCAAGTAGTGTGGACTTTCTTCAGAATTTTTAAAAGATATGAAGTGCAGAATCCTTGTATGATGTGAAATATGAAAATAGAATTTCTTCCCTTTACTAAAACCAGTTCCTTTTCTGAGATTGAGGAAGGTATGTGTGTGTGTGTGTGTGTGTGTGTGTGTGAGAGAGAGAGAGAGAGAGAGAGACAGACAGACAGACAGACAGACAGAAAGACAAGAAACAAGACAGTTACAGAACCTAGTAATTTATGTTCCATGTTTAAGGAAAAATTGTTGTCAGATTTTTAGAATTATCTCATAGGGAATGTTTAGTGTAAGGCTTTTAAGAGAGAAAAATTAAATAGTAGCACCTAAGATAAAAATTCTAAATCATTATCAACTACTGGCAATTTAAGAAAGCTATTTTTAATTTCTTAAATTCAGACACAGAAGACTATGAGTCTTTGACATATCTGTCAGATTTTTGTGATTTGTGTAAGTGAAATGAAAACTTCCTAAGTTGTATAAACATTGTTTGGAGAATAAATAAGATAATCTTGCCTGTAAATAATATTTAATGGCTTGATTAATATCAGAGGTAAATTGTTTTTAATTCAGTATTAAATCAGGTCTTTGTCATCTCTTAAAAACAGCAAAATGTTGATATATGCACCTTTTTATCCCAAGGAATATATTTGTATTGTGGGACCTGTAGGGCTCACACTTGGAAATTGATCATCTAGTTAAGGGCTTTGGTCCCTTCAGAGGTGTGGGACTTTGCTTTACTCTTAACAATAGGAAAGCTTGAGAAGCTGTCAAGTGGGCAATGGAGAGGAGAGGTACTCAGGGAGGAAGAGGAACTGTGAGAATTTGGCTCCTTTCAGCCCTGAAGATCCAGATTTACCCATGACTAAAATTGATTTAAAACTCTGACCTGGTGTAACACTGCAAAGAATTGATTTCTGAGAGGAGACAATGAGCTGGGGTTTGCATTTTGTAAAGATGGAGGAAACCTCTCACACTGACCCTGTGTGGGAGATGACTCAATTATCCGTGCCTTGGTACAGTTGCAAATTATTTTCCTTTGTCTGAAGTGGGTGGATGCCAGCGCCTTCATCAGAGCTCCTTAATGGAATGTATGGAAAATGTCTCATCCTCCATTTTTAACAATTAGCTGTATCATGAGCGAGGTGAACTGGATTCCGAAGGCAACTAACTGCGGACCATTTCATTTATCTTAGCTTCTATGGCACAGGAGCTTTGTTACTGTAAAACTAAGATTGATTTTGTACACTGTATAGAAGAGTTCTTTAGGAGGGTGGAGAACATTCACAGAAAGAAAATGGAATCCTTTTGTCTACAGTATTTCTCATATAGTGGTAAGAGGTTGGAAAATTGATTGAATGGGTAAAATAGACTTTTAAGTTAATGCTGACAGTAAGAAAAGTGTAACCAAGATCCTTGGAGACGTGTATGTGTGTGTGTGTGTGTGTGTGTGTGTGTGTGTGCTAGGTATGTGTTAAAAATTAGGTGAGCTATATTTTTTGAATACAGAATTCATGAGTAATTATAGCAAATATTTTAGTTATTCATTAATAATGTAAGTTGATAAGAAATATGAATTTATCATTAATTCCATATGGAAATGATAGAGAAAAAAAGAAACCTAAGAGTAATAAATTTCAGAGTTCAGGCTTCTTTTTGCTGTTTTTAGAAAGCATGTTTTTCATTTCTGAAAAGGTTTGTTGGATTTTAGAGCTTTTTGTTCTTAAGAAAATGCTTCCATGTTAATGACCTATAATAGATGATTAAAACATGTAAAAGTGTTTTGACAAAGCAAAGATCACTAGATTGAGGCTTTCACTCCCACTCATGGGATAGGGCTTTTTGCTTAATTAATAATTGTGACTTCAAAGCTACCAAGATAAAACTCTATTTTTCTAATTGTAGGCATGTAAGTCTTGATTCTTAAATCTAATTGGATTTGACCTTTTTTCTTTGTTCCGTTATGCTGCTACTAAGGAGGAAACAAGTGGGTTTTAACTTTGATGTGTATATTTATCTTTTAAAGGCTGAAGAATTTCTATCTTTTTAACCCTGAAGACTTTACAGTAAGTTTACTTGATAGGAAACTATGCATAAAGAGTTTGCTCAAAAAGCAATAGTGTCTGTTTCAGAAGTTGAATCTTCACAGAACCGGGCATTGCAGAATTCTTTTATTGATAGCATATTAATAGAGCTGACTCTTCTTCATCTGATTGTGCTTGCTGCTGTTTATCCTGGGCACTGAGAACAGTTTTCTCTGTTTAATAGATGTTGGAAACTCAGAGAACAGTTTTCTTCCCTAATTTTTCTCACAGACATAGGAAGAATCTGTTGTTGTGAGCCCCGAATATAGTGCTACAGAAAGTCTATAAGTCGCTGGGACTTGGGCTAGCTTGAAGCCTGGAAAGCACCATAAAGGTGTAGCTATCAGTGAGGTTTTCAGTCCCGGGGAGCTTGCATTGAATGTATTAATTGTTTAGCTGTATGTTAGAATGCAAAGGCAGTCTTTCCTTTTGATTGCCACAAGGTTTGTATCTTGAACTAAGAATGTATTTAAGGGCAGTAAATTAGAGCTTCATTTTAACTGTAGTCTTGCTTACATAAAATCTGGGGTAGAGAGCATAGAGGATGGTAAAAAGTCTTCTTTTGACACATTTTAAGTAATACTTGCTTGAAGATTCTGGTCTTTTCCCTTTCTTCCTTGCTACTGGCTTTATAAAACTCAGGCTGCCTAGGGAGGCGCAGAAGATCTAGTGCTTCCCGTTTGCTTTGCTTCCACCATGCTCTACTCAGGTTTCACTGTTGGAAGAGGCTCTTCTGATATGTGCAGGATATTCTTGATTCTCTGCAGACTGTTAACATTTCAGTTTTCACATAAAATTTTAGCCTGCTTTGGTAGTAAAGAACCAGAGGCTGGTTCATTTTTGTGAACACCCCCTCCACCCCCCCCCCCCCCCCCCCCCCCCCCCCCCCCCCCCCCCCCCCCCCCCCCCCCCCCCCCCCCCCCCCCCCCCCCCCCCCCCCCCCCCCCCCCCCCCCCCCCCCCCCCCCCCCCCCCCCCCCCGCTCCTGCTGTCGCCATTTTACTCCGTCCCCACTGCCATCTTAGTGCACTGACAGACTCCCGGCGGCTGTCTGACATGTTGCTTCTCTACATCATGGCACTGCCAGAGCAGTCAAAGGGATTAATAAAGGAGATGTTGGGGGGGGGGGGGGTGAGGTGTTCACAAAAATGAACCAGCCTGCGTCTTTACTACCAAAGCAGGCTAAAATTTTTGTGAAAACTGAAATGTAACAGTCTGCAGAGAATCAAGAATATCCTGCACATATCAGAAGAGCCTCTTCCCCAACAGTGAAACCTGAGTTAGAGCATGGTGGAAAGCAAAGCAATAACGGGTTAAGCACTAGATCTTCTGCGCCTCCCTAGGAGTCCTGAGTTTTATAAAGCCAGTAGCAAGGAAGAAAGGGAAAAGACCAGAATCTTCAAGCAAGTATTACTTAAAATGTGTCAAAAGAAGACTTTTTACCATCCTCTATGCTCTCTACCCCAGATTTTATGTAAGCAAGACTACAGTTAAAATGAAGCTCTAATTTACTGCCCTTAAATACATTCTTAGTTCAAGATACAAACCTTGTGGCAATCAAAAGGAAAGACTGCCTTTGCATTCTAACATACAGCTAAACAATTAATACATTCAATGCAAGCTCCCCGGGACTGAAAACCTCACTGATAGCTACACCTTTATGGTGCTTTCCAGGCTTCAAGCTAGCCCAAGTCCCAGCGACTTATAGACTTTCTGTAGCACTATATTCGGGGCTCACAACAACAGATTCTTCCTATGTCTGATGAGAAAAAGTTAAAGGGAAGAAAACTGTTCTCTAGAGTTTCCAACATCTATCTAAACAGAGATGAAAACTGTCTCATCCGGATTTGTGCCCAGGATAAACAGCAGCAAGCACAATCAGATGAAGAAGAGTCAGCTCTATTAATATGCTATCAATAAAAGAATTCTGCAATGCCCGGTTCTGTGAAGATTCAACTTCTGAAACAGACACTATTGCTTTTTGAGCAAACTCTTTATGCATAGTTTCCTATCAAGTAAACTTACTGTAAAGTCTTCAGGGTTAAAAAGATAGAAATTCTTCAGCCTTTAAAAGATAAATATACACATCAAAGTTAAAACCCACTTGTTTCCTCCTTAGTAGCAGCATAACGGAACAAAGAAAAAAGGTCAAATCCAATTAGATTTAAGAATCAAGACTTACATGCCTACAATTAGAAAAATAGAGTTTTATCTTGGTAGCTTTGAAGTCACAATTATTAATTAAGCAAAAAGCCCTATCCCATGAGTGGGAGTGAAAGCCTCAATCTAGTGATCTTTGCTTTGTCAAAACACTTTTACATGTTTTAATCATCTATTATAGGTCATTAACATGGAAGCATTTTCTTAAGAACAAAAAGCTCTAAAATCCAACAAACCTTTTCAGAAATGAAAAACATGCTTTCTAAAAACAGCAAAAAGAAGCCTGAACTCTGAAATTTATTACTCTTAGGTTTCTTTTTTTCTCTATCATTTCCATATGGAATTAATGATAAATTCATATTTCTTATCAACTTACATTATTAATGAATAACTAAAATATTTGCTATAATTACTCATGAATTCTGTATTCAAAAAATATAGCTCACCTAATTTTTAACACATACCGAGCACACCACACACACCACACACACACACACACACACACACATACACGTCTTCCAAGGATCTTGGTTTACACTTTCTTACTGTCCAGCTTAACTTAAGGCATTTTACCCATTCAATCAATTTTCCAACCTCTTACCACTATATGAGAAATACTGTAGACAAAAGGATTCCATTTTCTTTCTGTGAATGTTCTCCACCCTCCTAAAGAACTCTTCTATACAGTGTACAAAATCAATCTTAGTTTTACAGTAACAAAGCTCCTGTGCCATAGAAGCTAAGATAAATGAAATGGTCCGCAGTTAGTTGCCTTCGGAATCCAGTTCACCTCGCTCATGATACAGCTAATTGTTAAAAATGGAGGATGAGACATTTTCCATACATTCCATTAAGGAGCTCTGATGAAGGCGCTGGCATCCACCCACTTCAGACAAAGGAAAATAATTTGCAACTGTACCAAGGCACGGATAATTGAGTCATCTCCCACACAGGGTCAGTGTGAGAGGTTTCCTCCATCTTTACAAAATGCAAACCCCAGCTCATTGTCTCCTCTCAGAAATCAATTCTTTGCAGTGTTACACCAGGTCAGAGTTTTAAATCAATTTTAGTCATGGGTAAATCTGGATCTTCAGGGCTGAAAGGAGCCAAATTCTCACAGTTCCTCTTCCTCCCTGAGTACCTCTCCTCTCCATTGCCCACTTGACAGCTTCTCAAGCTTTCCTATTGTTAAGAGTAAAGCAAAGTCCCACACCTCTGAAGGGACCAAAGCCCTTAACTAGATGATCAATTTCCAAGTGTGAGCCCTACAGGTCCCACAATACAAATATATTCCTTGGGATAAAAAGGTGCATATATCAACATTTTGCTGTTTTTAAGAGATGACAAAGACCTGATTTAATACTGAATTAAAAACAATTTACCTCTGATATTAATCAAGCCATTAAATATTATTTACAGGCAAGATTATCTTATTTATTCTCCAAACAATGTTTATACAACTTAGGAAGTTTTCATTTCACTTACACAAATCACAAAAATCTGACAGATATGTCAAAGACTCATAGTCTTCTGTGTCTGAATTTAAGAAATTAAAAATAGCTTTCTTAAATTGCCAGTAGTTGATAATGATTTAGAATTTTTATCTTAGGTGCTACTATTTAATTTTTCTCTCTTAAAAGCCTTACACTAAACATTCCCTATGAGATAATTCTAAAAATCTGACAACAATTTTTCCTTAAACATGGAACATAAATTACTAGGTTTCTGTAACATCCTTGTTTCTTTCTTCTGTGTCTGTCTGTCTGTCTGTCTGTCTCTCTCCTCTCCGTCTCTCCTCTCACACCACGACACACACACACACACACACACACAACCGTACTCACATCCATAAAGGAACTGGTTTTAGTAAAGGGAAGAAATTCTATTTTCATATTTCACATCATACAAGGATTCTGCACTTCATATCTTTTAAAAATTCTGAAGAAAGTCCACACTACTTGCTACTTAAAGATGAAATCGGCAAAAAATCCAACTCTTTACATCTTTAGGCAAGTGTCTTTCTGCCCCACCCAACAATTTTTTGTTTTTATAAGAAAATCATTAGATGACTAGGCACAAAACTAAGCCATTCTCAGAAGAATCCACTACTTCTTCTATCAAAGGAGCTAACTGCCACCAAATTCATCTCAAAATTTCACATAAATTAAGACCTTGTCTTTCAGAGGTATTCCAACGTGTTGTCATTCCATTTACCACAATGCATTTATCTTAATTTCTTTATGAAACAAGCAATCCTACCTGCAGTTCTCAAAAGATTTTAAGGAGTTGCAGAACGGCCGATGCTGTCGTCACGGCAGCTCTCCCGCACCTCCTAGGTAGGATGAGCTCTGCGGCCAGGGCTCAAGTTTGTCCCCACCCGTAGCTGCCTGACTTGAGTCAGGAGGAGTGGGGAGGAGGAGAGAAAAAGAGCAAAAGAGGAAGGGAAAAACGACCTTTCTGCAAGTGCTAACACAACCCAAGCACTGAAGGCCAATTACACAATGAGACTGCAGCATCCCCTTAAAAAGGGTGCACTGCAGCCCCCAGAGCAGCGCTCCACCATCCAAGGGGTTTCCCACAAATTCAGGGAAGTCAGCTATCAGTTTGCAAGCACAAACTGATGGGAGTAACAATTTATAGGTTACAGAAGGGTATTTTATTGTTAACGGACTGTACCAAGTTAAGACTCAAAGGGGGAGAGACAACACGTAGGCAAGGAATGTGAGGATACTTTATTTTTTTTTCTTCTTCATCCTTAGCACTGCATTACTCTGATGTGAATTTTTGATGACTTCCGACATCTTGTAATGTACAATCGCTTCAGCTGTCATGTTCGGTTAAGGTGGAAAATGCATTTGCTGCATTGTGATGCAGTGCTGTGGCCACAGATTGTAACACCAGTTGTGCAAAGCTGGTCCTTTAACTGAGCAGCAGGAATTTGCACATGCCAGGATGCTAAAATAAATGGTAGTTAAAAGATTTTCTACAGCAGCAGAGACATTCTGCCATTTTATTCTACAGAATGTGTAGCTTCAACACGAAGAAGCATCTCAGATCATTGTGCCCTTGTCAACTGCCCTGTCCTTCAAAGAGAACAGTAAAATTCACCATCTTACATGTCTGGCCTCTTAGTAGTTAAAAGATTCTGATATTAAATAACTACTTGGATTAATTATACCTCCAAACAGAGCAGAGGTTATTTGAATTTCAATAATATACAGGCAATGAAGCTGTCGGTGACACAGGAAAAACCAGACATTTCATCGACATATGCTCAGCTCAACTGTCACTTCTGAGTACAACATTTAGGGAAAACAGATGATATTTATCATAATGAATAATCCAGTCCTCAGCAACGGTTTCCGAGTTCTTGCTGAAAGGGTATCTTTTCTTCACATGTTATAACCAAAGAATTAAACATCACATCAAAATAGTAACATGTTTTCCAGTATCACTAAAGGAAATTCAAGGCAGCAAATAAGTGTGCAATTACAGAAAAGCTTTTATAAAACAGTGGTAAGAAACTGCACCAAGACCTCTCTCTGTCCCAAATGATTAAAGTCAGGCCAGTTAGGCAGGCAGCCATGGCACAATAGTAAAAAGAAAAACTGAAGAACCATCCCTTCTTCAAACACCACCACAGAGCCTAAGACTGCAATCTGCTGGCTGCGAACCCAACACTTACACTTGCAAAAAGAACCTGAGCAATACAGGATACTGGCCAATTTCATAATGTGTTTTTATGCAAGTATTAACTTGGCTATTTAGCATCTAGAGTTTGCCTATGTAAGGTTATTTAATTTACCATTATCATTTGTGTCATTAAGAAACAGAACCCAATTATAGATTCTGTTGTTTTAAAAGAAAAACAATATAATTAATATATTTCTTGTACCAGAACTTTTGCCCATTACATACCCAGAGTTGAGATACTTCCAATATTTCTGCCTCATAAAACCAAATCAAAACCCTCAACTAAAAGGCATGCACACAAGAACACAGAGGTCTAAACATGAATAACAATGAAATAACTAACACGAAAATCAGCTCAAGTGCCTTTGCCACATTCATTGTGATAGCACCAAATTCAGAATTTGGAGGTGCGTGTGTATTAACAAATGCTGTAAAGCTGAAGAGCTTTCTAGTTTTGTTCCTTGCCCTAACTTAAAAATTAACTGTACCAACAGTGCTATTCAGTGCCATAGCAGATGTCACAGTAGTTGCTGCTTAACATTTAACAATTCAAGTTTTTGTTCCAGACCCAATATAAGGTACCACTAACAGCTCAGAAACTGTACGAGGAAGGGAGGGAACATGTGTTGGGGGTAGCTTTGAAATTAACCAGGCTCAGCCTATGCTCCGATTATTGAACAAAAGACAATCCTGGGGGACCTCTCTATGAACCAGCATAAAAAACAAATGAGTTTGTTTCTGATCAAATAAATACTATATTAGAGCACAGCAGACATGCAGCAATAGGAAAGGCAAGGAAAAAAGAACTCAAAACCCCAAATATGGTAAAAGTCAAACTACTTTACTGATGTAAAGCTTGTTCCTAAAGATAGCTCAAGTTCACTGCATTAGCAAACCCGCTTTAATTAAAAAAAACAACACAAAACAACAAACCCCCCTCAACCTTACCAGACCGCTATCACTGAATCTGGTAAAAATTATTTCCCTCTTTAATGCAATAATTAAAGAGGATATTTTTATTTTGGTCAAGAATAAATCGTAAACCAGCTCGAGACCTTCTTCCACCATCTGTAAGTATCTTAAGGAAAACAGGCAAGAAGCTGGGCTTGAGAGTTGCAAAGCCCTTTTGACAGGAAAGGCCTTCCAAGCAGAGGAGACTGAGAAGTTATAACTAACCTGCCTCAGACCCAAAGCCCAAATGTGGAGGGTTTTCTCTACTTGGTAACACAAACTGAACACAAACTAAATTAAACCTACTCTTGAATTTAGCCCTAGACACCAAAAGTTAAAACAACAGTGGGCATGGGTATTTACACCTGTAAATCTCCATACAAGGCAGGGAGAGGCAGGAGCATTTCCAATTCAAGGACAGACAAGATAGTAAGTTCAAGGCCAGATTCGTATATCAAATGAGAGAGAGGGAACTTATGAACCCAATACTGAGTAACACAAGAGATAATTAACATAAGATGATAAGCTTGCAGAACAGAAAAAGGAGAACTGAAATGACAAAGATTAGCCAGAAATCCAAACTTTAACAAGAACCAAAGGTTCCTCTGCCCTCCTCCGCCCCCTCTGAAGCTCTCTGCGCCCATCTGTCCCACTCCTCCTCTGTCCTCCTGCCAAGTTCACTGGGCTACTGAGAAGATGAAGTGATACTGCTGACGGGTATGTCCTTTGTTGGTTTTCGGAACAGGGTTTACCACACAGCCCAGGCTGGCTTGAGGTGTTGATATCCTCCTGCCTCAACTTTCCAAGTAGCTAGGATTACAGTAGTGTATGTCCACCAATTCCCAGCCACTCGCCTCCCTTCTTCTTAACATGTTCCCTTTCCCAGACTTCCAGCACCTGTTATCTACACATTATTCCTTGGCAGTCATGGCACCTAACAAAGTGTATCATCTTATTCATTCCCCCCACCGTCCTTCCCTTCTCTTACCCCACCTGGCCCTCCCCACATACCCCTAGCACATCACGTCATGATCCTCCCTCTTGGCTTTGGTCAGGTTATGACTCTCATATCCTTCTCTTCCACTCCATGCAGGCTAAACCCATTCCATTTCTCAAGGTCCATTCAAGGTTCCAACTGCTCCAGGGAGTCTTCTCCAACTTCCCACAACCAACACTGCCTCCATTACCTCCTCAAACTACTGGGGCATTCAGAATTTCACAATACTTCCATTCAACTGGACAGTCTGATCTTGTTGTGGAATACGAATCTTGGCTTTCTCGATGAAAGACAGGAGGTTCTGGAAAGCAGCGTCAGAACTAACATTTATTTTAATTATCTTCCTTCAGTGGCTACCTTATGGTTTTTAGAGGGACTCAACAAAACTAGTTTCCTTTTTTTGTTTTTTAATTTTATTTTATTTATTTATTTATTATGTATGAAGTACTGTCTGCATGTAGGTTGTGCACCTGTGTTGTGCAATGCCGCGGAGGTCAGAAGAGGGTGTGGATTCCCCTGGAACTGGAGTTAAAGATGGTTGCCACGCCATGTGGGTCTGGGGACTGAACCCAGGTCCTCTGCAAAGCAGTCGGCGCTCTTAACCTGCTAGGCCATTTNTGAGTTCCAAAGGTTGATGCTCTGAGTTCCACAGTCTGATTCTGTGAGTTCCACAGACTGATGCTGTGAGTCCCACAGTCTGTTCTCTGAGCTTTCCACAGGCTGATGACCCTGAGTCTCCACGGTGATGCAATGAGTTCCACAGTCTGATCCTCTGAGTTCCACAGGCTGATGTTTGAGTTCCACAGGCTGATGCTTTGAGTTCCAAAGGCTGATGCTCTGAGTTCCACAGGTTGACGCTCTGAGTTCCACTGGCTGATGCTCTGAGTTCCAAAGCCTGATGCTCTGAATTCACAGGTGATCTGAGGCGTCACAGGTGCGACATGAGTGCCACCAGGTGATGCTTTGAGTTCCACGGCGATGACCTGAGTTCCACCAGGCTGATTCTCCTGGTTACACAGGCTGGATGCTCTGAACTGTGACAAGATCTAGACTGTGGGATTTTTCCTTCAGTCCACTCTGGAAATGCCTTTAGAAGGTTTGCCTTTCTGGGCTACAGTTACTTTTTATTGATGGAAGGGAGAAGTTTTGGAAAATTTCCTGAAGATTCAATGAGTGCTTTTATCTAGATGGCTTCAAATACCACTTAAAAAAATTGTACTGATACTTGTAAATTGCCTTCCTTTGTGCCTTCTTTTTTAATATAGAAAACTTACTCCTTATATTGGATGTGGTTTTTTTTCGTTTGTTTGTTTTTTATTTTGAGACAGGGTCTCCCTGTAGCCCCAGATGACCTGGAAGTTGCTATGTAGACCAGGCTGCCCTCAATCTCACAGAGATCTATCTGCCTCTACCTCCTGAATTTTGGGATTAAAGTCGTGCGTCACCATACCTGGCTATTGGACAAATTTTTAGAAAATTAAGAACAGTATGCTTCTCTTTTATAGCAAGGTGAAGTCAGCATTCCTGTGAAACTTTATGCCTGGATTCCATTCTAGCCCTTCACAGGTTTGATGTGTGTGTGTGTGTGTGTGTGTGTGTGTGTGTGTGTGTATAAAATATACCAGTGTGTGTGTGTGTGTGTGTGTGTGTGTGTAAAATATACCAGTGCTTTCCAAAATAAAGCTTAATAGCATTTCTTTTGTGGCTCAGGGTGTGGGCTATTTGATGAATTGTGGTTAGAATGATAATAATGACAGTGTTGATATCCCCCCTGCCCCATTCCCATTTCTTACAGATTTGGAAATTTTGGAGCTGACCATAGAGTTTACATAGCACAGTCACCTCATCTTACTATTAAATAAAGCAAGGTTTACCACAGTTAAGTAACTTTCTCAAGGTCATGCATTGAGAAGTAGCTGATCTTGCCTTAATACAGACCTCTTGACTTCTGCCTGCCCTGGCTAGCTGGTGACTGATAGAACTGGTGGGCTGAACTTTCAGCAAAGTCACTGTCTTTGCTGGAACAATTTAACCCACAGAGGTGTTTCTTTTTAGCTGTGCCTAAGCATGCTTGCAGTCTTTCTGGGCTTGTGAAGCGTGCTTGCAGTCTTTCTGGGCTTGTGAAGCGTGCTTGCAGTCTTTCTGGGCTTGTGTTGAAGATGATACACATTTATAAATTAGTCATTTATGGGGCTGGAGAGAAGATGGCTCAGTGACGCCGACTGCTCTTGCAGAGGACCCTGTTCCATTCCCAGCACCCAGATGGTGGCTAAGAACTGTCTTTAAGCCAGGTGTGGCGGTTGGTGCATGCCTTTAATCCTAGCAGAGGCAGGGGGATCTCTGTGAGGTCAAGGCCAGCCTTGTCTACAGAGTGAGTTCCAGGACAGCCAAAGCTACAGGGAGACCCTGTCTCAAAAAAAGTCATTTATTAAAAAAAGCATTTGAAAATAAGCTCTCTCCTGCAGCTGAGCTTTTGGTGAAGCACTCCTCTGCCAGAAGTCTTCACGTCCATCTGCTGTGAGCAGAGGTGGAGCAGAGTGTTTTGAGAGCATCCCTACCCGATTGCTCCATTCACTCGAGGTGTGAGTTAGGTTCAGGGTTGCTCCTGCAGGAGAATGGAATGAGTGAAAGGATTTAGCTGCTTTTCAGTATGGGACATTTATATTTGAAAAATGACCTTGCCCCTGTGCTCCGTTGCCTGTGTTCGCCACTCCAGCTAAGCAGTGTTCGTGTCTTCTGTGCCTGTGGTCACAGTGTTGGTTTATTCTACAGTATTCCTCAATTCTGATGACAAGGTGAACTCAAATGATTCCAACCTTTATTGAGGGTTTAAGAGACTGAAACCCAAAGCACTCTTGGTTAACAAAGGAATGCCATGCAAAATTCCATATCAGACAATGTGAAATTATATTAGAAAAAAATCTATTTGTTTATGTAGTCTCCAAACAAATACATTTTTGGAAAAACAAATTTCTGAGTCAGAGGAGCTTCAAGGGCCTGTTCTATGACAGTCGTGATAACGGTGCTCCAGTCCATCAGCAGACGCATTGCTGCATCGCAGGAGGAGCTGGGATTCTTGACTGCAGTGTAAATGACTGATACTGGCCACCAGTAGGTAATTAATATGAGATGTGGCCCCCAAACATTGACAGCACTGCTTGTGCTTGCTAAGTGGAACTTAATCCTTAGTACTGCATAAAGCAGCCTGGTAAGGTTCTGGCTCTCACTGACTGACTGAGACATACCCTCTGTAATCCTTTCCCTCTCTCAGTGCCTTGTCTTATTTCTTGTCAATAGTTGAGATCACTTTAGTTAGGCTTTTTAGGGTGGGGATGAGGGCCAGTGAAAGAGATGCTGGCTGTAAGAAAGGCTGTCGATACCTTCCCATTTATGTCACGTGGCAGGTTCCGTGCCCAAAGCTCCGTGGCTGTGGACTAATGTACCTCTGAAGTGGACTGGAAATGGGTTTGTTTTGGTTTGGTTTGGTTTTGGTTTTTTTTTTTGGTCTTTTCAAGACAGGGTCTCCCTGTAGCTCCAGCTGTCCTGGAGCTTGCTATGTAGACCAGGCTGGCCTTGAACTCACAAAGATTCACCTGCCTCTGCCTCCCAAGTGCTAGGGTTAAGGAAATGGTTTTGTCATGCGTTAATGAACCTTACCTTCCCTTACCTTCTCCAGAATGACTATGGGGTTATTTATTTATTTATTTATTTATTTATTTATTTTTGGTCTTTTTGAGACAGGGTTTCCCTGTAGCCCCAGCTGGCCTATAACTCACTCTGTAGACCAGGCTGGCTTTGAACTCACAGAAATCCACCTGCCTCTGCTAGGATTAAAGCCATGCAGCACCATGCCCAGCTTAAAGACAGTTCTTAGCTGCCATGTGGGTGCTGCGAATGAACCCAGGTCCTCTGCAAGAGCAGTCAGCACTCTTAACCACTGAGCCATCTCTCCAGCCCCCCCTCCCCCCCTTTTAAATGTCTATTCATGTCCTTGGGTGAGGAGAGGGCCCTGCTGCTGCTCTTTGAAGCCAGGCATACTTTAGGGCACTATTAATATTCATTCCATTTACAAAGCTAGATTGAGAAAGTTGTCTCCACAGTTTACTTACCTCTAGCAAGTGTGCGGAGCTTTTGGAGGGTGATTAGGGGAAGGAGAGGAAGCACTCAGTCATCCTTGCCTTCTCTTTTGGGGCATCAGAGCAGTCAAAGCAGCTGGCTGACTGCCCTCCTTCCTGATGTCTAGCACTATTTCCACATTCTCTCAGCAAGTCAGGAGAGAGGATGGCAGCAGAGGAGCCGCTAGCCCAGCTTGGCCCTGTGCTAGCAGCAGAGGAGCCGCTAGCCCAGCTTGGCCCTGTGCTAGCAGCAGAGGAGCCGCTAGCCCAGCTTGGCCCTGTGCTAGCAGCAGAGGAGCCGCTAGCCCAGCTTGGCCCTGTGCTAGCAGCAGAGGAGCCGCTAGCACAGCTTGGCCCTGTGCTAGCAGCAGAGGAGCCGCTAGCACAGCTTGGCCCTGTGCTCTATCACCTCCCCTCTCACTGGGATGCAGGCTCTGGCTTATCTTTCCAGGAGTGGTAAATGTTTAGCAACACTAACAAGTTCAAATCACATGGCCTTGCTAGCCTTCTTATGAAACAGCAAAAGAGAGCGCCTTCCACAGGCCTGAAAGGGAATGGCGGACTTTGCTGGATGTGGAGAGAGGATTCTGCTGAAAAGCATTATTTTCTTCACCAAAGTCAAGGCCATCACCGAGTCCTTTTTTTTTTGGTCTTTTCAAGACAGGGTCTCCCTGTAGCCCCAGCTGTCCTGGAACTCACTCTGTAGACCAGGCTGGCCTTGAACTCACAAAGATCCATCTGCCTCTGCCTCCTGAGTGCTAGAATTAAAGGTGTGCACCACCACGCCCGGCACTGAGTCCTTTATTCATTTATGTTATGTACTTAATACTTGCACCCCTCAATATGGAGGCTACAGAACCTTTTAATAACTGAGATGCATGAGCTGCTTTCCTTTCCTGATTGTCTGGAGGTAGGGAATGCAGGAGCAGATAATAGTGATGCTCTGGGACCCCTAAAATGGGCAGAACTGGCCTTGGCATAATAACTGAGATTTAAATGCCCTCATTAGGATTCAGCTTCCAGTGACAGTTGTCTCCTCAGTGTGCTGAGCAGCCTTAGCTTTTGATGCCTTGGGGTAGAAGAAGATAGAGGCACAAAGTAGCTCTGTGCCTACACTGTATTGACAAATCTCTGCACCCCTGGCTGTTTGTGGTGTTCTGCCCAATTCTGAAATCTTGGAAGTTGGGTTTTGTTTTTGGATATTTTGGGAGGGGGGCAAGAAAATGGGTAACAAGGAAGGAATGTATAAAAAGGACAAGTGGACTTAGAGTAGTGTCCCTCCTTAAGGCCTGTGGCTTTCTTAGAAGCAAGAGTAGAGAGGAAGAGATCTGGTATGTTAACACACTGAGAGTAGGACATGGCCCGTATGCCCCTTTATTGGCCTGGGAGGACGTACTAGCTAGTGTTGAGCATTCTTGAGTTTATTAGAACTTTCTTAAATTCTGTTTGGTCTATGAGAATTAGTAGGCCATCCTATAAACAAACCCATTTAAATTATGGGAATTATAGTTGGTTTTGCCTTAACAGATCCAAATCCATCATGAAATTTTATGTCCCTGTTTTTAGCCAAACAGTAGAAGCTCCAGTACAAAACAGGACGGGACATCCTGACAGTGACAGATGCACCCGGGTACTGCCATGTTATATTGCCAAGGTCTGCCATTTACTCCTCCAAAGCTGCCTGCAGCTCCTATAGATCTACTGAGCCTGCAAATGGTAGAATCTATGATCACTCTTGCAGCCTCTGCTGCCACCTGCTGCACCAGGCTTCTGATTTTACCCAGTGTAAAATAGGAGATATAAGCAAGAATGCTTCTGGTGTCTTTGAGGGTATTATTGACAATTAAGTCATTAGCAAAGGGAGTTACTATTAACCATGGTGTTTCAAATTCTAAGGAAAGACAATTGCGATACTCCAGCCTTCTCCAAAATTAATGTTACCAAGGACACAGGAGGTAGAGTCTAATGCCAGTTGAGAGGGGGGCATCCTTAATGACCTTCCAGCCTACTGATATTTAAAGAAGAGGTAGTTGGAAAATTTAAGTATTTGTTCATCATTTTTAAATATTTTACTTATTATGTATATGAGTATAATGTCTGCATGTGTGTAAGTGTACCCATGTCATGCAATGCCTGAGGAAGTCAGGAGAGGGTGTTGGATCCTCTGGAACTGGAGTTACAGATGGTTGTTAGCTGCCATATGGGTGCTGGGCATCAAACCTGGGTCCTCTGCAATAGCAGCTAGTTCTCTTAACTTTTGAGCTATCTCACCAGCCCCCCCACCCCCACTGTTCACATTCTGTTATTTGATTTGCTGGCAGGATGGCTCAGTGGATAAAGGAGATTGTTGCCAATCTTGATGACTTGTCCTCAGTCCCTATCTTAAAAAAAAAAAAAGCCATTTTGAAGGCCAGGTGTTGGTATCACACACCTCTAATTTCAGTAGAGGCAAGAGGATCTTGAAGGCTAGTGTGGGCCTATAACAAGATTTTTTTTGCTTTTTTTTTTTTAAGAGGATCTCTTAAAAAAAATTAATGACTTGTCATAAAATTTTGAAGACTTGATAGGTTCCGAGGTGTACTTTTAATTCCATTGATTTAAGCCAGGCTACTGGGAGACCCTGTCTTGAAAAGACAAAAAAAAAAAAAAATTAATTCCATCGTTTTAAATGAATGCTAAAGCTTTGCTATCGTCACATTCCTCCCCTGTGTAGCACAAGGGGCTAACTACGAGAAAGCAAAATGTTCTTTTCTTTTTTTTCTTTTTTTTTTTTTATGTACTTTTGAGACAGGGTCTTCCCAGTAGCCTGGCTTAAAACAATGGAATTAAAAGTACACCTCAGAACCTATCAAGTCATCAAATTCTTATTTTTAGTCCCAGCTGGCCTGGAGCTTGCTATGTATACCAGGCTGGCCTTGAACTCAAAGAGATAGCCTGCCTGCCTTTGCCTCCTGAGTGCTGGGATCAAAGGCATGTGCCACCACGCCCAGATTTTGGGGGGGGGTAGATAAGGCAAAATATTCTTTTTTTTTTTTTGGTCTTCTTGAGACAGGGTCTCCCTGTAGCCCCAGCTGTCCTGGAACACGCTCTGTAGACCAGGCTGGCCTTGAACTCACAAAGATCCGCCTGCCTCTGCCTCCCGAGTGCTAGGATTAAAGGCGTGTGCCACCATGCCCGGTCAAGGCAAAATATTCTTATCTCACCTTGATTTGATTATACAAGAGAGAGTGTAGTAGAGTGGAGTGGGAAACAAAGAGTGAGAATCTGTGGGTTGTAAGTCTAAGCTCTGCTGCTTGGGAACTAGATGATCTTAATGTAGACTCATCACTTTTTCTTAATGGGTAGAAGTTTGAGGAAAAACCATATCATACAGCTTATTTGACTTTTAAACTTATGTTGTAAGTATTATTTGCTTATTTAATTAATCAATTTATCAGTATTGATGTTTGAATACTGGGCCTCAATAGGTAATTGTTCTCCCACTGAGCCATATGTCTTTTAATATATATCTAAATTAAAAATATTTTATTTATATTTATTTAATGTATATGAGTATTGCCTGCATATGTAAGTGTACTCAGTGTGAGCACACTGAGTACACAGAGAAATGCTTTTATGATTTACCAGAATGGGGGTTCTCTGGAGTCAGTGAGTGAGCTGGCTCCCTGCCCTGCAGGGAGATCCCAGTGCCTGCAGAGGTCAGAAAAGGGTGTTGGGTTCCCCAGGAACTGGAATTACTAGTTTTTAGCCTCCATCTCTTACTGGTTGGAGATCCTTGCTCTGTTGAGTGATGTTGAAGTCTCGGGTTTTTTATTTTATTTTATTTTATTTATTTATTTATTTATTTATTTATTTATTTATTTATTTATTTATGTGTATGAATGTATTGTCTGCATCCAGGTCTGTGCACCCGTGTCGTGTCGTGTGGAGGTCAGAAGAATGAAGTCTCAGTTTTTCACCAATACAATGGCTCTTGGCTTGGGAGGGGTGTGGAGAGAGCATGGTCCTCCTCTCCAAGTCCAGATTGCCAAAGGATTAGCTGTAAAGTCTAAATTGCCTAGAGCAGTGTCAAGCTCTTAATTGCATCCTGAATGGGAGTTTAGGAAAGCTGGGAGCCAAAACCCATTCAAGAAGACTGTGTCTTTCCCAGGCCTCTGGCAGCCAGGAGCAAATGGGAAAGATAGGCACAGTCATCTTAACCCCCAGGCATCTCTGACTAGGAGGAGAGCTGTTGGGTCTTTTCTGTGCCTCAGCCTCTTTTCTGTGCCTTGGCCTCTGGGGGCAGGGAGCCAGCTCACTCACTGACTCCAGAGAACCCACATTCTGGTAAATCATAAAAGCATTTCTCTGTGGTGAGGGCTGATGGGGTGAGAAGAGTATCACAGGAGAAAAAGGGAGAAACACATTGTATTGTGGGGAGGGGGTGGCTTTTGGCTTTTTTGCTGCCTTGCTATGGGGAGGGTCTCACTCTGAGGCTCTGGTTTGCAGCAATAAAAACAAGAAAAGACAGGGCTGGAGCTAAGCTCAGTGGCTGTTCTTGCAGAAGACCCAAGTTCAGTTCCCAGCAGCCACATAGTATTTAACACCTGTCTGTTATTCCAGTTTCATGGGATCTGATGCCCTCTTCTGGCCTCCACAGGCATTGCATGCACATGGTGCAAGAGCTTGGGTCCTGTAGGCTTAGCTAGCCATCCCTAATAAGGATGGTTAAAGAAACAAGAATGAAGAGCAGAAAAAGATTTATTCACTGTGGCCACATTGGGAAGAGGAACAAAGAAGGTCCAGTGACTCTCCCCCACCCTCAACCCATACCCCTAGTCTTTGTCCTGACCTGAGGTTTAGGTTTAAATAGAACAAGGCATAAGCATACTTAAGCAGTCCTGGTCAAAATATGGGCCTGCCCACCATGTCTTGGCTCCAGGCTCTTCTGCAAGGTGGTCTGACAAGTTGTTAGAACTTTGTGAAATCTCTTTCTGGGGGACAAGTTTGCCTTCTGGCTAGCACCAGGCTTCAGACCCTTCTTTCTCCAAGCATGAGATTCTGGGGCATCTGATTTCTTGATAATAGTCTGATAGTCAAAGCGGCTTTAGAATATTTTCATTCCTGCAAAACGATTACATTACCTTTCTTGAGGTATGTGTTCTAAAAGAAATTAACCACCACTAGATGGCATACAGATGCCATCATTACTCTGTACATGTTGGTGTTATTTTAAAGATTCTTTTCAAAAGGTAGGCTGCTACTGTAATGTTTTTAAAAAATAAAATATGTGGCCAGGCATGGTGGTACACGCCTTTAATCTCAGCTCTTGGGGGGCAGAGAAAGGTGGATCTCTGTGAGGTCAAGGCTAGCCTGGTCTACATAGCGACTCCCAGACAGACTGGGACTAGGGAGACCCTGTCCAAAAAAAAAAAAATGTGTAACCCATTCTCATGTTTCCTTTTAGAAAGGAATAAAGGATAAAAATTTAGAACTTTGTGTGTGTGTGTGTGTGGTGTGTGTGTGTGTGTGTGTGTATGTACACATAACTGGCCCTCCATATCTATGGTTCTATATCTGGGATTCATCTAAGTACTAAATAAAAATATTCTATGATAAACATTGTGTCCCAGCTGTGCATGGTGGCACATATCTTTAATCCCAATGCTCAGGGTGCCGAAGCATGAAGATTGCAAGTTTAAGGCATCCTGGGCTACAGACATGGCAAGACTGTCTCAAAGGGGGAAAAAGTACACTGAATATACACAGACAGATTTGCTTGTCATTATTGTCTAAACTATTCACACGGCATTTCCATTGTGTTAATAACCTACAGATGGTTTAAACTACGCATAGGCTACATGCAAGTACTGTGTCGTTTTGTATAAGAGACTTATGATATACTAGGAAGGGATCTGGAACCAATCTCCACTGGATACTGAAAGATGACTGTTTCATGGGCTGTTTAGGCTGTAGAGAATGGGCAGTTCTGAGCTACATAATTGCTAATGGTCTTTGTTCATATGTGGGTCACATCTAAAATCTGACTCTCATGTACAAATGCTTCGTTTAGTTTATTGAGCTTTTTAAAATATAGCTTTCTAGTAACTGTTTTAAAAGTTAAGTATTTTAATTTTCCCCTAAATGATATCTGTTTATTTTTCTTAATGCTTTTTGAAATTTCATCTCTTTGAAGTTGAGAGCTGTGTTTCATGGTGAATATTATTTTGCTTTTAAGTGAATGTATCTGATTATGGCTTTGCATTTGTGTTGTATAATAAGAGAGATATGTGAATGTAGGCACAGTTGAAAGAATGCAATGCGCTGACTATTTGACTCTGGAAGAACAGGGAACCACAGAAGGAGAGGAGGCAGAATATCAGGGTGCAGCCCCCTTGCCCTCTGCCAGGACAGAAAAGTTAAGTGAGGCCTTCCTTGTCAAGTATTCGTTTCTTGTACCACACCTACCCATTGTTCCTCTCGGCTTCCCATAGCCGACAGAGCCTTTGTTTGCCACCATCAATCTACTATAGTAATTGTATAGTCTTGTTTATGAACTATGGACTAGAGCCTCTAACTTTAGCCATTGAAGACCTTAAAAGAATTCAGGGCTCAGTAGAGCAGATCTATAGTTCCAGCACTTGGAAGGCAGAGGCAGGAACATTACTAGTTCAGTCGTCTTCAGCTACATGGTCAAATTGGAGGCTGATAGTGAGACCCTATCTCAAAAACAAATAAGTCATAATAAAGATTTTTGACTTTTGTCATGAAGGTCTTGAAGCAATAACATCTTCGGAATTTACTTGGCTCTTCTGTGGTAGCTAGAAGCAGGCTTGTGGTAACTAGCTGCCCCCTCTGAAAGACCTTTGCTTTCCTAGCACTATGTGCTCTGGCCTGTGGAAGCCATCAAATTATTAAATTGTGACTGCAGCCTCACCTCATTGCCCCATTATCAGCATAGATAGCAGTCTTTGCATTGAATCCTTAGCTGCCCCAGACTGCTCTGAAGAGTCTTGTTGAGAGAAGTGTTTGCTGCCCATCTAATAATGTGCCATTGAGTTTGGAGTATGATAGCAGGTGTAGGGGATCATGGGCGGGTATATAAGAGATCTTGGGAATCTGTGAAGATTAGCAATATCTTACTCAAATCATGTTTCCTATCTTGCCCTTCACCTGCACTTGTTGTTAAGAACCAGCAGCTTCACATCTAGGTCAAGTAATCAAAACTAATTAACCATAGCTGTAAGTTCTAAATATCAGAAATCATCAAATGTGTCTTAATTTGGCTTGTCATTTTAAAACCTTTTTTTTTTTCTAGCTTTTTTTTTTTTTTTAACAAATTTAGACCACTTTTCCCCCTCATTCCCCCCCCCCCCTTTTTTTCAATATGGAATGCTTCATGAATTTGTGTGTCATCCTTGAGCATCGGCCATGCTAATCTTCTCAGTATCATTCCAATTTTAGTATATTTGCTGCGGAAGTGAGCACATTTATTTATTTATACATACTTTTTTTTTTTTTTTCTTTTTGAGGTCTTATATGTGGCTATGGCTGGCCTGGAACTTCAGTGTAGACCAGGCTGGCCTTGAACTTTCTGTGTAGCTCAGGCTACCCTCAAACCCAGGTCCAGGCCTTAGCTTTCCAGTTCATGCATCATCATGCCCAGCCAAAAAGTCCTTTGTTTTTAATCAATAAACTAAAAGTAAAAAAAATAAATCCGTTTAGCACAAAGCTTACATAAAAATTGAGATTTAGTGTCTTCCTTCAAGAAAATAGTGACATTGTTGGCTCTACTTTAGCAGGGAAATTACACTTATAACATGTGGATTGATAAGACGAGTCTTTGGATGATATTTAACTTTAATATTTCTTCACATAACAGCTTCCCTACTAAATTTAAAGTAGATTTTTTTTTTCAAAGAATCTATTTATAATCAAACTGGCCAAGAAACACATCTTTTGTAAAAGTGCCATTGGTAACAGGAATTAGCAAGCTAGAAGTAGTTCTTTTGAAACTACCATCATCCCCCATGTGGTGAGTTAAAATTCCCTGAAACGTGGGCCTCAGGTGCACACCTGCAAGTTTGTCTTAAGTGTGCTGTCACATGTGCTGTGCGGAGAGCTCTGCAAGGAAGCCAGGAAGCCACGTCCTGGCCTGAAGTCAGATCCAGGGCCGGGTCGCTGCTGACTTGGTCATAACCTCAGGTTTTCTGCACCTCATTTCCTTTATCTGTGCCACAAAGGAAATGAATTTTCTCAGAAATTTTATAAATTTGAATTTTCATATACTTTATTATTTACTTTGACTTTTCATTGTTCCTTTTCTGAATACTGAAGTCTATTAAATAGTGTAAAAAACAGACAGACTAATGGCAAGGAGAGAGCTCCAATTTTGAGTTTCTCAAATGCACTTGGCTCCTTAAAGCCCTAGTTAGTGATTTTCTGGGTTTTGGTGACACATGCCTGCACTCAAGAGGGAGACTGGGGGATCACCAGTGCCAGTTGAAGACCAGCCCTCATCTCCATAGTGGATCTGTGTTGCAAGCTGTAGTTGATTACCTGGAGGAATGTTCGTGGAGGATTCTTCCTCTTCCCATTTTAGGCCTGTTAGTTACTGCCATTACCTGGGAACTGCTAAAGTCTTCCTTCTGAAATTCTCCTACCTAGGTACATTAAGTTTCTAGTTCACTGGATCCCCCCCCCCCAGCCCCCCTTAGTTTTATAGTCATAGCAGAGGGAAGGCAGAAAGACCTTTTCCCAGACAACAGGCACAGCAGCTTCCCAAGCGGAGAGGGAGAGCACTAGCGTGAGTTGTGAGACAGGAGAGAATTGAACCTTGATTTTTTTTTTTTTAACGAAAATAAAGACCTAAGTTATCTTTTTTTTTTTTTTTTTTACCGACCACTTAAATCTAGTGTTCTTCATACAGTATTCATTCAGGATGAAATGGTTATGATGTATTTGTAGATTCCTTGTTCATTTTTGACAGATGTATAAAAAGGAGAGATGAAACTGTGAATGTCCTACCACTGATGGGGCCCCACTCATTTTTCCTGCCCATCCTTGGCTCTGCGGAAGGAAGCTGGCTCTGGGAATTGAACACTGTTGGGCTAATGCTTAGTCATAGCATTTGGTGCCTCTCTGCATGTTGGCAAGACCCACCCAGCATCTGCCTTGACAAAGGCTGGGAATTATTCAGAAAGCTTAAAAGATTGAAAAAACCACCATAAGCAAAAATAATGTTCCCTTCCTTTAACTAATCATCTGCATCTGTGCTTCGGTAGATTCTAGTGGATGCAGGTAGAAACTGGAGTAATTGGGCTGGGCATGGCCTAGCGGTGGTTAAGAGCGACGAAGCTCTTGCAGAGGACCCTGGGTTCGATCCCAGCACCCACATGGCGGCTGAGAACCCTCTGTAACTCCAATTCCAGGGGCATCAACCCCCCTCTTCTGACCTCCGTGGCATTGCCCACGACGGGTGCACAGACCTCATGCAGACAGTACATTCAATACATAATAAATAAAATTAAAAATAAAAATAAAAAAAAAAGGAAACTGTTTTGTTGAGTCCCTCTAAAAACCATAAGGTAGCCACTGACGAAGATAATTAAAATAAAATGTTAGTTCTGGAGCTTTTTCCAGAAACCTCTGTTCTTTCCTCGAGCAAGCCAACGATTCGTTATTCCACAACACGATCAAGACCTGTCCAGTTGACTGGAAAGTATTGTGACATTCTGAAGCCCCAGTATATTTGAGGAGTAAGGAGGCAGTGTTGGTTGTGGTAAGTTGGAGAAGACTCCCTGGAGCAGTTGGAACCTTGAATGGACCTTGAGAAATGGAATGGGTTTAGCCTGCATGGAGTGGAAGAGAAGGATATGAGAGTCATAACCTGACCAAAGCCAAGGAGGGAGATCAGGAGTGATGTGCTAAGAGGGTAGGGTGGGGAGGGCCAGGTGGGGTAAGAGAAGGGAAGGAAGGGGGGGGGAAATGCATAAGATATTTACCTTTGTTACGGTGCCATGCCTGCCAAGGAAGTAATGTTGTAGATAACAGGTGCTGGAAGTCTGGGAAAGGGAACATGTTAAGAAGAAAGACGGAGAGTGGCTGGCATGGTGGCATACACTACTGTAATCCTAGCTACTTGGAAAGTTGGAGGCAGGAGGATAAAAACTTCAAGGCCAGCCCGGGCTGTGTGGACAACCCTGTCTCAGAAAACCAACAAAGGACATACCCGTCAGCAGTATCACTTCATCTTCTCAGTAGCCCAGTGAACTTGGCAGGAGGACAGAGGAGGGGGACAGAGGGGGAGCAGAGGAGCTGCAGAGGGGGCGGAGGAGGCCGCGGCCACCTTGTTCTGTAAAGTTTGATTCTGGCTAATCTTGTCATTCCGTTTCCTTTTCTGTTCTGCAAGCTATATTCTTATGTTAATTATCTCTTGTGTTACTCAGTATTGGGTTCATAAGTTTCCCTCTCTCTCATTGAGATAGATCATCTGGCCTTGAACTTACTATCTTGTCTGTCCTTGAATTGGAAATGCTCCTGCCTCTCCCTGCCTTGTATGGAGATTACAGGTGTAAAACTTACCCTGCCCACTGTGTTTTAACTTTGGGTGTCTAGGGCTAAATTCAAGAGTAGGTTTAATTTAGTTTGTGTTCAGTTTGTGTTACCAAGTAGAGAAAACCCTCCACATTTGGGCTTTGGGTCTGAGGCAGGTTAGTTATAACTTCTCAGTCTCCTCTGCTTGGAAGGCCTTTCCTGTCAAAAGGGCTTTGCAACTCTCAAGCCCAGCTTCTTGCCTGTTTTCCTTAAGATACTTACAGATTGGTGGAAGAAGGTCTCTGAGCTGGTTTAAGATTTATTCTGACACAAAGAAATATCCTCTTAATTTATTGTCATTAAAGAGGAAATAAGTTTTACCAGATTCAGTGAGGTCTGGTAAGGTGAGGGGGGTTTTGTTGTTCGTGTTTGTTTGTTTTTAATAAAGGAGGTTTGCCTCATGCAGTGAACTTGAGCTATCTTTAGGAACAAGCTTTACATCAGTAAAGTAGTTTGACTTTTACCATATTTGGGGTTTTGAGTTCTTTTTTCCTTGCCTTTCCTATTGCTGCATGTCTGCTGTGCTCTAATATAGTATTTATTTGATCAGAAACAAACTCATTTGTTTTTTATGCTGGTTCATAGAGAGGTCCCCCAGGATTGTCTTTTGTTCAATAATCGGAGCATAGGCTGAGCCTGGTTAATTTCAAAGCTACCCCCAACACATGTTCCCTCCCTTCCTCGTACAGTTTCTGAGCTGTTAGTGGTACCTTATATTGGGTCTGGAACAAAAACTTGAATTGTTAAATGTTAAGCAGCAACTACTGTGACATCTGCTATGGCACTGAATAGCACTGTTGGTACAGTTAATTTTTAAGTTAGGGCAAGGAACAAAACTAGAAAGCTCTTCAGCTTTACAGCATTTGTTAATACACACGCACCTCCAAATTCTGAATTTGGTGCTATCACAATGAATGTGGCAAAGGCACTTGAGCTGATTTTCGTGTTAGTTATTTCATTGTTATTCATGTTTAGACCTCTGTGTTCTTGTGTGCATGCCTTTTAGTTGAGGGTTTTGATTTGGTTTTATGAGGCAGAAATATTGGAAGTATCTCAACTCTGGGTATGTAATGGGCAAAAGTTCTGGTACAAGAAATCTATTAATTTATTTGTTTTTCTTTTTAAAACAACAGAATCTATAATTGGGTTCTGTTTCTTAATGACACAAATGATAATGGTAAATTAAATAACCTTACATAGGCAAACTCTAGATGCTAAATAGCCAAGTTAATACTTGCATAAAAACACATTATGAAATTGGCCAGTATCCTGTATTGCTCAGGTTCTTTTTGCAAGTGTAAGTGTTGGGTTCGCAGCCAGCAGATTGCAGTCTTAGGCTCTGTGGTGGTGTTTTGAAGAAGGGATGGTCTTTCAGTTTTTCTTTACTATCTGTGCCATGGCCTGCTGCCTAACTGGCCTGACTTTAATCATTTGGGACAGAGAGAGGTCTTGGTGCAGTTTCTTACCACTGTTTTATAAAAGCTTTTCTGTAATTGCACACTTATTTGCTGCCTTGAATTTCCTTTAGTGATACTGGAAAACATGTTACTATTTTTGATGTGTGTGATGTGTAATTTCTTGGTTTATTCATTTAAAATGTGGAAGAAGGAAAGATACCCCTTTCTGCAAGAACTCAGAAACCGTTGCGGTAGACTGGGATTATTCATTATGTAAATATCATATGTTTTCCCTAAATGTTGTACTCAGAAGTGACAGTTGAGCTGAGCATATGTCGATGAAATGTCTGGTTTTTCCTGTGTCACCGACAGCTTCATTGCCTGTATATTATTGAAATTCAAATAACCTCTGCTCTGTTTGGAGGTATAATTAATCCAAGTAGTTATTTAATATCAGAATCTTTTAACTACTAAGAGGCCAGACATGTAAGATGGTGAATTTTACTGTTCTCTTTGAAGGACAGGGCAGTTGACAAGGGCACAATGATCTGAGATGCTTCTTCGTGTTGAAGCTACACATTCTGTAGAATAAAATGGCAGAATGTCTCTGCTGCTGTAGAAAATCTTTTAACTACCATTTATTTTAGCATCCTGGCATGTGCAAATTCCTGCTGCTCAGTTAAAGGACCAGCTTTGCACAACTGGTGTTACAATCTGTGGCCACAGCACTGCATCACAATGCAGCAAATGCATTTTCCACCTTAACCGAACATGACAGCTGAAGCGATTGTACATTACAAGATGTCGGAAGTCATCAAAAATTCACATCAGAGTAATTGCAGTAGCTAAGGTCTGAGAAAAAAAGTATCCTAACATTCCTTGCCTACGTGTTGTCTCTCCCCCTTTGAGTCTTAACTTGGTACAGTCCGTTAACAATAAAATACCCTTCTGTAACCTATAAATTGTTACTCCCATCAGTTTGTGCTTGCAAACTGATAGCTGACTTCCCTGAATTTGTGGGAAACCCCTTGGATGGTGGAGCGCTGCTCTGGGGGCTGCAGTGCACCCTTTTTAAGGGGATGCTGCAGTCTCATTGTGTAATTGGCCTTCAGTGCTTGGGTTGTGTTAGCACTTGCAGAAAGGTCGTTTTTCCCTTCCTCTTCTTGCCTCTTTTTCTTCTCCTCCCACTCCTCCTGATCCTCAAGTCAGGCAGCTAAGGGTGGGGACAAACTTGAGCCCTGGCCGCAGAGCTCATCCTACCTAGGAGGTGCGGGAGAGCTGCCGTGACGACAGCATCGGCCGTTCTGCAACTCCTTAAAATCTTTTGAGAACTGCAGGTAGGATTGCTTGTTTCATAAAGAAATTAAGATAAATGCATTGTGGTAAATGGAATGACAACACGTTGGAATACCTCTGAAAGACAAGGTCTTAATTTATGTGAAATTTTGAGATGAATTTGGTGGCAGTTAGCTCCTTTGATAGAAGAAGTAGTGGATTCTTCTGAGAATGGCTTAGTTTTGTGCCTAGTCATCTAATGATTTTCTTAAAAACAAAAATTGGTTGGGTGGGGCAGAAAGACACTTGCCTAAAGATGTAAAGAGTTGGATTTTTTGCCGATTTCATCTTTAAGTAGCAAGTAGTGTGGACTTTCTTCAGAATTTTTAAAAGATATGAAGTGCAGAATCCTTGTATGATGTGAAAATATGAAAAATAGAATTTCTTCCCTTCCCTAAAACCAGTTCCTTTTTGTAGATTGAAGGACGGTATGTGTGTGTGTGTGTGTGGTGTGTGTGTGTGTGAGAGAGAGAGAGAGCGAGAGACAGACAGACAGACAGACAGACAGAAAGACAAGAAACAAGACAGTTACAGAACCTAGTAATTTATGTTCCATGTTTAAGGAAAAATTGTTGTCAGATTTTTAGAATTATCTCATAGGGAATGTTTAGTGTAAGGCTTTTAAGAGAGAAAAATTAAATAGTAGCACCTAAGATAAAAATTCTAAATCATTATCAACTACTGGCAATTTAAGAAAGCTATTTTTAAATTTCTTTAAATTCCAACACAGCAGACTTATGGTCTTTGACATATCTGTCAGGATTTGTGATTTTGTGTAAGTGAAATGAAAACTTCCTAAGTTGTATAAACATTGTTTGGAGAATAAATAAGATAATCTTGCCTGTAAATAATATTTAATGGCTTGATTAATATCAGAGGTAAATTGTTTTTAATTCAGTATTAAATCAGGTCTTTGTCATCTCTTAAAAACAGCAAAATGTTGATATATGCACCTTTTTATCCCAAGGAATATATTTGTATTGTGGGACCTGTAGGGCTCACACTTGGAAATTGATCATCTAGTTAAGGGCTTTGGTCCCTTCAGAGGTGTGGGACTTTGCTTTACTCTTAACAATAGGAAAGCTTGAGAAGCTGTCAAGTGGGCAATGGAGAGGAGAGGTACTCAGGGAGGAAGAGGAACTGTGAGAATTTGGCTCCTTTCAGCCCTGAAGATCCAGATTTACCCATGACTAAAATTGATTTAAAACTCTGACCTGGTGTAACACTGCAAAGAATTGATTTCTGAGAGGAGACAATGAGCTGGGGTTTGCATTTTGTAAAGATGGAGGAAACCTCTCACACTGACCCTGTGTGGGAGATGACTCAATTATCCGTGCCTTGGTACAGTTGCAAATTATTTTTCCTTTTGTCTTGACGGGGTGGATTGCCCAAGCGCCTTCATCAGAGCCTCCTTAATGGAATGTATGGGAAAAGTTCTATCCTTCCCCCATTTTTTTTTTTTTAACAATTTAGTGTATTCATGAGCGAGGTGAACTGGATTCCGAAGGCAACTAACTGCGGACCATTTCATTTATCTTAGCTTCTATGGCACAGGAGCTTTGTTACTGTAAAACTAAGATTGATTTTGTACACTGTATAGAAGAGTTCTTTAGGAGGGTGGAGAACATTCACAGAAAGAAAATGGAATCCTTTTGTCTACAGTATTTCTCATATAGTGGTAAGAGGTTGGAAAATTGATTGAATGGGTAAAATAGACTTTTAAGTTAATGCTGACAGTAAGAAAAGTTTAACAAGCTCCTTGGGACGTATGTGTTGTTGTGTGTGTCGTGTGGTGTGTTTGTTTGTGTGCTAGGTATGTGTTAAAAATTAGGTGAGCTATATTTTTTGAATACAGAATTCATGAGTAATTATAGCAAATTATTTTAGTTATTTCACTTAATAATTGTAAGTTGATAAGAAATATGAATTTATCATTAATTCCATATGGAAATGATAGAGAAAAAAAGAAACCTAAGAGTAATAAATTTCAGAGTTCAGGCTTCTTTTTGCTGTTTTTAGAAAGCATGTTTTTCATTTCTGAAAAGGTTTGTTGGATTTTAGAGCTTTTTGTTCTTAAGAAAATGCTTCCATGTTAATGACCTATAATAGATGATTAAAACATGTAAAAGTGTTTTGACAAAGCAAAGATCACTAGATTGAGGCTTTCACTCCCACTCATGGGATAGGGCTTTTTGCTTAATTAATAATTGTGACTTCAAAGCTACCAAGATAAAACTCTATTTTTCTAATTGTAGGCATGTAAGTCTTGATTCTTAAATCTAATTGGATTTGACCTTTTTTCTTTGTTCCGTTATGCTGCTACTAAGGAGGAAACAAGTGGGTTTTAACTTTGATGTGTATATTTATCTTTTAAAGGCTGAAGAATTTCTATCTTTTTAACCCTGAAGACTTTACAGTAAGTTTACTTGATAGGAAACTATGCATAAAGAGTTTGCTCAAAAAGCAATAGTGTCTGTTTCAGAAGTTGAATCTTCACAGAACCGGGCATTGCAGAATTCTTTTATTGATAGCATATTAATAGAGCTGACTCTTCTTCATCTGATTGTGCTTGCTGCTGTTTATCCTGGGCACTGAGAACAGTTTTCTCTGTTTAATAGATGTTGGAAACTCAGAGAACAGTTTTCTTCCCTAATTTTTCTCACAGACATAGGAAGAATCTGTTGTTGTGAGCCCCGAATATAGTGCTACAGAAAGTCTATAAGTCGCTGGGACTTGGGCTAGCTTGAAGCCTGGAAAGCACCATAAAGGTGTAGCTATCAGTGAGGTTTTCAGTCCCGGGGAGCTTGCATTGAATGTATTAATTGTTTAGCTGTATGTTAGAATGCAAAGGCAGTCTTTCCTTTTGATTGCCACAAGGTTTGTATCTTGAACTAAGAATGTATTTAAGGGCAGTAAATTAGAGCTTCATTTTAACTGTAGTCTTGCTTACATAAAATCTGGGGTAGAGAGCATAGAGGATGGTAAAAAGTCTTCTTTTGACACATTTTAAGTAATACTTGCTTGAAGATTCTGGTCTTTTCCCTTTCTTCCTTGCTACTGGCTTTATAAAACTCAGGCTGCCTAGGGAGGCGCAGAAGATCTAGTGCTTCCCGTTTGCTTTGCTTCCACCATGCTCTACTCAGGTTTCACTGTTGGAAGAGGCTCTTCTGATATGTGCAGGATATTCTTGATTCTCTGCAGACTGTTAACATTTCAGTTTTCACATAAAATTTTAGCCTGCTTTGGTAGTAAAGAACCAGAGGCTGGTTCATTTTTGTGAACACCCCCTCCACGCCCCCCCCCCCAAATATCCTCTCCTACCTTTGACTGCTCTGGCAGTGCCATGATGTAGAGAAGCAACATGTCAGACAGCCGCCGGGAGTCTGTCAGTGCACTAAGATGGCAGTGGGGACGGAGTAAAATGGCGACAGCAGGAGCACTGTGACAAGATCTAGACTGTGGGATTTTTCCTTCAGTCCACTCTGGAAATGCCTTTAGAAGGTTTGCCTTTCTGGGCTACAGTTACTTTTTATTGATGGAAGGGAGAAGAACGAATTTTGGAAAATTTCCTGAAGGATTCATGGATTGCTTTTATCTAGATCTGGCTCAAATACCTTAAAAAAAATTGTACTTATACTTGTAAATTGCCTTCCTTTGTGCCTTCTTTTTTAATATAGAAAACTTACTCCTTATATGTATTGCGTTTTTTGTTTGTTGTTTTTTTTTTGGGGGGACAGGTTCTCCCTGTAGCCCCAGATGACCTGGAAGTTGCTATGTAGGACCAAGGCTGCCCTCAATCTCACATAGATCTATCTGCCTCTACCTCTGACATGCTGGGATTAACGTCGGCGTCACCATACCTGGCTATTGGACAAATTTTTAGAAAATTAAGAACAGTATGCTTCTCTTTTATAGCAAGGTGAAGTCAGCATTCCTGTGAAACTTTATGCCTGGATTCCACATTTCTCGCCCTTCACAGGTTTGGAGTGTGTTGTGTTGTGTGTGTTGTGTGGTGTGTGTGTGTATAAAATATACCAGTGTGTGTGTGTGTGTGTGTTTGTGTTGTGTAACATAATACCAGTGCTTTCCAAAATAAAGCTTAATAGCATTTCTTTTGTGGCTCAGGGTGTGGGCTATTTGATGAATTGTGGTTTTTAGAATGATAATACTGACAGTGGTGATGATCCCCCTGCCCCATTTCCCCCTTTCTTACAGATTTTAAATTCTTGGGAGCTGACCATAGAGTTTACATAGCACAGTCACCTCATCTTACTATTAAATAAAGCAAGGTTTACCACAGTTAAGTAACTTTCTCAAGGTCATGCATTGAGAAGTAGCTGATCTTGCCTTAATACAGACCTCTTGACTTCTGCCTGCCCTGGCTAGCTGGTGACTGATAGAACTGGTGGGCTGAACTTTCAGCAAAGTCACTGTCTTTGCTGGAACAATTTAACCCACAGAGGTGTTTCTTTTTAGCTGTGCCTAAGCATGCTTGCAGTCTTTCTGGGCTTGTGAAGCGTGCTTGCAGTCTTTCTGGGCTTGTGTTGAAGATGATACACATTTATACATTAGTCATTTATGGGGTGGAGAGACTATTGGTCAGTGACGCCGACTGGCTCTTGCAGAGGATCCTGTTCAGTTCCCAGCCCCCAGATGGTGGCTAAGAAAAACTGTCTTTAAGCCAGGTGTGGCGGTTGGTGCCATGCCCTTAATCCTAGCAGAGTCAGGCGGGGATCTCTGTGAGGTCAAGGCAAGCCTTGTCTTACAGAGTGAGTTCCAGGACAGCCAAAGCTACAGGGAGACCATGTCTTGAAAATACAAAAAAAAAGTTTAATTTATTAAAAAAAGCATTTGAAAATAAGCTCTCTCCTGCAGCTGAGCTTTTGGTGAAGCACTCCTCTGCCAGAAGTCTTCACGTCCATCTGCTGTGAGCAGAGGTGGAGCAGAGTGTTTTGAGAGCATCCCTACCCGATTGCTCCATTCACTCGAGGTGTGAGTTAGGTTCAGGGTTGCTCCTGCAGGAGAATGGAATGAGTGAAAGGATTTAGCTGCTTTTCAGTATGGGACATTTATATTTGAAAAATGACCTTGCCCCTGTGCTCCGTTGCCTGTGTTCGCCACTCCAGCTAAGCAGTGTTCGTGTCTTCTGTGCCTGTGGTCACAGTGTTGGTTTATTCTACAGTATTCCTCAATTCTGATGACAAGGTGAACTCAAATGATTCCAACCTTTATTGAGGGTTTAAGAGACTGAAACCCAAAGCACTCTTGGTTAACAAAGGAATGCCATGCAAAATTCCATATCAGACAATGTGAAATTCTTATTAGAAACAAATCTATTTGTTTAGTAGTCTCCCAACACAATACATTTTGGAAAAACAAATTTCCTGCAGTCAGAGGAGCTTCAAGGGCCTGTTCTATGACAGTCGTGATAACGGTGCTCCAGTCCATCAGCAGACGCATTGCTGCATCGCAGGAGGAGCTGGGATTCTTGACTGCAGTGTAAATGACTGATACTGGCCACCAGTAGGTAATTAATATGAGATGTGGCCCCCAAACATTGACAGCACTGCTTGTGCTTGCTAAGTGGAACTTAATCCTTAGTACTGCATAAAGCAGCCTGGTAAGGTTCTGGCTCTCACTGACTGACTGAGACATACCCTCTGTAATCCTTTCCCTCTCTCAGTGCCTTGTCTTATTTCTTGTCAATAGTTGAGATCACTTTAGTTAGGCTTTTTAGGGTGGGGATGAGGGCCAGTGAAAGAGATGCTGGCTGTAAGAAAGGCTGTCGATACCTTCCCATTTATGTCACGTGGCAGGTTCCGTGCCCAAAGCTCCGTGGCTGTGGACTAATGTACCTCTGAAGTGGACTGGAAAGGGTTTGTTTGGTTTGGTTGGTTTTGGTTTTTTTTGGTCTTTTTCAAGACAGGGTCTCCCCTGTAGCCTCCAGCTGTCCTGGACGCTTGCTATGTTTAGGACCGGCTGGCCTTGAACTCACAAAGATTCTCTGCTCTGCCTCCCAAGTGTCGGGATTAAAGGAACGGTTTTGTCATGCGTTAATGAACCTTACCTTCCCTTACCTTCTCCAGAATGACTATGGGGTTATTTATTTATTTATTGATTATTTATTTTATTTTTGGTCCTTTTTGAGGACAGGTTCCCTGCAGCCCCAGCTGCCTATAACTCACTCTGTAGACCCGGCCTGGCTTGAACTCACAGAAATTCCACCTGGCCTCTGCTAGGATTAAAGCCCTATGCAAGCACCATGCCCCGCTTAAAAGACAGTTCTTAGGCTGCCCTGTGGGTGCTGCGAATGAACACAGGTCCTCTGCAAGAGAGTCAGCACTCTCACCCACTGTAGCCATCTCTCCAGACCCCCCTCCCCCCCTTTTAAATGTCTATTCATGTCCTTGGGTGAGGAGAGGGCCCTGCTGCTGCTCTTTGAAGCCAGGCATACTTTAGGGCACTATTAATATTCATTCCATTTACAAAGCTAGATTGAGAAAGTTGTCTCCACAGTTTACTTACCTCTAGCAAGTGTGCGGAGCTTTTGGAGGGTGATTAGGGGAAGGAGAGGAAGCACTCAGTCATCCTTGCCTTCTCTTTTGGGGCATCAGAGCAGTCAAAGCAGCTGGCTGACTGCCCTCCTTCCTGATGTCTAGCACTATTTCCACATTCTCTCAGCAAGTCAGGAGAGAGGATGGCAGCAGAGGAGCCGCTAGCCCAGCTTGGCCCTGTGCTAGCAGCAGAGGAGCCGCTAGCCCAGCTTGGCCCTGTGCTAGCAGCAGAGGAGCCGCTAGCCCAGCTTGGCCCTGTGCTAGCAGCAGAGGAGCCGCTAGCCCAGCTTGGCCCTGTGCTAGCAGCAGAGGAGCCGCTAGCCCAGCTTGGCCCTGTGCTAGCAGCAGAGGAGCCGCTAGCACAGCTTGGCCCTGTGCTCTATCACCTCCCCTCTCACTGGGATGCAGGCTCTGGCTTATCTTTCCAGGAGTGGTAAATGTTTAGCAACACTAACAAGTTCAAATCACATGGCCTTGCTAGCCTTCTTATGAAACAGCAAAAGAGAGCGCCTTCCACAGGCCTGAAAGGGAATGGCGGACTTTGCTGGATGTGGAGAGAGGATTCTGACTGAAACGCATTATTTCTTCAACCAAAGTCAAGGCCCTCACGAAGTCCTTTTTTTTTTTTGTCTTTTCAAGACAGGGTTCTCCTGTAGCCCAGCTGTCCTGAACTCACCTCTGTAGCCAGGCTGGCCTGAACTACAAAGATCCATCTGCCTCTGCCTCCTGAGTGCTAGAATTAAAGGTGTGCACCACCACTCCCGGCACTGAGTCCTTTATTCATTTATGTTATGTACTTAATACTTGCACCCCTCAATATGGAGGCTACAGAACCTTTTAATAACTGAGATGCATGAGCTGCTTTCCTTTCCTGATTGTCTGGAGGTAGGGAATGCAGGAGCAGATAATAGTGATGCTCTGGGACCCCTAAAATGGGCAGAACTGGCCTTGGCATAATAACTGAGATTTAAATGCCCTCATTAGGATTCAGCTTCCAGTGACAGTTGTCTCCTCAGTGTGCTGAGCAGCCTTAGCTTTTGATGCCTTGGGGTAGAAGAAGATAGAGGCACAAAGTAGCTCTGTGCCTACACTGTATTGACAAATCTCTGCACCCCTGGCTGTTTGTGGTGTTCTGCCCAATTCTGAAATCTTGGAAGTTGGGTTTTGTTTTTGGATATTTTGGGAGGGGGGCAAGAAAATGGGTAACAAGGAAGGAATGTATAAAAAGGACAAGTGGACTTAGAGTAGTGTCCCTCCTTAAGGCCTGTGGCTTTCTTAGAAGCAAGAGTAGAGAGGAAGAGATCTGGTATGTTAACACACTGAGAGTAGGACATGGCCCGTATGCCCCTTTATTGGCCTGGGAGGACGTACTAGCTAGTGTTGAGCATTCTTGAGTTTATTAGAACTTTCTTAAATTCTGTTTGGTCTATGAGAATTAGTAGGCCATCCTATAAACAAACCCATTTAAATTATGGGAATTATAGTTGGTTTTGCCTTAACAGATCCAAATCCATCATGAAATTTTATGTCCCTGTTTTTAGCCAAACAGTAGAAGCTCCAGTACAAAACAGGACGGGACATCCTGACAGTGACAGATGCACCCGGGTACTGCCATGTTATATTGCCAAGGTCTGCCATTTACTCCTCCAAAGCTGCCTGCAGCTCCTATAGATCTACTGAGCCTGCAAATGGTAGAATCTATGATCACTCTTGCAGCCTCTGCTGCCACCTGCTGCACCAGGCTTCTGATTTTACCCAGTGTAAAATAGGAGATATAAGCAAGAATGCTTCTGGTGTCTTTGAGGGTATTATTGACAATTAAGTCATTAGCAAAGGGAGTTACTATTAACCATGGTGTTTCAAATTCTAAGGAAAGACAATTGCGATACTCCACCTTCTCCAAATTAATGTTACCAAGGACACAGGAGGTAGAGTCTAATGCCAGTTGAGAGGGGGGCATCCTTAATGACCTTCCAGCCTACTGATATTTAAAGAAGAGGTAGTTGGAATAATTTAAGTATTTGTATCCTTTTTAAATATTTTACTTATTATGTATATGAGTATAATGTCCTGTCTGTGTGTTAAGGTACCCATGTCATGCAATGCCTGAGGGAAGCAGAGAGAGGGTTGTCGGCATCCTCTGGAACATGGGAGTTACAGTGTTGTAGCTGCCGTATGGGTTTGCTGGGAATCAAACCGGGTCCTCTGCATAGCAGCTAGTTCTCTTAACTTTTGAGCTATCTCACCAGCCCCCCCACCCCCACTGTTCACATTCTGTTATTTGATTTGCTGGCAGGATGGCTCAGTGGATAAGGAGTTGTTGCCAATCTTGATGACTTGTCCTCAGTCCCTATCTTAAAAAAAAAAAAAGCCCATTTTGAAGGCCAGTTGTTGGTATCACACACCTCTAATTTCAGTAGAGGCAAGAGGATCTTGAAGGTCTAGTGTGGGCCTTAAACAAGATTTTTTTGCTTTTTTCTTTTACGACGGATCTCTTAAAAAAAATTAATGACTTGTCATAAAATTTTGAAGACTTGATAGGTTCCGAGGTGTACTTTTAATTCCATTGATTTAAGCCAGGCCTACGTGGAGCACCCTGTCTGAAAGACAAAAAAAAAACATTATTCCATCGTTTTTAAATGAATGCTAAAGCTTTGCTATCGTCACATTCCTCCCCTGTGTAGCACAAGGGGCTAACTACGAGAAAGCGAAAAATTTTCTTTTCTTTTTTTTCTTTTTTTTTTTTTATTACTTTGAGACAGGGTCTTCCAGTAGCCTGGCTTAAAACAATGGAATTAAAAGTACACCTCAGAACTATCAAGTCATTCAAATTTTATTTTTAGTCCAGCTGGCCTGGAGGCTGCTATGTATACCAGGCTGGCCTTGAACTCAAAGAGAACGCCTGGCCTGCCTTTGCCCTCCCTGCTGTGCTGGGATCAAAGGCATGTGCCCCCACGCCCAGATTTTGGGGGGGGGTGGTTAGATAAGGCAAAATATTCTTTTTTTTTTTGGTCTTTGCGACAGGTTCTCCCTGTTAGCCCCAGCTGTCCTGGAACACGTCTCTGTAGGACCCAGGCTGGCCCTTGACTCCCCACAGAAAGATCCGCCCTGCCTCTGCCTCCCAGTGCTAGGATTAAAAGGCGTCGTGCCACCATGCCCCGGTCAAGGCAAAATATTCTTATCTCACCTTGATTTGATTATACAAGAGAGAGTGTAGTAGAGTGGAGTGGGAAACAAAGAGTGAGAATCTGTGGGTTGTAAGTCTAAGCTCTGCTGCTTGGGAACTAGATGATCTTAATGTAGACTCATCACTTTTTCTTAATGGGTAGAAGTTTGAGGAAAAACCATATCATACAGCTTATTTGACTTTTAAACTTATGTTAGTATTATTTGCTTATTTAATTAATCAATTTATCAGTATTGATGTTTGAATACTGGGCCTCAATAGGTAATTGTTCTCCCCACTGAGCCATATGCTCTTTTAATATATATCTAAATTCAAAATATTTTATTTATATTCTATTCTTAATGTATATGAGTATGCCTGCATATGTAAGTGTACTCAGTGTGAGCACACTGAGTACACAGAGAAATGCTTTTATGATTTACCAGAATGGGGGTTCTCTGGAGTCAGTGAGTGAGCTGGCTCCCTGCCCTCAGGGAGATCCCCGTCGCCTGCAGAGGTCAGAACAGTGTGTTGGGTTCCCAGGAACTGGAATATAGTTTTTGTCCTCCATCTCTTACTGGTTGGAGATCCTTGCTCTGTTGAGTGAATGTTGAAGTCTCGGGTTTTTATTTTATTTATTTTATTTATTTATTTATTTATTTATTATTTATTTATTTATTTATTTCTGTGTTATGAATGTATTGTCTGCATCCAGGTCTGTTGCACCCCGTGTCGTGTCGTGTGGAGGTCAGAAGAATGAAGTCTCAGTTTTTCACCAATACAATGGCTCTTGGCTTGGGAGGGGTGTGGAGAGAGCATGGTCCTCCTCTCCAAGTCCAGATTGCCAAAGGATTAGCTGTAAAGTCTAAATTGCCTAGAGCAGTGTCAAGCTCTTAATTGCATCCTGAATGGGAGTTTAGGAAAGCTGGGAGCCAAAACCCATTCAAGAAGACTGTGTCTTTCCAGGCTCTGGCAGCCAGGAGCAATGGGCGAAAGATAGGCACAGTCATCTTAACCCCCAGGCATCTCTGACTAGGAGGAGAGCTGTTGGGTCTTTTCTGTGCCTCAGCCTCTTTTCTGTGCCTTGGCCTCTGGGGGCAGGGAGCCAGCTCACTCACTGACTCCAGAGAACCCACATTCTGGTAAATCATAAAAGCATTTCTCTGTGGTGAGGGCTCGATGGGGTAGAGAAGAGTATCACCGGAGAAAAAAGGAGAAGAAACACATTGTATTGTGGGGAGGGGGTGGCTTTTGGCTTTTTTGCTGCCTTGCTATGGGGAGGGTCTCACTCTGAGGCTCTGGTTTGCAGCAATTAAAAACAAGAAAAGACAGGGCAGGAGCCTAAGCTCACGTGGCTGTTTCTTGCAGAAGACCCACAGTTCAGTTCCCCAGAGCCACATAGTATTTAACACCTGTCTGTTATTTTCCAGTTCATGGTATCTGATGCCCTCTTCGGCCTCCAAGCATTGCATGCACATGGTGCAAGCGCTTGGGTCCTGTACGGCTTAGCTAGCCATCCCCTAATAAGGATGGTTAAAGGAAACAAGAATGAGAGCAGAAACAAGCTGTATTCAACGTGGCCACATTGGGAAGAGGAACAAAGAGGTCCAGTGACTCTCCCCCACCCTCAACCCATACCCCTAGTCTTTGTCCTGACCTGAGGTTTAGGTTTAAATAGAAAAACAAGCATAAGCATCCTTTTTTTTTATTTATTTATTTTTATGTGTATGAATGTATTGTCTGCATGCAGGTCTGCGCACCCATGTCGTGCGATGCCGCGGAGGTCAGAAGAGGGTCTCGGATTCCCCTGGAACTGGAGTTCTCCTGGAACTGGAGTCACAGACGGTTCTCAGCCGCCATGTGGGTGCTGGGGATCGAACCCGGGTCCTCTGCAAGAGCGTTCGGCGCTCTTAACCGCTAGGCCATCCCTCCAGCCCCCAAACCTTTTTTTAAAAGGAAAGAATAGCAAAAACATTCTGAAAAATAAAAGGTAATTTTAGACATTTGTGTTATGGATAATGGGCTTGACATGCATGCATCATGCTTTCCAGAATATAGGTGGGTCTGACATAATTTGAATTCTCCCATATTACAACTAAGACTTTGATTTTTGTATATGAATATATAATACTCATATTAATTTTCCTTGCTCCTACTTGGTTCTCAAACCTCAAGCTTTGGGAAAGTCGCTTTACCCCTTTATGAAAGGCACAGCATTGGCCTGGAAGCCCACTGTCTTCATGCTTGCCTGTGTGTATCTGTAGGGACAGTGTCTTGTTGCTTTTCTCACCAGACCTCATGTCAGGCACATAAGGACAGTGAATAGGAGGTCACCCTGGGCCACCTTCCCTTAATGCTACCAACATAGCTACTTAATATTAATGATAGAGCCTTGTACTAAGCCTCAGACCAAGAACTTAATTACATTATCTCATTATTATACATGAGCCATCTGAGATTTGGAGTTTGGTAGAAGGGCTGCCATCAGTAAATGGAGACACTAGGCTTTTGGGAGGAAGAGGTGAGACAGGATTCCATACAGCCCAGACTTGCCACTGCCTTCTTAGTGCTGGGCTTTACAGGCCTGTACTGGCATGCCTGGCCCTTACCATTTGTTCTGCAGTATACTTCTGATTATTTAAAAGTAACCTTGGTGTGTAATTTTCTCCCCTTTTCATAGGGATTCTTGAAGAATGAAAAAGATAATGCTCTGCTATCTGCCATTGAAGAGTCCCGGAAGAGGGTAAGGCAAATAACCCAAAATGTAGATTCACACAGTAGAGGGCCGCTGCTCAGCACTGAGCTCAGGTCCTGGATGTAGACTCATACAGTAGAGGGCCGCTGCTCAGCACTGAGCTCAGGTCCTGGATGTAGACTCATACAGTAGAGGGCCGCTGCTCAGCACTGAGCTCAGGTCCTGGATGTAGACTCATACAGTAGAGGGCTGCTGCTCAGCATTGAGCTCAGGTCCTGGATGTAGACTCATACAGTAGAGGGCTGTTGCTCAGCACTGAGCTCAGGTCCTGAATGACCTGCTTTATCACATAGCATGACTGGAGCACATTTTTGTTTTTAATTAAAAAGGTTTTTTTTGTACATTTATTTATTTTGTGAGTGGCAAGCATGTGGAGGTCAGAGGACAACTTGGGGTTGTGAAGGGTAGTGAACAGTTGTGAAAAGATCACCATGTGGGTCCTGGGGCTCAAACTCAGAGCATCAGCCTTGGTGGCAGGCACCTTCACCCACCCACTCAGCCATCATGCCAGCCTTCTACCACCTTTAGTAGTAATTTTTTGTTGTTGTTGTTGTTTTGGTTTTGGTTTTGTTTTGTCTTTTTGAGACAGGGTCTCCCTTTAGTCCCAGCCGGCCTGGAACTCTCTATATGTGGACCAGGTTGGCCTTGAACTCACAGAAATCCTACTGCCTCTGCCTCCCGAGTGCTGGGATTAAAGGCATGTGCCATCACACCTGGCTAGTAGTAATGGTTTTTCAAGGTCTTTTCAAAAAAGTTTAGTGCTCTAAAGGATGGCAGATGAGTCAGCCAGAGCATCCATTCCACATGCTAGCCCACCTCTGCCCCACAAAGTGCCCTCAACACGAGGTCAAAATTGATGGAGTTCTACAGGTAGTTCTAGATTTCTTCCAACCTGGGAACACATGATGATTGATTGTTAGAAGGTAAGGCTTCCATGAGACAGTAGTGTGGAGTCCCATGGCCTATAAGATGTACAGTTTGTAAATGCTCTTTTTGCAAGATGCCCATCATTTGCTAGCATGTGAGTTACCCCCATTTGTTTCTGACAAGGATCAAAACCTTTTCATAACATTCCAATTTAGAGCAAGAGATTTCTTGGACTACTGAGAGATCTTTGGGCAAGGAGAAAAGATTAGCTGTTAAGAAGGAACTGGCTTTGAGGGAATGGCTCCTGAAAGTGTCCACCAGTTTGCCCGCAGTTGGTTTCTGCAGGGAGAATTGGATACAGGAGTGTGATTTGTGTGTTTTGATATTTGTTTACTTAATTAGATATCAGGTGAAATGTATTTCTGTATTATTTGTATACTCTGAACAATAATAAAATGAAAACACTTCTTCTTTGTGTAGGCTTAATAATACTCTAGGAGGGTGAAAATCCTCAACAGGACTGATAAGAGGCTAAGCTCTTGAGGAGCTTGTCAACTCTAGGTCACAGAAAATGTTCCGAAGATGTTAGGTGACTGATGTGAAAATCCTCTAAGAGTCCATTAATCACATCGTTGGCAATAGTACTCAGTCACTCAGTTTAGGTCTGAAAACATTTTTTTTAAACATTTTAATTTATTTTATTTTATTTTGTATTTATTTATGTGTATGAATGTACTGTCTGCATGTAGGTTTGTGCACCCGTGTCGTGCAATGCCGCGGAGGTCAGAAGAGGGCATCGGATTCCCCTGGAACTGGAGTTCTCCTGGAATTGGAGTTACAGACGGTTCTCAGCCGCCACGTGGGTGCCGGGGATCGAACCCGGGTCCTTTGCAAGAGCGGTCAACGCTCTTAACCACTAGGCCATCTCTCCAGCCCTGAAAACATTTCAAAAGGAGTTTTTGTTGTCCACACTCGAGTTTCTCACCAGAATGGATTCTTCTACTATAAAGCACCAATGAAATTAAATTAGAACTGTTGAATACCTCCAGGCCTTATTAATCCATTCACCCTGCAGAACATGTTTCTGAAATTGGCAGTCTCTGAACATTGTGCCATACTGAGATTAAATGTGTAGCCAGCCAAAACATTTAGGTGCCATACCACTGCGAATAATGTGTGCGTATGTGTTTATGGGGGAGGCGTCCCAGTGCTGGGAGCGAGCCTGGGGGGACCTCCGGCTCGTCTGGACACGGAGATTGCTGCTGAGCAGGAATCATTTTCAAGCAAAAATGATTCAAAAATCAGCTTCCTGGCATTTTGGTGGCAATTTCATGTCTGAATAACTTGCCAATATCCTACTGAAATGCCAAGAAAACAAGCTACAAAACCACAAATGTGTCCTAGCTTTTCCCACGTGATGCATCCAAGCAAAAAACAGAACATTATCAGAACATATGCAGTGTTTCTTAAAGCCCGAAACAGCTCAGTGATAATTGGATGTGAACCCAAAGCATACTGTCCTCTTCCCTTTAGGGAAAATGGAGTTCAGGAGCTCCCCACCTGTTCTTAATTCACTTGCCCAGTTTGCTCCCCGCCTTCCTTTCCTAACTGTGTTCTAAGGGTAATACTTTCCACATGTAACAATAACAAGGGTTTCAGATTTAATTTGTAATGGTTTCCCCACTGGTATGTTAGTTTCTGTGGGTTTTTTGCCTTCCTTTTGAGTTTTAAGTCTGCAGATGCCCTTTCAAACTCATCCCCTTACTGTTTCCTTGGTTTTCCTCTCTTATCTGCCTCCCACTACTATTTTCTCTTAGTTCTTAGTTGATTGGCTCTGTTGAGTTTCCATTCTTCAGTAATTCCAAATGGTATAAACCAAACAGGCCACAATGCGTAGTTGATCAGCCCACACATTGGCTGTACCATTATCTCTAATGTAATTAAAAAAGAATTTGTGGCCATTTCTTTTTTTTTTTTTAATTTTTTTTTTTTTTTTATTTATCTTTGTATGTGTATGAATGTACTGTCTGCATGCAGGTCTGTGCACCCGTGTCGTGCAATGCCACGGAGGTCAGAAGAGGGTCTCGGATTCCCCTGGAACTGGAGTTCTCCTGGAATTGGAGTTACAGACGGTTCTTAGCCGCCATGTGGGTGCTGGGGATCGAACCCGGGTCCTCTGCAAGAGCGTCGGTGCTCTTAACCGCTAGGCTATCTCTCCGCTAGGCTATCTCTCCAGTCCCTTGGCCATTTCTTTTTATTTGAAGCTCCTTATCACACTAATGACAAGGGGACTGTAGCAGCATTTAGGGTGTGGGCTGTTTGTAAATAAGCAGCTGGGCCTACAGTCTCAGGAACATGTGAGTGCCTAAAGTTTCCATTTTGCAAAGCTGTTGGTATCTCTAAAAGTACCAAGCAGGAATTCTTGACACAGGGTGGATAGGCTAATAGACATTTTAACCCTTACCTGACGGTGGACTTCTGCCTCCAGCTGTCCTCACCCCTGCATTGTCTGTTTCCTTCAGTAGCTGTTACTGCTCTGCCATTCGTTATTGGCAGAGGACTTATCCTTAAGATGAACTCTCTGACACTGGAGTAGCCTGGGTCAGTGCCTTAGCTTTGCCTATACTTCACTTGCTATCACAAATTCTTTATTCTACCTTCCTTGGCCCCCCTGCCATGTTACCCTATTTTGTTGTACTGGAAGAGGCTCTAGGCTAAGGAGCAAATTGGTTTGGCCTCTGAGTTGGAAAGCCTTAGAAGAAATGGCGGCTCACTTGTAGGATAACTTCTAGAAATGATCTCTTTCCCCACTTCCACCCCATCTGATCTGTCATATTCTACTTTTCAAAATGCATAACCTCTGGATTTAAATGTGTATGTGTGTTTTGCCTACGTAGATATATGTGTACCATGTGCATATAGTGCCCTAGGTGGGAAGAGGGTTTCAGATTCTCTAGGACTGGAGCTAAGAACAGTTGTTAGTTGTCATGTGGGCATTGGGTCCCAACCACTGAGCTATCTCTCCAGCCCACTGCCTCCATGTTTATGTTCACGTGTATGGACAAGAGACAAGGGTTTTCTCTGTGTATGTTTCAACTCTGGCTAACTGGCTGGCCTACTTCCACCCCTGACATCCATTCTGTCTGATCTTCAAGGAAAAGAACAAAAAGAGGGGAAGGCTGTTTTTAAAGTTGATGGTCTTCAGAATACATGTTAGAAAAGGAAACAAAATGTGCCACCCTTTTTAATCATTGTGTGTGTACGTGTATCTCATGCCCCCCAATTTAATAAATACTGTCCCAACACAACACATCTGTATTGAGAATATTTGATTTTTCTAACAGTTACCCACAGTTCATGTATATGGATATTATCAGTATAAATTACCCGAATTGCCAGAAATAAAATGGGCATTACCACCAATATGCTCCATTGTTATCCAGTTAGATGCCAATTTTATTGTAAATGAAATTGCTTTCTGAAAAGTGGGCTGAAGCTGATGGGAAACCTCGTCTGCTGATGAAGGAATTACAAACTGAGTGTAGCTGTCCTTGAGTATATCACAGTTTTTAATTTTCTCCATGGAGGCTGTTTTGTCTTCTTCCTTTCCTCTCTGGTTCCTGCTTCTCCCCCTTCTTCTTCCTTCCATAACTCTAGTTGAGAGGATCTGACTTTGTCTTCTGACCTCCGAGGGTATTGTACTCATACATGCACACTCATACACGTGCAGGCGATACATTCATACATATAAAATAAAATAATGAATAAATTTAAAAACAAAATAGTTAAGTGTTGGTGAGAGTATAAAAAAATTGGAACCTTTATGTACTATTGGTAGGAAGGTAGTGTATAGCCTTTATGGAAACATGTAGGTTCCTCAAAAAATCAGAGATAAGACTACCCGTACTCAAGTTCAGAGACAGGAAGCAGGAGGGTAGGTGCTAGGGCCTGAGCAGAGAAAGAATAGGTGACTTATTGGCGAATGGGTGCAGAGCTTTAGTTTTGCAAAAGAAGTCTAAGGATGGATGGTGGTAATTATTGCACAGCAGCATGAGTGGACTTCATGCCACTGAACTGTGTTTAGAAATGGCAAATCTTACATGTATTTTCCCATATACAAATGTTTTTAAAGATGTCTTCAAATTAGTGAATTGGGTATGTTGTAAATTATTGTTGACCAATTCATTAAAGGTTAAATTTTAGTTTTAAATTTTTGCTTATTTTAATTTTACAAGTACGAGTGTAAATGCACCCATGTTGTACAGTGCCTGCAGAGGTTAGAAGAAGGTGTTAGATCCCCTCTCAACTAGAGTTACAGATGGTTGTTAGCCTCCATGTTGGTTGGGTATCGAATCTGGGTCCTTTGCAAGAGCAGTCAGTGCTCTTAACCTCTGAGCCATCTCTCCAACTGTAAAGGATATATTTTAAAGTAGATTGTTTTTGGTCTGTTTCCAGATTTGTAGGTGGGGTAGGGGCTCCTGTTGTGCTGTTCTGTTGGGTTTTAAAGGAAACTGCAGCTACATTTCTTCATTGGGTCACTGCTCTCTGCTCGTCTCTGACAGACCTTTGGTATGGCTGAGGAGTACCATCGAGAGTCAATGCTGGTCGAGTGGGAGCAAGTGAAACAGCGAATTCTGCACACACTGCTGGCATCAGGAGAGGATGCCCTTGACTTTACTCAAGAAAGTGAGGTAAGTCAGATAAACCATTATTAATTAAAATATAAAGTCCACGAATGCTGGACTTAGTGGTGTTCTGGCATAGCTGACCACCACTTTCCCATAAAACACTTTCATCACTGGGCTTTTAAGATGTCTGGATTTTCTCCAGCATACCTGACTGCTTCTGTTCAGTCTCTTTGCTGAGGTAACAGATTCTCTAACCTATAGATAGCTGTTTGCTTGTCCTAGAGCTGGGTCCTTGACCTCTCCTTTTTTCTCTTTCAGTCCCTGCCATGTTTTTTTTTTTGGGGGGGGGGCTTGTGGATTTAAATTCCACAGACATGCTGAAAGCCCTTATATTTCACCTGTGTCGTTGAGCTGGCTGCTTTCTTACATATCTAATAGTAATTTCAAGTTAAATATGCCCCCTCCACCCACCTTCTTTTAGCACAGAGGTCCCATACTTACAAACAAAATTCCAGTTTTTCACTTGCTCAACTCAGAGACCACAGCTTCATTTTTGTCCTCTCCCATTTGAACCCACCTTCACATGCTGATATATCCAGCCAGCCCTGCCCAGAGCTACTCAGCACCCATGGAGCTAAGGGCTTTTGTTTTGTTTATTCCTATATATCCAGTGCCTAGATAAGTCTCTGGAATATAGTAGATACTCAAGGAATATTTGTTAAGTAAATCATTTGGCTCCAACTAACTTTTTACTAACAGAAGAATTAGAGATGTGTTTTTAAAATGTGGTTTTATAATGGATATATTAAATAGTCTTAATTGCCAAAGTTGATTGGTGATTGTCCTAAATTAAGATCCCCTTCTTTTTGGGGGGGCGGGGGGGTCTTTTTGAGACAGGGTCTGCCTGTAGCTTCAGCCAACCTGGAACTTACTATGAAGACCAAGCTGGCCTTGGGTGTGCAGAGATTCATCTGCCTCTGACTACCCTCCCTTGCTCCTTTTTGAATAAAAAAGAAATAAATAAAGGTAGTGTAGTTAAATGATTCAGAAAGTAAACCATCCTGTCTCCAGATATCCTTTCCCTTCCCCCTTTGTATTCCGTTGGCCATCACTGCTACTGCTTTCATGCATGTGTGTCTAGCATTTCTTTATACAAATTGTCTGAGCTTGTATATTCTTACCCCTGTGCCTTCTTACACAAAATTAGCTACGTTCTGTTCTGCATCTTCTGTCTCATTGCATGCTAGAGATCTTTTCCTGCAAGGAATTTTAGAGCTGCATCTAGGTCTTGCTTGATTAACCATATCTACTCTTGTGCCTGCCATGCATTCACTGCGAGGTGAGGGGTGGGTCAGTCCTGGACCTGAAATCCTGAATCATTAGCACTAGTTGTGAGGCTTTGTCAAGCTGTTTAACCCTACAGACCTTTAGGGTCATTGGTGAAATGGAATTATTGGAGTAGATTAGTGGTATGGTAAAGAACTTGACTCATGATGGGTACTTCTTACTATTGTCTTTATGTGGTGGTACACACCTTTAACCCCAGCACTCAGGAGGCAGAGGCAGGCAGATCTCTGTGAGGTCAAGGCCAGCCTGGTCTACAGAGCGAGTTCTAGGCCAGCTAGGACTAAAGGAAGACCCTATCTCAAAAAAATACCCCCCCCCCCAAAAAGTCATTTTAGGGGCTGGGTGTGGTGGCACACAGCTTTAATCCCAGAACTTGGGAGGAAGAAGCAGGCAGATCTCTGAGTTCAAGGCCAGCCTGGTCTATATAGCAAGGTTTAGGCCAGCTGGGACTAAAGGGAGACCCTGTCTCAAAAACAACAACAGAAAAAAGTCATTTCAGGACTGGGAATGTAGCTGAGTTGGTAGAGTTTTTACCAGCATGCACAAAACCCTGGGTTTAATCCCCACCACTCAGGAGGTGGAGGCTCAGAAGTTCAAGGTCAGAGCTATACCAGGATATAAGAGATCCTATCTCAAAATTTTTTTTTAAGTATCTAAAAGTAATTTTAGATAATTTGGAAGTAAATATTTAAAACTTTAATGTTAAAAAATGATAGTTTGATACTACTAGCACCTAGTCTTTTCCTGAGAATTTGTTTCATGGGTACTTACTCTTTTTATTTTATTTTTATTTTTACATTATTATTATTATTTTATTATTATTTTTTTGAAACAGAGTCTCCCTAGAGCCCCAGCTGGCCTAGAACTCGATATGTAGACCAGGCTGGCCTTAAACTCACAGAGATCTGCCTGCCTCTGCTTCCTGAGTGCTGGGATTAAAGGCATGCACCACCATGCCCGGCACATTTTTTTTTCTTAGACAATATTTCACTGTGTAGCCCAGGCTATTCTCAAACTTGGAATCTTCCTGCCTCATCATCCCAGGTACTGGACTTATAGGTATACAACCACACATCTAGTTCAGGTACCTACTACCCTTCGGGTATATTCAAATAGGGATTTCAGGCTCAGAGATGTAACATGCTGGCATGACCCAGAACTACTGTGTTCTAAGTCTTGGCGGTATTGAAGTCTGGGTCAAGGATGGGTGGATTGGCAGTCTGTGGGCCCTGCAAGGTAGTTTCGATGTACTACATCTGCTCCTGATTTAAAAACCAGTTTTTCTGTTCAATTAGTCCCCAGATAAATAGATGCTGAAGTCTACGTATCTTGGGGAAATGGTTCCTTAAGGACCCTGTCCCATATTTCTTAGACTCAAACACTTCAGACTGAAAACAGAGTCTTTGAGAAAGAAGAGTAAATATGAGACCCTTGGCCAACCTAATGTTCCCCTCTCGGGTCTTTCTGAATCTGAGCAAATAATTAGAACAATTTATGACTTCATAAACTTCATTTTTTAAAAAATGGTGTTAATAGGTTGTGCTCTGTATAGGGATTTGGAAGTAATTATAAATTGCAAATGACATGTTTTTCCTTAATTGCTCTTCTCTCAAAAATAGACTAGTCTGTTCAATGGGCTCCTCTTCCATGACCTCCAGGCCCCTTGGAGAGACAGTATCCACGCTTGTCTGTTCACTGTTGGAGCTCTTGGCAGAGTGAACAACATTGCTGTAAAAGTCGGCAGGTGACACACACAAGCCTCTTCAGTTCATTCAGAGAATTGCTGATTTCTAGAAATATGAGAGGTTTTTTGTTTGTTCTACCTATTTTCTTTTGGGGGAGGTCTGTTTTTGAGACATGGTTTCCCTGTAGCCCCAGCTGTCCTGGAACTCACTATATAGACCAGGCTGTCCTTGAACTCACAGTGATCTGCCTGCCTCTGCCTGTCCAGTGCTGGGTTTAAAGGTGTGTGCCACCAAGCCTGGCCCTCTAATTTTTTAATGTAATATTTTATTCTTTGAGAATTTCGTACATGGACACAATGTATTTTTAATATATTCACTCTTCCACACACACACACACACACACACACACACACACACACACCCGCCAAACTTCCCCAACTTCTTGTCTAATGTTCTTTTTTTAATCTATAGAGTTCAGTTACGTGCTTTATTTTTTCTATAGGGCACCTGTGAAGATACACTGAGGCTGTAGAAGAATAATAGAAAAATAATGGAAAATCTTTTGGTGCTTGGAAGTGGGAAAGTTCCAGTGTCAGGGCCTAGATACCCAGGACCATGTGTGGAGTCAAGACCGTAGCTGACTATCAAGGGATGTAGGAAGTCCGTTCTTGAGAATCAGTCCTCCCAAGACTAAAAACTGCAAATGGCAAAAACCTCCTCTGTCATCATAAGTCTAACACAGAGGCAAAGCCACTGCTATACCTAACTTGACACCTCAGGGGAGGGTGGGGTGTGTAGCCACTCAGAGAAGGCTGAATCCCATCCTCCAGTCTGTTCCACTAGCCCACCACCAGAGGAATGTGGAACTGTGGCTCATGGTGGGGGACCATAGCTCCAGCTCATGGGAGGACCTCAAAACTCCTATTGTTTGTTTGGAGATAGGGTTAGGGGTCTAGTATATAGCCCTGGTTGGTCTAGAAGCCCAGGCTCACCTCACTCATGATCCTTCTGTTTCTCATCCTCCTAGTGGATGAGATTACAGACATGAACCACCACTCCTACTTACGTGGAGGGTTGGGTTGGGTTTGTTTTTGTTTTGTTTTCCAGTCTTTTGAGTCAAGGTCTCCCTATAGCCCCAGCTGGGCTGGAACTCACTCTGTAGGCCAGGTTGGCCTTGAATTCACAGAGATCCTCCTGCCTCTGCCTCCCGAGTGCTTGGATTAAAGGTGTGCGCCATCACACCTGGCTTCTGCTTATAGTTTTTATTGCTTTTGTTGTTTTAAACTTTTAAAGCTTATATAGAAAAAAGGTTTACATAGAAAAGTATACAAATCATAAGTAGGGATTTAATGAGTTATTACAGATGGAGCACATTTAAATAAAGAAGCATTTCTAGCACCTCAGCAACTCCCTTGGTGTCCCTTGCTGGTCCCTACCCCACTTTCAACAGTGGAGCCACTATCCTGATTTCAGACATCATAAATTTATTTCGCTGTTTCAACTTTATGTGAATGGAACCATGAAATGTGCTTGTTTATGGCTTCTTTTTCATCCCATTCTATTAATATATATTGTTACATGTAGTAGTAAGCCATTTGTTTTATGGCTGAATTTTATAACTGTAGTTTTGTTTGTCTATTCTAATGTTGATGAACATCTGGGTATTTCCAGTTGTTGGCTTTGGTAAATAGTGCTATTACGAGCATTCTTGTGTCTTTTGGTGAAAATGTATATGTCTCTTTATTGTGTAACACCTACAAGGAAATTGCTAGGTTGGAGTATATGCATGTATTCATTCAGCTTTGGGGCTGGAGTTGAGGTTCAGTGGAAGAACACTTGCCTACCATGCACAAGGCCTGGGTTCAGTTTCTAGCACTCCCTCCACCCCCCCCCCCCAAGTCAGCATTTTGTTGTTCGAGATACAGTCTTCCTGGAGCCCACTACACATTCACTGTGTCATCTACACTGCCCTCAAACCTACAGTGATCCCCCTATCTTAACCTCCCAAGTGTTGAAATTAAGATATGAGCCACACACTCTGTGAAAGTTTAGGGATTGCCCCAAATGCTTTTGTCAGTGTATCCTCTGCCAGCAGCATGTGAAAACTGCATTTTTTTCTGTCTTTTCTGCTCTTGGTGTGTTGTCCTTCAGAATCTAGCCATTCTTGTGGTACTTAGAGCCCTGTGCATCCACAGGTTTTTCCGTGTCATTTCCTTCAAATTGATAGAAAGGTCTATCTCCACTCACTGACCCTGTATGCTACACAGTGTAAAGGACAGCAGGCAGGCTTTGCAATAAGTAGGCCTTGAGCCTGATTCTGTGTTTTCTCGTTCTGAAACACTTTTCTTTGTGTTGTAAGAAATGGAACCTATGTAAAGTCCCAGCCCAGTGCCTGGCATGGAATGTGTCACAAGTCTGTGCAGTGTTACTATGGCTATTAGCATTTGGAAGTAACAAATTATTAAGGTCACTTAAAATTTTTTAATTAATTTTTATTTTATGTATATGAGTGTTTGTCCTGCATCTAAGTGCACCCATGTATGAAATGGCCACAGAGGTCAGAAGAGGCATCTAGTCCTCTGGATGTAACTGAAGTTAGTATAGTTGTTACCCACCGTGTGAGTGCTGGGAACTGAACCCAGGTCCTCTTCAAAAGGACCCAGCGTTTTTAACCTCTGAGCCATCTCCCTAGTTCCTAAGGTCAATTATTTTAATATGGAGCTTTTTTCTCTTGATTTATAAAGTATTGCTCAGAATAAAAAAAAATCCTGGTATTAAAACGAAGTATGACTTAGATCTGCAGCATTCTTTTTTTTTTTTTTAATTTTTTTTTTAAAATTTATTTCGGTATGTGTATGAATGTACTGTCTGCATGCAAGTTTGTGCACCCATGTCGTGCAATGCCACGGAGGTCAGAAGAGGGTGTTGGAACTGGAGTTCTCCTGGAATTGGAGTTTCAGAAGGTTCTCAGCCGCCATGTGGGTGCTGGGGATCGAACCCGGGTCCTCTGTAAGAGCGGTTGGCGCTCTTAACCACTAGGCTATCTCTCCAGCCCCAATCTGCAGCATTCTTTTGGGTACCTTATTGTCAGGAATTGTTGGAAGTCAAAGATCTTTAATTAAATAAGAGCTGACCTTATGTCTGAAGGAAAATATCCAAATTTGGATAATTAAATACAAAGCTAGGCTGGGCGTGGTGGCACATGCCTTTAATCCTAGCACTTGGGAGGCAGAGGCAGGCAGATCTCTATGAGTTCACGGCCAGCCTGGTCTACAGAGCAAGCTCCAGGAAAGCTGGGACTAAAGGGAGACCCTGTCTCAAAAGATACAAAAAAAAAAAAAAAAAAAAAAAAAGCTAAGCTCTGGGTTTTGAAAAAAAAGAAAAAATAGTAGAAACGAACTATGGTAGTTCCTTGAATGTTTCCCCTCAAGCTTTTTAATAACAGAAGAGCAGAGACACAGTGGTACTATCTCCTCCCTGTAAGTTTTAATAAAGGAAGCAATGCTTCAATAGCAAGAAGTCAGTTAAGAAAATTAATACTCTTAGGCTGCCATTGAAGAAAGAAATACAATTTTTAAAAGAAAGGTAGGAATTGAAAGATTGTTAGCTTTTTAAATGGTGGTCTGAATTAAAATGATAGGCTTTAATGTCAGAAACAGACTTGGGGCTTTGTGCTTGTGTGCCCCAGTTCTTACATACCTGATCAGTGTGTGGAAGAACTTCAGTGTCTGTGGTTTGCATGAGAATATGGGGGATTGAGCAGTATGGGGACTCCTGGATGTAGCTTCGCTAACATTTAAAAACTATTTTGGGTCCAGTGAGGGGGCTCAGTGTGTAAAAGCACGCGCTATGCAAACCTGATGACATTGGTGGAGGTGGAAGGAGAGAACCAACTCCAGACTTGTCCTCTGACCTTACCCTTTCCCCCAGTACTAAAGTTTCTTTTTAAACCAACAGCCTTTAAAGGTAGATTTAACTTCAGTGTAGTTTAGTGGACACGGTCAATGGGCAGTCTACAAATGCATTTTCTAGAAAATGACTTAGCAAGCAACAGGCTTACTGGGGACGTTGGACTGAAGCTTAATTACAGATAGTGCTGGTGCTAGTCTGTACTGTGGTATGCAAACCTCTGAATATTGAACAGCTATTAATTTTGATAATGGACTTAATATCATATTTCATCAAGTCACACATCTTTACTTCATTTTAACATCTCTGAAATCAAGATGTCTTATTCAGTGGTGGGTCATAGTTTGACAGCACTTTTTCTTTCTAGTATATAATGTGGCATAAAGTGTCATATATTACATGTCTTAAAATAAGTGATGTTTTAGATTTGGTGAATACAGTAAAATATAGACTGACAGTTTGAGTTTGACAACTTCAGACTAGATGATTCTATGTGGTGTATTTTGGCTTCCTGACAGATCCCAAGTGATGGGCCTGGTTCACATGTTGGGATTTGAGTAGGATTCCAGATACAAAAAGTGCTCTGCTACTCTTTCAAAAAGATTGTTAAAATCTCTGTTCAGCGGGCGGGTCCTGTCCTTCACTACTGTGGCGTACGAGAGCACTTTGATCTGGTGCACTCCTAGACACACTCACCTTTGTCCCAACATGGCCCCTGCCAGCCCTCCTCATTTTTCCAGTTCTCTCTTCAGGGCTTTTATGCGTGCATTTATGTGTTTATGTATGCCGTGTCAATTTCCGCTCCACTGTAAATGCCATCATTGTGTACTCGGGTTCTACAGCTTGGGATTATTTGTGTTTTACTCACTTTAAAGTTTTTTTTTTTAATGGTTTTATTTATTTATTTATTTATTTATTTATTTATTTTTGGTCTTTTTAAGACAGGGTGTCCCTGTAGCCCCAACTCTCCTGGAACTCACTCTGTAGACCAGGCTGGCCTTGAACTCACAAAGATCCGCCTGCCTCTGCCTCCCAAGGCTAGGATTAAAGGCGTGCGCCACGACGCCCGGCTAAAGTTTTTTTCTCTTATGTAGGTCTGAAATAGCATTCCTTATGAGTGAATCAAGTATTCTACTTTTTTTTAAACCAATGCCTGTTTAAATTTTATTTATTATTTTATGTGTATGAATGTACTGTCTGCATGTAGGTTGGTGCACCCATGTTGTGCAATGCTGCGGAGGTCAGAAGAGGCTGTTGGATTCCCCTGGAACTGGAGTTAAAGATGGTTCTTAGCCGCCATGTGGGTGCTGGGAATCGAACCCGGGTCCTCTGCAAGAGCAGTCAGTGCTCTTAACCACAGCCATCTCTCCAGCCCCATATTCTACTTATTTTATACACAAAGAGCAAAATCACACACCAGTGGGGTTGCATTTAGAGCCCAGCTGTTCTCGTTCTGAGATATTTTTTTTTCCTACTAGTACTGGGCTTTTATAACCAAATACTGTAAATTAACCACTCTAATTCCTCTTTGTGTTCATAAAGACAAAGTGTTCCATTTGGGAATTAAATTCTTCCTTCAGTGATATCACCGTGTTTGTTCTCACCTAGACTTATATTGATGGGAGTGTTACAGTTTCTTCTCCTCTGCCTCAAATGTACCTACATGGGAAAAAGAGTTTTCCGCACATGGATATACTTCCTACAATTATAGGTGCTCAGTAAGTTTGCAGGTCTTTTCTGCTACCCTTGCCTGTCCGAGAATGGCTGCTTTATGAATGCCCTCCACTCTGAGAAGCCCATTCTTAGTCTGTGTTCTGGGAGGCTGCTGGTACGGCCCTCTTCTTCTCTGGCCCTGTCTGCTGGCCTTCCCTGTCTTTTGGTCTCTGGTTCCTATTCCTGTTGTCCAGTTCTGTACCCTGTTCTGTCCTTTACCCCTGCTATGCTGCAGCGTATAGGCTGTATCTTTCCTACTCAGAAAGACCCAGAGGTAGGAGGCATAAAGAACATTCTCCCACTCGGCATGCAGGTGCCCGTGTTTCCAGCTCTTAGGCAGCCCTTCCTGTGGAATTCCAACTGACTGTCAGCCAGCCCCTCTATTCAGGAGTCACAGTGCACATGCATCCTGTTGATGGATAATTGCCTTTATGTTTGGTAAAGTAGTGGCTTGGCCAAGGGCAGCTGAAGGAGAGGTGCTTTGAAAACAAGAGCATTAGGCAAAATTAATTTAAATGGAAATTCAAGGCTGAAAACCAACTACTTTTCAATGGATAATTTCCAGCAAACATCACTGGAGGCTGTCTGAGGGCGGCTGAGACTCTGGTGCCCAGCAAACATCACTGGAGGCTGTCTGAGGGCGGCTGAGACTCTGGTGCCCAGCAAACATCACTGGAGGCTGTCTGAGGGCGGCTGAGACTCTGGTGCCCAGCAAACATCACTGGAGGCTGTCTGAGGGCGGCTGAGACTCTGGTGCCCTTCAGAAGTGCCTTACTGCTGCTCTTTCCCTTCCAGCTTTCCCCAGACTGGGTTCCTGCTCGTAACAGGTTAAAGTTCTAGATGTGTGTATGTGATTCCTATGTCTAGAGTGATTGGGTACTGTTTTTAACTCATTCTGGATGTGTGTTTATCTATAGCCGAGTTACATCAGTGATGTGGGGCCCCCTGGCCGAAGCTCTCTGGATAGCATTGAGATGGCCTATGCCCGGCAGGTAAGTGTGCCTTTAAGGAAGATTTAATCCAGGAGAAGCCTGTGGTCCTCAGGGGAGTCAGGTGGAAAAATAGCTTCACATGAAAGTCAAACCTGAAAGCAGTGGGCTTCTGGATCACAGGACTGGTTAATATTTTACCATGAGGACCGCTGTAGAATTTTGTTAAATGGGATAATCGAATGACTCCGATTCAATGTCGGGAAATTGAAATCCACCCTCTCCACTGACCGGGCATTTCACTTTGCATTGTTGGCAATAGCTTACTGGGGAATGAAGCCTTGAGTAACTGTACCGCTTAGCACATGGAGTTCTGTATTAACTGGATTACCTGACTGGCTAATGGTATGGTCAGAAATCGTTCTTTTCCCATTGTTAAGTGGGGTTTTCTAAATGCTTTCTGTCTCAGTAAGCACAGTATGCTTAGTGTTGTAGTAGTGTTGGGTAAGCTCCTGTGTGCTGGTATGAGCATGCAGATCAGTGTCGATTAAGATACTCTGTGGTAAGCACAGGTACTCTGTTGAGCCAAGTGCAGGACATACCTGGGGTTGACTTTTGGAATAAAGCAGGGCCAACCAAACATGTGTTTCAATGTAATTGTCATGTTACTTCATAAAGTCTCAAGAAGAAGAATGGATTGTCCTGCATGGGTTAGCTGTGACCAACTCCTGTGACCCTGAGAGGACACAGGAGTGCTTCCCTGCACTACTTTCCCTCTTGCCATCCTAGAGTGGGTGGTTAAGCTACAAAACATGTGGCACCTGTGGGCAGGGCCAAGTAGCCATGAGAACCTTTTGGATCCTGTGCTTTTTTAACAGAGGACTCGATCTTCAGCTACCAGTGAGTAAGTTAATGGAATTCTTCATTAACTGAAAATCATGTCACACCAGAAATCCTGATTAGCCCTTTTTGAGAGAAGTATCCTAAATGCTTTTTGTAGTCTAAGTGTAGATTTATGTAAAGTGAGAGTAAAGCACAGAAGGTGCTCCTTGAGACAGGAGCAGCTCAGATTCCGAACTCTCTCTCCTTCAGTCCACATTGCAACTTCACACTCCAGGCAGCTGAGGCCCCTCTCAGCTTCAGCGCAACACACTTCACCACTGCCCAACATTTCCTTCTCTGCTTTTGAGCTCTCTCTCTCTCTCTCTCTGTCTCTCTCTCTCACTGTCTGCACATGGCCATCCTTTATATTTCACCTGGCCTACTCCCTCCATTGCCGCAGCCACCACCAGTTCAGACCCAATGAAAGTAAAAGCTTCACAAGAAAGAAACGATTTAGCTTCAGTATCTGTAAAGCTAAAATTCTATAGAATTTAACATTTTGCAGCTCTTAGGATCCAGTAAAGTCAGTTGTCTGTTGGTTGAATGGTGTGCCATCTGAATGCAGGTCCTAAGACATGCTCATTGAGTGAATAAGTGCCACATATGGTTCGGAACCCTTTAATCTTTGCAACAGACCTGGAAGCTAAATGACACCCCATTTAAAGTAGAGAAAGCTGATGTTCAATGGGGTCATTATTTGTCTAACATCAGTTTGGCAGAGCAAGGACTTTAAAATACAAGAAAATCTTCCATACGAGTATAACTCATTATTTTTATTTATTTATTTAGTTAGTTAGTTAGCTAGCTAGCTAGCTAGCTAGCTAGCTAGTTAGTTAGTTAGTTAGTTAGTTAGTTAGTTAGTTAGTTTGTTTGTTTTGGTGTTTTTCAGACAAGGTCTCCCTGTAGCCCCAGCTGTCCTGGAACACTCTCTGTAGACCAGACTGTCCTTGAACTCACAGAGATCTGCCTGCCTCTGCCTCCTGAGTGCTGGGATTAAAGCCGTGCACCACCGTGCCTGGCAGACCTCATTATTTTAATATTTTATAAATGAAGTCCAAAGTAAAAGTTGCTTTATAATTTAGGCGTCACATCAGATCATATGTGTGGTTCTTTCTTTGGGTTTTTTTTCTAATTATTTATTTTTGTGTATAAGTAGGTCAGAGGACAACTGGTGGGAGTTGACCCTCTCCTTCCACCACGTGGCTCCCAGGGATTTAACTTAGGTTGTTAAGTCCTGGCAGTTAACACTTTCTCTACTGAGTCATCTGGCTGGTCCCCAGAGATTCTTTCTAGAAGTAAATATTCCAAATGTGTAGCATTATTCTATTGCACATGAAGGGAGAGTACAGCCTGACTCATGAACCCTGTACTTTGGAGACATTCAGTCTTCTGACTCGATTTACCAGACTTTGTGTGGTTCTTAGGATGCAGCAGTCACCTTGTTCTGTGGTCCCATCCTCTTCTCTGGTCTCTTGTCTGGGCTAGTGATTAGCTTTGGTATGTTGACCAAAGAGCTAGAAAGCTGGCCTATGGATGAGCCAGCCACTTTGAGGAAGGGAAGTCTAGCAGAAAATTCCGCTGACTGTTTGCTGGCTTCAGAACTCCTTCAGGAGATCTTAAAAGGACGTGAGGATAGAAGTCATGCCATTTACTTTGCTTTCTATTTTTTCAGATTTATATCTATAATGAGAAGATTGTGAGTGGGCACCTACAGCCTAATCTTGTGGACCTCTGTGCTTCTGTTGCAGAGCTGGATGATAAGGTAGCACCCAGAGCTAACCAAGTGGAAGTGCAGACCAGTGCCTGGATGGATTGGCACCTTGCTGGCTGCTGCAGTGCACTGAAGGACTAGTTCTGTGGGATAGAAGTCTCATTTTTCAGAGTTTCATTTTAGATAAATTTAAAATGATTGTTTTCCTGATGGCTTTTAAAAAGTACATCTTCCAAAGGTCCAGAGAGGGTTAGCTAAAGGTCACTGCAGTTCTAGTTCTCTCTTTGGGCTCTGATTCCTTAGAGTTCCCTCTGTTAAGTAGATTAATGACCTTTTTAAAGAGCCAAATGGCAGAGGGCATATTGCTTGTATAAAGTCCTTAAACTTGACTCATCATTCCTCTAAATCCCTTCCCTCCTTTTTATTCTTTTTCTCTTCCCTGGCCAGTTTTCTCCTCTGGGAAGATAGTTGGGGTGAGGGTGTTAGAAGGAAAGGTGGGTGGGATGAGGGTGTTGGAAGGAAAGGTGGGTGGGATGGGGGTGTTGGAAGGAAAGGTGGGTGGGATGGGGGATGTTGGAAGGAAAGGCTAATGGGGTAGAGTGTTGGAAGGTCCTGGGAGAAAGGCAAAATGAAAGGAAAAATTAGTATGGAAACAAAAGCACCCATACATTGATTTTGTTTATTTTTTCAAAAATTTGTCTTTTTCGAGTAGTACGATATAAGGCTGTAGTACAAACAGATTTAAAGAAGAAAGTAAGAGTTCAGCAATCAGATTTAACCGAATATTGTACAGCTTTTGCTTTTGAGGGAGACCATGATAACAGGCTTTTCTCTTCTGTTTGGCATTTCTCTGATTAGTGTTTTCTTTTGAGTGTTGCCAAGGGGCCAGGAAACACGTTTTAAGGAGAACTCCACAGCCATGGGGAGAGGAGGCCCACTGGGTAGTGCAGCACAAAGGAAGGAACGCTGTTCCTTCCTGGAGGCCCTTTGGAAGGAGTGAGTGGGAGGGAAATGGAGGCTGTGTCACTTGTTCATAAAAATGGGGCTGCCACAGTGGCCCCAGAGAGCTTCTGGGAGGACAAAACCTGTATTATTTAGGTTAAGCTCTTATTTTAAGCTGTAAGAAACTTAAGTAACCTTGTAAGGACTGAAATGTAGCACTTGCATCTAAATTATCCTAGAGCTCTGGATGATTATAAATGTATTCATGCTCTCTTAAGGCATAACCCACTGAGATTCAGTTCTTGTTACTTTCATGTGCCAGTAATGATGGAGGCGGCTCTGTCAGGCTTTTAGCATGCTAATTGGTCTGAAAGCCCGCTCCAGGCAGAGCAGAGGCTCATCTTCTGTACCAAGTTTGGGCCTGGGTATTCTCAGATAGAAGACACTAAGCTTACCTCTCTCTCATCCTTCCTGCTATCGAAGTCAGAGCCACATAATTTCTCCATCCCTACAGCATTGTCACATGCAGTCTCATTTATATGCAGAGTATTTCTGATATGTGGGCCATGGTAAAACAAATGACAGATGTGTTGTTGGCACCTGCAACTGACGCCTTGAAGAGCCGAAGCAGCGTGGAGGTGCGCATGGAGTTTGTCAGGCAGGCCTTGAGGTACCTGGAACAGAGGTAAGGCCGCTGTAGTACATAGGAGCTGGTTTTCAAGTCCCCTGAAGTCAGCTGTTTCTCAGGTCTTCTGTAGTCCTGGGGCTGAGTGTGCTGTAGCTGGGGTACTTTAAACCAACTAGAACTGAGGTAATCCTGTTGTTAGAAACACTTGTCTATCAGGACTTTCTGTAGCTAATGAAATAGTAGATGGGAAATGATGGTAAGGGGGAGCACTGTTGACATCTCTATTTCTCTGTTCTGTGCTCTGTTGCTTAACACAGAGACATGCTGATTAGGTCATAATGCCATGGATCCTAATCCTATTTCCTCATGTGGTTCAGCAGTCACTTCTCAGATTCCTTTGTTTTCTTACAAATTTTAACTCTTACTCTGGTAGTCTGACCACTCTGAAACCTTTGGAAGACCCCTCTAACCTTACCCTCTGGCCTTACCCAGGTTTTTTTGGTTTTTTTTTTTTTTTTTTTTTTTTTTTTTTGGTCTTTTTGAGTCAGGGCCTCCCTTTAGTCCTAGCTAGCCTAGAGCTCTCTCTGTAGACCAGGCTGGCCTTGAATTTACAGAGCTCTGCTGACCCCTGCTCACATGTGCTGGGATTAAAGGATAAGCCACCAACGCCCGGCTCTAGTTAATTCTTAGTCAGGGCCTTGCACAGCCGCCTAGGCCTGGGCTTTTTTACCGTCTCCTCACTAATCAGGGTTGGTTGCTGAAGGGTTTGTGGCTATGTCTTTGTACCCCAGTTGTTGTCTCTTTCAGTAGTAGGGCGTGTACTATTCATCTTCCTGTGGAGCTCTGAATGAGCCAGCAGTGACTCTGCAATAGACTCTCTTTTATTTCAGACAGGATGCTGGGTATCATCCTGCTATCTTGAGAAAACACTGCTAGTTGAGTACACTAGCTGAGTTGCAGCTCTTTGCCACCAGCCTTTGTACCTGCCAGTGGCCTTGTGGTGTGGTGATTATGTCAACAAAATATTTCATTAAGAAGTTCCCTGTGGGTCTGGAGAGATGCAGCAGTTAAGAGCGCTGGCTGCTTTTGCAAAGAACACAGGTTCAGTTCCCAGCACCCACATGGCAGCTAACAACTGTCTGAAATTCTAGTTCCAGGGGATCTGACACACTCTTCTGACTTCTGTGGGCATTGTATAACATCAGTTCACTTACACACATTGTTCTAGTTTGTCTTCCATTGCTGTGACAAAACACTCTGACCAACACCAACTTGGGGAGGAAAGGATTTACTCAGCTTACATCTCCTGGGTCACAGTTCATCACTTAGGGAGCCCAAGGCAGGAACTCAGGGCAGGAACCTGGAGGCAGGAGCTGAAGCACAGGCCATGGAGAAATGCTGTTTACTGGCTTGCTCCCTTGGCCCATGCCCAGCCTGCCTTCTTATACGGTACACAGCAACCTGCCCAGGGTGGCACCACCCATAGCAGGCTGAGCCCTCCCACATTGCTCGACAATCAAGACAATACTCCATGTGGCCACAGGCCAGTCCAAGGAGTCAGTTCTCCAGTTGAGGTTCCCTCAACCCAGGTGTGTCAAGTTGACACTAAAGCTATCCACCACACACATGCAGGTAATACATTCATACAGATAAAATAAATTAAAGTATTTTTAAAAAATTTCCCTATACTGCAGTATTTATATCAAATACTATGTTAATTAAATCTTAGCTAGATGAAATGAGTATCATCTGATGTGTACTCATTAGCTTCTGTTCCTTTATTAAGAGCAGGCAGGGGCTGGAGATATGGCTCAGAGGTTAAGAGTGCCAACTGCTCTTGCAGAGGACCCAGGTTCGATTTCCCAGCACCCACATGGTGGCTAAGAACTGTCTTTAAGCCGGGCGTGGTGGTGCATGCCTTTAATCGCACCTTGGGGCATAGGGAGACCCTGTCTCAAAAAAAAAAAGTCTAAAAAGACAAGAAAAGAGAGAGAAATCTGAACCTCTAAAGGTTTTTTTTTTTTAATTCCTCTAGCCTAGGTGTATATAAAGATTTCATAAAATAATGTATGGCAGTTAAGAGCATATACTGCTCATTCAAAGGACCCTACGTTCAGTTCCCAGGACCCATATCATCAGGTGGCTCAAAATGCCTGTAATTCCAGTTTCAGCAGGACCTGATGCCTCTGGCCTCCAGGAGCACTTGCACTCACTTGTACATACCTACACACACACACACACACACACACACACACACACACACACAGAAAAAAGTAAATCTTTAAAAATAAAATAATTTGTCAAACTTTGGCTAAACTTTTGTGATCAAATTTTGATTGTAATGATCTTTAGCCATAAAGAACCTAATATATGTAGTAGTATTTACTCTTTTTTTTTTTTTTTTGGTCTTTTAGAGACAGGGTCTCCCTGTAGCTCCAGCTGTCCTGGAACTCACTCTGTAGACCAGGCTGGCCTTGAACTCACAAAGATCCGCCTGCCTCTGCCTCCCAAGTGCTAGGATTAAAGGCATGCACCACCATGCCCAGCAGTATTTACTCTTTACTAGCCAGTGAACTATGAGCCAGAATTTCTTACACCAAATATAAATCTTGAGGATTTTATTTATTATTATTAGTAGTAGTATTAGGGTTTTTTTTTGTTGTTGTTGTTATTTTTGAGTCAGGTTCTCCCTGTAGCCCCAGCTGGCCTGGAACTCACTCTGTAGACCAGGCTGGCCTTAAACTCACAGAGATCCACCTGCCTCTGCCTCCCAAGTATGAGTGCTGGGATTAAAGGCATGTGCCACCATGCCTGGCAGAATTTTTTACATGTATAAGTATATGACTATTCATGAATGCTTTTCCCTGATGAATCTTATCCTTAACCTTGTTTTTCAGTCACTAGGCTGCATTCCTTTGTTTATGTTTCTGGTAAACTATCTTATTTGATTTGTTTTTAAAATTTTTATTAAATCTTTGCAATTTTCCTAGATTTTTTTTGGGGGGGGCTTCTTTTGAGACAGGGTCTCCCTGTAGCCCCGGCTGGCCTGGAACTCACTCTGTAGACCAGGCTGGCCTTGATCCGCCTGCCTCTACCTCCTGAGTGCTAGGATTAAAGGCATGTGCCACCATGCCCGGCTCTTAGAATATGTTTTAATGATACTTTGATCTCCGTTATCCACACTTCTCCCTATTGCCCCCACCCAATTCAGTGTACCCCTCCGTATATACAGCATGACCTGTAGAGTCTGATTTGTGTCCCCACATGTATATCTCATTCCATTTATTTTTTTTGTATTTACTTATTTTTATTTTGTGTGTATGATATATTGCCTGCATGCATATAAGTGCATCCATGCATGCAGTGCTCACAGGGCCAGAAAAAGGCATCAGATCCCCTGGAATTAGAGTTACAGATGGTTGTTAGCCACCATATGGGTGCTGGGAACCAAACCTAGGTCTTCTGCAAGGACAGCCAGTGCTCTAAACTGATGAGCCATCTCTCCAGCCCCCAGTTTATTTTTTTTTTTTCTTGTTCCATTAATTCTCTTCACTGGACTTTTAGTCCATGATTGCCAAAGTTTTTTCTTAATCCCTCAAGTGGCATCAATTTCTGATGGTAATCTTTTCAAAGTTTCATTATTATCTTTTCATGAGTGGAATATTTTAGAACAACTATGCTGTTTTACAGTATTTCTGTAGATACTATTCTGCTGACAGTATACATACAGTATTTCAAGTTGTGTAAAGTACCAGATGGCAAAGTAGACCTAGTCCCAAATATTTTTTTATGTATAAGGCCAAAAACTAGTGAGAAAATATAGGGTTAGTCTGTCTCATCTCTTCTACATTCCAAAGTTTGAGGTAGGATATGTTTTTCTTAGTTCTCAAAGAATTTAGGCGTCTTTAATATAAGTTCTTGCCAGTACACAAGTTGTTTGAATGCAAGTTGGAAGAGATGGGTGTGCAAGCATCTGTTTGTTCTGGCTGAGAAAGCTTTCTGCTTTTAAAGACATCCAGTGATGGGGAGATCGTTATTCTGCACTTCTTTTCCATTATAGAAATAATATATGCTGCTGGGCGTGGTGGCGCATGCCTTTAATCCTAGCACTTGGGAGGCAGAGGCAGGCAGATCTTTGTGAGTTCAAGGCCAGCCTGGCCTACAGAACGAATTCCAGGACAGCTGGGGCTACAGGGAGACCCTGTCTCGAAAAGGCCAAAAAAAAAAGAAATAATATATGCCTCCTATAGGAGGCCTTGTTACAGTTTCCTCCCTCTTTTGATGTAGTATTTTGTTGATTTTAATTTTTCCACAGTTCCGATCCAAGTATATATAGTATGTAGTTTTTTTATAGCTTGATTTCTGTTTGTCATCATTTTTACTTAACTGCATCAAATTCCATCATTTGTTTTCTGTAATTGACCTTTAGTTTGTTCCTGTCTCTTAACACCCCCCCCAGTCGTCGTCCTCCCCACCCCCCACTGTATTTAACCAGGTTGGTGGTGTGCATCTTTGTACTCATGGAACATTTGACCTTTTTGAGGCAATCTGTTTTGGAAAAAAAAATATTTAGATAGTTCTTTATTGTGTTAACTGAGTATTTGAATGATTGTAACTTGGACCATTTAGTGTTGGTACAAAGCACTTAAAAAGAAATGTGCTGGCAAGTAGGGAAGTGAAGAGGGAGGGGAGCATGTTGCAGTTAGAAAGGACCCTTGATGGAAACTAAAATCATCAAAAGATTGCTGGTGGATAGAGTAGCCAGATGACCTCACAGATTAGTTACTAATTATAAAGAGATTAATAATGTACATTATAATGGGCTATTAATATAATGGAAAGATCTGGTCAACACCTGGTAGCCAAGTGAGCCATACCTAGCTAGTAGTTACCAAAATAACAGACCCTCGTAGCAAGACTTGGTGGGAAGACTTATTTAGGGGGAACGTACAGTTATTGGCAACAGCTGAAATCTGAGTTGAATCATTGGGAAAAGATGTAGCTTGTGGAAGATTCTATCAGACAGTTGTCCTGGGTTCTTTAAACAAGTGGGTATGATAAAAGGTAAAAAGGTAGGACTCCCTAGATTATTAAGAGGAATGAAAATAGCTTGGCAGTTTGTCACCTTATATTTCATTAATTGGCTCTTGGATTTAGAAAGAAAACCACCTGTTGGGCCTAGTAGCTCATAATTCCAGCACTTGGGAGGCTGAGGTGGGAAGATCATTGTGTATGCAAAGCCAGCCCTAACTATATAATGAGTTCCAGAACAGCCTGGTCCACAGAGTGAGACCCTGTCTCAAACAAATAAAAAGGAGAGAGGAAGAGACAGTGAGAATATGAATCAAGTCAAGTCCATTATTAAGAGACTTGAGTATGGCCAGGCATACCAGGTGGTGCGTACCTTTAATCCCAGCACTCAGGAGGCAGAGGCAGGCGGATTTCTGTGAGTTTAAGGCCTGCCTGGTCTCCATAGCGAATTCTAGACCAGCTGGGGCTACAGGAAGACCCTGTGTCAAAATGAGAAAAAACAAACAAACAAAAAACCCCCTATAGCTTGCTTATATTTTAGCAAAAGCTTGTTAATGTTCAATTTCTGGGTATTGCAGTATTTATGGTAGGTAGGAAAATACCCCAGTTCTTAGGAGCTACATGTTTGAAATATTTGTAGGGGAGATAGTCCTGGTTTTTATTCTATCTATCTATCTATCTATCTATCTATCTATCTATCTATCTATCTATCTATCATCTATCTATCTGTCTATCTATCTATCTATCATCTATCTATCTGTCTATCTATCTATCTATCATCTATCTATCTGTCTATCTATCTATTTATCTATCTATCTATCATCTAATCTATTTTGTCTTTTTGAGACAAGGTCTCCCTATAGCCCCAACTGGCCTGGAACTCACTCTGTAGACCAGGCTGGCCTTGAACTCACAGAGATCTTCCTGCCTCTGCCTCCCGGAGTGCTAGGATTAAAGCCATGCACTACCACCCCCGGCTTAAAGATGGTTCTTAGCTGCCACCTGGGTGCTGGGACTCAAACCCAGGTCCTTTGCAAGAGCAGTCAATGCTCTTAACCGCTGAGCCATCTCTCCAGCCCCTGATTTTTATAATTTTTAAAAAATGGTTGGGGGGGAACAAAACAAAAAACCATATTTGTGTTTGGGAGTAGTATAGGGTATACAAAGAGGGGAAACACACATTCTTGGTAATAATTGGTAGGTCTTGGTAAAGGGTCTAATGACACTTGCTGGACTGTTTTGATCTTTTATGTGTTTGAAATTCCTTAAAATAAAAAGTTTACTTAAAAAGGTTGTTTAAAGTAAAAAGCAAAAAAAAAAAAAGAAAGTAAAAAGTAAACCTGACTAGAACATTAGACTGTGAGCTAGAACAATTATTCTGCATATCCACCCTTAAAGCATTTGAAGTCCTCAGTTGGAATACCAATAGTAATGAGAAGTTCTTAACAATGGTAATACTGGAGTTTGCTTTGTTAAACATGTTCTGTTTTCTCTTCTGTATGAAGCTTTAAATCCAGGCCACCCTATGAAGAGCTCACAGCCTAATGTTCCAGGTGTGGACAGAAATATGTGTAATAAAAAAAAAAAAAAGAGGGGCTGGAGAGATGGCCTAGCGGTTAAGAGCGCCGACCGCTCTTGCAGAGGTTCGATCCCCAGCACCCACATGGCGGCTGAGAACCGTCTGAGACTCCAACTCCAGGAGAACTCCAGCTCCAGGGGAATCCGACGCCCACTTCTGACCTCCACGGCATTGCATGACACGGGTGCACAAACTTGCCAAGGCAGACAATACATTCGTACACTAAGAAATAAATAAAATTAATAAAAAAAAAAAAAAGAGAACTAGGTGTAATACACTTTTTTTTTTTTTTTTATTTTTTTTTTTTTAATTTCCCAGTTATAAGAATTACACTCTTGTGACTGTCTTTGGAAATCTGCACCAGGCCCAGCTGGGTGGTGTGCCCGGAACTTACCAGCTGGTTCGAAGTTTCCTAAACATTAAACTTCCAGCTCCCTTACCAGGACTTCAGGTACAGTCATCATTTCCATGTGGTCAGACACCCCCACAGTAGTTCTTAGGTGTTCCCAGTTGAATGGAGGTTCCATGTAAAGAAGAGGCCGGGGACAGAAGGGGAGTGTGTTCCTAGTGGGTCCTTTGAAAGCCGGTTGTGCAGGAGTCCAGGGTGGAGGCAGGAAAGGAAGCAGCATTAGATCCTGGGTAAATTCTGAAAGTTGAGCTGAGGACTCGCTTAGTAACTTGAATGTGGACGTGAGAGACAGGAATATGTGAGAGATTGAGGACTAAAACATCAGGGAGGCTGGAGTTGGTATGGATGATAGAATGTGGCCCCTCTGTTCAGCTTGCTGTCCAGCTTGCTGTCCAGCTTGCTGTCCAGCTTGCTGTCCAGCTGGGGAATTACTTTACAATCTTATGGAGTGCTAAATTGGATCTTTCTGCCAAGAGTTAGAAGATATAAGGGATACTGGTTTTTATAAAAGATCATACTTGTTCTTAAAGAATAGGGGTTCAGGGCTGGAGAGGTGGCTCAGCAGTTAAGAGCATTGGCTGCTCTTTCAGAAGACCTGGGTTCCACAACCATCTGTAACTCCAGTTCCACAGTTTCTGGCACCCTCTTCTATCCCCCTCAGGCATTTCACAACACAGGTGCACTTACATGCAGGCAATACTCACATACACAGTAAATGGATGGATGGATGGATGGATGGATGGATGGATGGATGGATAGATAGATAGATAGATAGATAATGAGTGTATGAATGAATGAATGAATGAATAAGGGTTTGTCATTTTGAGTTCTTGGGAGAGCTATTCTAAGCAGAGAGGACAGCACGGTATTTGGAGAGGTAAGCATATGGTAGGGTTTAGCAAGCATGGACTAGCTGGGGAAGACCTTGAGTGCCAAGACTGGGCACTGGATTTGAACAGCTCAAAAGAGCTTCAGAGGCCAGCTGATACCACATGGTCCAGTTTTACAAAATATTTGGCTATAGAGGGGAGGGGCAAGGAGGTCTGAGGACCACTCCTCTGAAAGAGTCAGTGAAGCACAGAAAGGAAAAGCCCAGAGAGTAAGTAGGGTGGGTCAGCTGCAGTACTGGAAGGGTAAAGATAGTCACCTAGCAGCATCAGAGATCCAGATGCTCAACATTTGAGGGAACAAGAAACGGCTGATTGACTACTCATTTAAGCTCAAGTGGATAACAGGAATTTCACGTTGGTCAACGATATCTTTAGCTCTTGCTTTTGAGGGAGTTGTAGGAGTACATGTATGAAATTCATCAAAGAACTTTATTCCATGATTGCCAACTGTGTGAGAAAGCACAGGGCTGTTTTAGATCAGGTGGGCTTCGAGGGTTAACTCCAGAGCCACACCGCGTTACCACTCCCAGCTTGCTCTGGACAGATTAGTTTCCTTGCAAAATAGTAAGATGCTGTTAGTGGTTCTTAACTCACAGGGTTCTAGAGCCCTAACTGGGTGTTGGCACATCAGAAGGTAGTTCATTAGGGTTTTGTTTTGTTTTGTTTTGTTTTTGTATGTCTGACAGCACCTTTTGTGTTTAAGGATGGGGAGGTGGAAGGCCATCCTGTCTGGGCACTAATTTACTACTGCATGCGATGTGGAGACCTGCTTGCCGCTTCACAGGTGGTCAATCGAGCTCAGCACCAGCTGGGAGAATTTAAAACCTGGTTCCTAGAGTACATGAACAGCAAGGACAGAAGGTATAGTGGGCGAGGTGTGCATCCAGTAAAGCCACACGGAGACAAGGGAGTCGTTCCGCTTCCCTGTATTCCTGCAAGTCAGTCTGTGTTTAGGAACTTTCCTCTGCCAGTGGAGGACCATGCTTGGAACGTGTTTTAACTTTGCATGCTTTACATTCCTAGGTACATCAAGGATGCTTTATAAAACATAATATTTTGACCAGGAGTGTTGTTTTTTTGCCTGTAATCCCAGCACCCAGGAGTCTGAGGCATTAGATTATGAATTCAAAGGCAGCCTGGACTTACTTACATATTGAGACCTTGGTCTCCAAAAACCAAAATAATTGAGTAAATAAAATGAGACTTTATGTATTATAGTGATCTTGAAATATAACATTAAATTAATTTACTAAGGTTCTTTAGAAAGTACATTTATTCCAGCCAGCCAGATATAGCCAGGCATGGTGACAAATGCTTATAATTCCAGCACTGGGAAGGCAGAGGTGGCCCTCTGAAACTCTCAACAGCCAGCCTAGCCTAATTGACAAGCTCTAGGCCAGTGAGTGATGCTATCTCAAAAACCACGGTGACAGCACCTGAAGAATGACATCCAAGGTTGACCACTGGCCTCCACATGTGCCCGCACAAATGTCCACCCAAACATACACCACCACCACCACCAGCAGCAGCAACACCAACAAGTTAAGGGAAGAACACACTCCATCACACCCAGGGGATCCTGGAGTAGAAAATACAATCCTAGCATGTCTGGGCTTCTCATGGAGGTCTCAACACTAGCTAAAGCTGACAGATAAAGATACACGGCACTGGTAGTTGCAAGTCAGGTTAAAGTATTGTTCGGGTAGATAAGACCTAGGGCCCTGGATGAAGGATAGCTTCCTAACGTATGTGGATCCTGTCACTTGCCCTGGAGGATCTTTGCTGAGTGTGCCCATCTCTTCCTATGTCTTCAGATTGTCCCCAGCTACTGAAAATAAGCTCCGACTTCACTACCGCAGAGCCCTCAGGAACAACACAGACCCCTATAAACGGGCCGTGTACTGTATCATTGGCAGATGTGACATCACTGACAACCAGAGCGAAGTGGCAGACAAGACGGAAGACTACCTATGGCTGAAGGTAGCACAGCTTCCCTTGCCTGCTCAGGTCCTTTACACCCACTTTGCCTGCGAAATGTGTAATGCTCATGAGCTGATCAGGGTAGGGCCAGTAGGTTTGGGGTCTACCAGGCCCATTTTTAAATTTTGTAATTCCTCACTAATAACCTCAGTGTTAGCTTTGTTTTTCTTCCTTTCCCTTCCTGTTCCCTTCCCTCCTTTCCCCTCCCCTCCTCTCCCCAGTCTCAGGTCTGCTATACCACTGAGCTACACCCCAGCTCCAAGACCTACAATGTCCCATGTAGCCTTCAGCTCACAGTGTTGAACACAGCTTTCTGGCAGCTATAACTGTACACAGGCTAAGGATTTAGTTTGTACCAATGTATCTATTTCCTTTGGGAATTTAGTTGAACCAGGTGTGTTTTGATGATGACGGCACCAGCTCGCCACAAGACAGGCTCACTCTCTCACAGTTCCAGAAACAGCTGCTAGAAGACTATGGTAAGACCCCAGACAATCACCTTCTCATTTCATTTCAGGTGGTTCGCTGTGTCCAGGGTCCCTTCCGTTAGTCTGGGCTCAGGTGGTTCTCCGTGTCCGGGGTCCCTTCTGTTAGTCTGGGCTCAGGTGGTTCGCTGTGTCCAGGGTCCCTTCCATTAGTCTGGGCTCAGATGGTTTGCTTTGTCCAGGGTCCCTTCCGTTAGTCTGGGCTCAGGTGGTTCACTGTATCCAGGGTCCCTTCCGTTAGTCTGGGCTCAGGTGGTTTGCTGTGTCCAGGGTCCCTTCCGTTAGTCTGGGCTCAGGTGGTTTGCTGTGTCCTGGGTCCCTTCTGTTAGTCTGGGCTCAGGTGGTTTGCTGTGTCCAGGGTCCCTTCCGTTAGGCTGGGCTCAGGTGGTTCTCCGTGTCCGGGGTCCCTTCTGTTAGTCTGGGCTCAGGTGGTTCTCTGTGTCCAGGATCCCTTCCGTTAGTCTGGGCTCAGGTGGTTTGCTGTGTCCAGGATCCCTTCCATTAGTCTGGGCTCAGGTGGTTTGCTGTGTCCGGGATCCCTTCCGTTAGTCTGGGCTCAGGTGGTTTGCTGTGTCCGGGGTCCCTTCTGTTAGTCTGGGCTCAGGTGGATCGCTGTGTCCAGGGTCCCTTCCGTTAGTCTGGGCTCAGGTGGTTCGCTGTGTCCTGGGTCCCTTCTGTTAGTCTGGGCTCAGGTGGTTCGCTGTGTCCGGGGTCCCTTCTGTTAGTCTGGGCTCAAATGGTTCGCTGTGTCCGGGTCTCTTCCGTTAGTCTGGGCTCAGGTGGTTCGCTGTGTCCAGGGTCCCTTCTGTTAGTCTAGGCTCAAATGGTTCGCTGTGTCCGGGGTCTCTTCCGTTAGTCTGGGCTCAGGTGGTTCACTGTATCCAGGGTCCCTTCTGTTCTGGGCTCAGGTGGTTCGCTGTGTCCGGGGTCCCTTCCATTAGTCTGGGCTCAGGGGTCCCTTCTGTTAGTCTGGGCTCAGGTGGATCGCTGTGTCCAGGGTCCCTTCCGTTAGTCTGGGCTCAGGTGGTTCGCTGTGTCCGGGGTCCCTTCCGTTAGTCTGGGCTCAGGTGGTTCGCTGTGTCCGGGGTCCCTTCTGTTAGTCTGGGCTCAGGTGGTTCGCTGTGTCCGGGGTCCCTTCTGTTAGTCTAGGCTCAAATGGTTCGCTGTGTCCGGGGTCCCTTCCGTTAGTCTGGGCTCAGGTGGTTCGCTGTGTCCGGGGTCCCTTCCGTTAGTCTGGGCTCAGGGGTCCCTTCTGTTAGTCTGGGCTCAGGTGGTTCACTGTGTCTGGGGTCCCTTCCGTTAGTCTGGGCTCAGGTGGTTCGCTGTGTCCGGGGTCCCTTCCGTTAGTGTGGGCTCAGGTGGTTCGCTGTGTCCGGGGTCCCTTCTGTTAGTCTGGGCTCAGGTGGTTCGCTGTGTCCAGGGTCCCTGTTAGTCTGGGCTCAGGTGGTTCGCTGTGTCCAGGGTCCCTGTTAGTCTGGGCTCAGGTGGTTCGCTGTGTCCGGGGTCCCTTCTGTTAGTGTGGGCTCAGGTGGTTTGCTGTGTCCGGGGTCCCTTCTGTTAGTCTGGGCTCAGGTGGTTTGCTGTGTCCAGGGTCCCTTCTGTTAGTCTGGGCTCAGGTGGTTCGCTGTGTCCAGGGTCCCTTCCGTTAGTCTGGGCTCAGGTGGTTCGCTGTGTCCAGGGTCCCTTCTGTTAGTCTAGGCTCTAGGCTTTCTTCTCACAGCAAGGCCAGCAGGCACAGGGCTGCCTCATTCGGGCCAGGCCACCGGTGGCAGCTTCCTTCTGACTCGGTCTCATCTCTTCTCTTCCAGGTGAATCCCACTTCACCGTGAACCAGCAGCCCTTCCTCTACTTCCAAGTGCTGCTCCTGACTGCACAGTTCGAGGCAGCCATTGCCTTTCTCTTCCGCATGGAACGGCTGCGCTGCCATGCTGTCCACGTGGCCCTGGTGCTGTTTGAACTGAAGCTGCTTTTAAAATCCTCAGGGCAGAGTGCTCAGCTCCGTGAGTATTTGGGCCTCAGTTGGCAGTGACGTCCTCCCCACTGGTGACAGTGGCTGTGGAATGGCAAATAGCAAGGATTTAGTCAGAAGGTGCCAATCATTTTAAAGCACTATAGATATTTGAGCTTTGTAAGTTAGTATTGGAGTCCTTGCCTTTTAACCCCTGGTATTCTCTGAAGTGTTAAAGACAGTATTGTGCCGGGGCTGGAGAGATGGCTTAGTGGTTCAAATCCCAGCACCCACATGATGACTAACAACCATCCATAACTCCAGTTCCAGAGGATCCAAAACCCTCTTCTGACTCTGTGGGCAATGCATAGCACACAGGTACACTTACATACATGTAGGCAGTACACACATATGCACAAAATAAAAGTAAATTTAAAAAAAAGATTAAAAGCCAGTGATGGTACACACCTTAAAAGAGAAAAAAAAAAAGTACTGTGCCATGTGCTAGCTTTGTGACCAGACAAAGCCATTCCAAGAGGCATGAGTCCAGTGCCCGCCCATTAGGGTTCTGGCTTTAAAGACCTGGGAAAACCCCAACCAGATACCTGTCTACCTGCCTGCATGAATGGCAGAGGCAGGTGAGAGCCAAGTAATTGTGGGTGAGCGGCTGGAGGTTCCTTTGCAGGGCAGCATAGTCACCCAGAGCACGAGCTGTAGGGTCAGGTGTGCAAGCCTTTCCTTCAAAGACCCAGCACACTGATCATTTACTACTTGAGGCCTTTTCCTCTGCCACAGGCAGAGAAATGGAGGTCACGGACTGCCTAAGATCACATTGGGAAAGGTTGGCTGAGCTGCAGGGAGAACGTACTTCTGGGCCTGTGAACCCAAACTTCTGTGGGTCTTGGGTTGTGGGGGCCAGAGGGACCATGAGCATCTGACCTTTTCTGTTCCCGTGTGCAGTCAGCCATGAGCCTGGGGACCCTCCCTGCATGCGGCGGCTGAACTTCGTGCGCCTGCTCATGCTCTACACCCGCAAGTTTGAGTCCACGGATCCCAGGGAAGCCCTCCAGTACTTTTACTTCCTCAGGTGAAGCTGCTTTTGCCCTTTTACCCATTGATGTCTATATTCAGGGAATGACTCTTTGGGAGCCCAAGTCCTTACCAGAAACCAACCAAGCTGCCCCTGTGCCTCTGCAGGGATGAGAAAGACAGTCAAGGAGAAAACATGTTTCTGCGCTGTGTGAGTGAGCTGGTGATAGAGAGCCGAGAGGTAGGCCGGTTTCCATCTTGCCCTCACCTGCAGTCTTCAGCTCCTATTCTCATGATTCCCTGTGTGAGGTGTGGTGGAAATGGCCTGGAGGTGAATGTGGGCTGCTGCTTTCTTTGGTTTCTAACATTGAAAATGCTGGTTTCAGTCTCACTGTTCCCTGCTTGGTGTAAGATTTCTCCCTCGTCTTCTATTTTCTTCCCCTCTTCCCTCTAATGCATTGTTTTATGTTTGTTTCTTTGTCCAGTAAATTGAGGCAACTTTTTTTTTTTCTCCACAGTTTGATATGATTCTTGGGAAACTAGAGAATGATGGAAGTAGGAAGGTAGGTTAAATGCAACCCTGAAGAAATGTTAGCTTACAGTTGGAAAACTTTGTCAGAGTAGAGGCGTATCATAAGGCTCAGGGTGCCAGAGATGTATATCTGAACTAAGCTGCTTATTTTATCAAACAGATGATGACATTATAGGCCCAATGGATTGCCTTGATTTTTACATGTTTTTTTTTTTTCTTTAAAATTTATAAATTTCTGATTAGCTTTTTCATGTTTAGAACATGCCTGCCATTTTTTGAACAAAGAAAGCAACATTTCTGCCATTCTTGGCTTAGTAAACATGAAGAAAAGTAAATGGATTGCAGTGCCTACCTCCCCCAGACATCAGAGTTAGAAATGCACTTGACCTCCCTCAAAGACAGTTTCTGAGGGCTCAGAACTCCATATCCACTCCAGAATGCTGTCTTCTGGGAGCGTTAGCAGTTCCTTCTGGACTTGCCATCCTGTGGGGCATCATAGCAGAGAACAGTCCTGACCCTGGCTCTCCTTGTGGAGATGCAGGAAATGTACTTACCCTATAGGCACTCACTTTACTTTGTAAAACTGCGTAGTTTGAGCTGGGCATGGTGGCACATACCTTTAATCCCAGCACTCAGGAGACAGAGGTAGGCGGATCTCTGTGATTTCAAGGCCAACCTGGTCTACATAGTGAGTTCCAGGCCAGCTGAAGCTACAGGGAGACTCTGTCTCAAAAAGTAAACAAAAAAAACCCTGTGATTTGCCAGGCAGCCCAGAAGAGAGGCCGATGGTGCTGGTGATGGCAGCCCAGCTTTTTGGGCACTGTGCCAAGCACATCATGTGTAGTTCTTGTTTAGTCTCCACAATCACCCACAAAGTGAGAACCATTATTTTTGTTTTGTTTTGATTTCTAAGTGAGGAAGCATGAAAAAAGAGGTAAATTACTTTTTTCAAGACCACACATCTAGACTCTGAACGTAGTCCTGCTGACTTCAGAGTACATTCTGTTCATTGACCCAAGGCCAGGCAATCCCATGTTGATCTAGCCCTGATGAACTATCATCAGCATGAACAGGCAGAAATGCTGTACAGTGCATGTTCACTCCCTTCTGTGGGTCCTTGGGCCTCTCAGGCTCTCCTGACCATGTGCCTGCTGTTGAGTAGTGATAGTTACTTTTCTTTTTTTCTTTTCTTTTTTTTTTTGGGGGGGGGTCTTTTTGAGACAGGTTCTCCCTTTAGTCCCAGCTGGCCTGGAGCTCTCTCTGTAGACCAGGCTGGCCTTGAACTCACAAAGATAAAGATCCACCTGCCTCTGCCACACCCCACAATAGTTACTTTTCTTAATGTCAATAGCATTTGCTATGTACTTTTTCAACAACAAACTTCTTTCACCATCTGTCTTAGGAAACCTGAAGTCTTTGAAATGCTTTCTCTAAACCTCCTGATTTTTCTCCCTAGTGTTCCTACTTCTCAGCAAATTTAGAATCACTGATAATTTTACCCACCCTCTGCATCATTTTGGTGTTTTGTTTTTAATTTTTACTCTTTTATTTTGGTTTTATATCTACGAGTTTTTGCATGGATATTTGTAAGTGCACCTATGTAAGTGCACCTATGTGGGAAGTACCCTTGGAAGCCAGAAGAGGGCCTCAGGTCCCTGGAACTAAACTTATGAATGGTCGTTAGCTGCCATATTGGTGCTGGGAATCAAACTCAGGCCTTCTGACAGAGCACCCAGTGCTCTTTTGCCACTGAGCCATCTCTCCAGCCCCTCTCTGGGCATTTTGGCAAACCTTTCAGAAAGCAGTGTCATATAGCTGACTCCTCTGTGTTTCCATGGAGTATGCCCGGTCTTTCATTCTATGATTTTACTAGGATCTTAATGTCTTGAAGAAACTTGAAGTCTAGCAGATAAAAAACGTGCATTACTTGAGGCAAGCATTTTTAATTAAAGTAATTCTAGAATCTCAGTTGGTTCTGTGTGTTTAAATGATATCTCTGTGCACCCATCTCTGTCTTCTTCCTCCATAATTTGTCTTGTCAGCCTGGAGTCATAGATAAGTTTACCAGTGACACAAAGCCTATTATCAATAAAGTTGCTTCTGTGGCAGAAAATAAAGGACTGTTTGAAGAAGCAGCCAAGCTTTATGACCTTGCCAAGGTATGTGCGCCCTTTTTCATGAGCCTTTTCTGTGGAGAGCAGGTGTGGCGAGGGTCCCAGGATGGCGCCCGAGACTTTAGCAAAATCTTATGACTAACACCTGATTCCCTCCTACCTCTAAGTAAAGCCACGTTTGCCGTTTGAGCAGCGCAGGTGCACCCTGTATGCAAGATCAGGCCAGATGATACCAATAGACTGAGGCCACGCAACCTGGACTGGGAAGGTGGATAAATAGAGGGACTTTCTAGTCTTGAGGGAGAGAAGCTTGCTTGAGGAAGGAGAAGGCTTGGAGAAGGGAGAAAGCTTGGAGAAGGAGAAAAAGATGTGCCTGAATAAGCCGTTTTGAAAGACCTGAATAAACCGCTTTGAGAAGAACAAGCGAGAGGTGCTTTGTTTCTGCGGGCTTCATACAAGTGTTTCATACAAGTGCTCCCTACAAGTGGTGGCCCGTACGGGGAAGCGGAGTGGCGGCCACGCTCAGCCCAGAGCCCCCAAAACTTTAGACAAAACAAAGCCCCACAAGTTCCCGGGGGGGCGTGAGCGAAAGGGGAAGCGTCGCGGCCTCGGGCTCTGAGCGCGCTGGGGCCGCGGGCCAGGCGAGGCGGCGATGAACAGCTTCAGCACCGAGGAGGACAGCTGCAAGGGGCCTCCCGCCAGAGCTGTTGCATCATCGGACGGCGAGCGCTGTGCCCGGCCCGCGGGCAATGCCTCCTTCAACAAGCGAGTACAGAAGAACATCTCACAGGAGAGGCTCAAGCTGGATAACGACCACAGCGTAAAGCACCTGTACATTTGCTGCAGAGACTTCAACAGAGCTGCAGAGACTTCAACAAAGATATTTGAAACTTCAGACCAGGCTTCAACAAGGCTCAGCTAGCAAAAACTGAGCTGACACTTAAAAAGGGGCCCGGTCAGGCTCGGCGTGCCAGAAAGAACCTGCCGAGCTGGCCCCCCGGGCACTGATAAGACTTCCACAGACTTTGAAAATTTCTTAAAGGGGCCTCGGTGCCGCAGGCTCGGCGTGCCAGAAAGAACCCGCCGAGCTGGCCCGGGCACCGATAAGACTTCCACAGACTTTGAAAATTTCTTAAAGGGGCCTCGGTGCCGCAGGCTCGGCGTGCCAGAAAGAACCCGCCGAGCTGGCCCGGGCACTGATAGAAGACTTCCACAGACTTTAAAAATTTCTTAAAGGGGCCTCGGTGCTGCAGGCTCGGCGTAGCCAGAAAGAACCCGCCGAGCTGGCCCGAGCACCAATAGGACGGACCCAGAGCGAGAACCAGCCGTTAAACTTGGGGCCAAAAGAGGTGTGGGGCACGCAGGAGACGGCGTAGGCGGCCAGCAGCCTGCAGGCGAGGAGGCGGAGCAGCCCCGCCGAAGCGGCGGCGGTCCGGGCTTTCTCGTGGCGGAGGCTGACCGGAGACGCTTGTTGCGCGTCTGCGCGGAGAAAACTGCACCATTACGTCTAGGCGGAAAAGGGGCCCGGGAAAAGGGGCCCGGGAAGGCTCCCCGGAAATGGGGACAATAAGGCTCCCCGGAAATGGGGACAATAAGGGGCCCAGGAAAGGGGATAATTAAGGCAATAAACCTCCCCGGAAGGGGGGACAGTGAAGCTCCCCGGAGAGGGAACAGTTACAGTCTCTTTACTAAAATAATAAAAAAGGGGGAGATGTGGAGAGCAGGTGTGGCGAGGGTCCCAGGATGGCGCCCGAGACTTTAGCAAAATCTTATGACTAACACCTGAGTCTTATGACTAACACCTGATTCCCTCCTACCTCTAAGTAAAGCCACGTTCGCTGTTTGAGCAGCGCAGGTGCACCCTGTGTGCAAGATCAGGCCAGATGATACCAATAGACTGAGGCCACGCAACCTGGACTGGGAAGGTGGATAAATAGAGGGACTTTCTAGTCTTGAGGGAGAGAAGCTTGCTTGAGGAAGGAGAAGGCTTGGAGAAGGGAGAAAGCTTGGAGAAGGAGAAAAAGATGTGCCTGAATAAGCTGTTTTGAAAGACCTGAATAAACCGCTTTGAGAAGAACGAGCGAGAGGTGCTTTGTTTCTGCGGGCTTCATACAAGTGTTTCATACAAGTGTTTCATACAAGTGCTCCCTACACTTTTCTTCTCTGCACTTGATAGTTCTATTGGGCTTTTGGCATCAGATGCACAAACATTTCACAGTATGGCCTTCGTTGAGCACTCCTCCTGCTGGAGCATTTTCTCTAGCACTTAGGCAGTTAATGGTCCAGTCAGAGTGAACCTCAAATTTTACAGAATTATTACTGCCTGTAAGGTGTCTCTATCCAAAGAACAACAACATATTTGAAAGGCTGTCCTGCAGGCATCAAGCTGTCACCTCTTTCAGTGGCACGGTGAGCATTTATCACATTTTGATGAAACTGGTGAAAAGCCACTGTGGTCCCTGTGGCAGCCCCGCACCCTGGCCAGCAAGATGTGTTCAGTTTGTGAGAGTGATGCCACAGCTGGTCCTCTCAAGAACCTGGGTTAAATGGTTCTCTCTAAGAACATGTGATGACTGATGATAATTTAGATGATCTGAAAGAAAAAAGGTTTCTAAATCAAAATATGTTTTAAGTAAGGTATAATTAGGACATGGAAAAATGTACAGGCGATTAGCATTCATTGGATGAATCTGTGGTTGTGCATCCTTGCACACCCAACCTCAAGATAGAAAAGTCAATTCATCACCCCAAAAGCTGCCACTTTAATTTTACTTTTTAGTTTGTCCTTTCATTGATTATTTTCTTCACCTTAAAAACTGTAACAGAATGCTGACAAGGTGCTGGAGCTGATGAACAAGCTGCTGAGCCCAGTCGTCCCACAGATCAGTGCCCCACAGTCCAACAAGGAGAGGCTGAAGAACATGGCCCTGTCCATTGCGGAACGGTAAGGCTGGAGTCCGTTTGCTAAGGCCCCAAGTGTGCTAGGCCACCGTGCCCACCTCAGTGTGTGTTCAGTTTACTAGGAGAGAGCAGACCGCTTTCACAGAGGCTGTGCTAATGCACCTACTTTAGGAGTAGCTGATGTTGAAGATGGAGATATTCTCAGCATTGTGTGCCAGTGCTGCAGAATTTACCTTCCTTCCCATTCACATCTCTGCGTCCTCAGACTTTAACTGACCCAAGTGCTGGGGAGACTGGGTTTGGGATGCTTTCCTGCTGCAACACAAAAGAAACTCTTCTTGGCAAATGAGGCCTCTTCACTTAGCAAATAATCCCCACTATTGGCCGGTGGGCTATGTGCTCATGAGAACCTCCTGCCCTTCCTAGAGATGTGGTTGCAGAGATAGTGACAGAGGCTAGAGAAGTCTGCTTCACTAGGAATATGTGACAACAGTCAGTTCCTGACAGTTTCAAAATGAGCCCTGTTCACTGCTTCTTAATTCCCCCATCCAGAGAACTTAGGAGTCCAAACACATTTGAAACATGTCCCACTATTAGAGTTCTGTGGAAATTCATACCACTCCCTTGCATCCCTCAATGCCCTCCTTTTTGTCTTTCAGGTACAGGGCTCAAGGAATAAGTGCAAATAAGTTTGTGGACTCCACATTCTATCTTCTCTTGGATTTGATCACCTTTTTTGACGAGTATCATAGTGGTCATATTGACAGAGCCTTTGATGTAAGTTTCAACAGGCCCATTTGAAGTGCAAGTTAATATATACCCTTGGAAATTCTAAGTACTTCGTGACATTCATTTAAGTCAAGGGAAATGTCACTGATATGCTTGTCAGATGAAGAAGACAAGTCTGATCCTGGAAACTTAAAGATCACTATCCCCCCCTTATATTTTTCTGTTTTTTTCCCCTTTAATCTAGAAACAGAAAGGCTGCTCAAAGAATTAGAGATCTCTTGAATTTTAAAATTGTGTCAGAAAAATGAGGATGAGAATTGAGTTAATAATTTAGGATCAAAGCTTTTGTATTCGTGGATGAAGAGTGTTTTCTACTAAGAAGCCTTTTTTGAATATGTTTCAAACTGACCATCACTTTTCAGGAGATGGTATAACTATGGTGCTGTGTCATCTGGGCCTGGTGGTGTTTTGTTTTAAACAGATAATTGATCGCTTGAAGCTGGTGCCCCTGAATCAGGAAAGTGTAGAGGAAAGGGTGGCTGCCTTCAGGAACTTCAGTGACGAAGTGAGTAAGAGTGTGTATGTGTGTGTGTGTGTGTGTGTGTGAGAGAGATACATTTATGTATGCTTAGATGTGTAGTGTTGGAGTACATGTGGGGCTTAGGGCTGACGGGTGTCTTCCTCGGTTGCTCTCTTCTCTATATACTGAGGTGAATGTTCGGAGAGGGATGAGTCATGTGCTGCTATGCCATGTGCACCCTGTGGACATAATTAAACATTAAAACACCTCTGGTGTAAGTGGACAATAAAAGAATAAAACCAGATTTACAGGATTAACCAGAATGTTGTTCCATCCAAGAACACATTGTATACTCAGAGCACCAGGATAGTTGAAATTGGACCCACCCTGGAAAAATCCAGTCTGGGTAGCTAGGTAACAAAACTCTCAGAACTGTTAGCCACATTAAAACAAAATCTTTTGTATGAAATGCACAGAGCTTCAATAAAACATTGGCTTTAAAAAAAAAAATCTGGGGCTGGGAAGTGAGTAAAGTGGTTACTAGATAAGTATGAGAACCTGAGTTTGAATCTGCAATACCTGAGTAAAAGTTGGGCCTGGCAGCACATATCTTTGACTGGTATTTGGGGAGGAGGTACTTACTGGCCAGGTAGTCTAGCCCAGTGGTGAGTTCAGGTTCAGTGAGAGACACTGTCTCAAATAGAGAGGCTATGTGTCCACTACATCTCAGCCCTTGGGGGGCAGAACCAGTGGATCTCTTGGTGAAATAGAGGCCAGCTGGGGCTACAGGGAGACCCTGTCTCAAAAAAAAAAAAAAACGGTATAGAGCAGTAGAGGAGGACACTGACATCAGCCTCTGGTCTCTCTCTGTGCTTGCAGGGACAAGCACATGCACATACATACTCATGCACGTAATCCAGTGAAGTTCTAAAAAATAAAGAAGCAAGTGCAGTGACCATGACTGTTGTCACCCCAGAAGTGCCAAGACTACCATCTCCACATGTTGCCAGCATCTAGCTCAAGGATGGACGCTCTGTTGGGCTGCACACTGGGACCACTGGGAGAACTTTTCTAAAACTTTTTTTTTTTTCCCCCTAAAACTCTTGATATCTAAACCATGCCTCCCTAGATTCTGTTTGTTGTTGTTTTGTTTTGTTTTTTCATGGCAAGGGAGGGGGCTGCAGAATGACCATCCCTGGGACATTCCGTGTGTGCACAGAGCACAGATAATGCACTACTGGCCCCAGTTGGCCTAGAACTCACTATGGAGACCAGGCTGGCCTTGATCTCACAGAGATCTGCCTACCTCTGTATCTGCCTCCTGAGTGCTGAGATTGAAGAAGTGTATCACCACACCCAGCTGTGCTTCTCTTTTATAGACAGGGGTAGGGCTAGCTTCTGCGCATGAGCAGATACAGCACCATGACACACAGAGTGCAGAAGTCCCCGCCTCCAACCTTCCCTTCACACTAAGAGAACATCCACAGTTAGTCATAGTTTATTTCTCACTTTCCTATACATATATGGTTTATTGCATCAGGGACAAAAGCAGTGTACCAGGTTCACACAGAGCCCTTTTGAAAATAAAATGACATTGGAGTGTTAAAAAAAGTAGTGTACGAGTTTCCTCCTCTGCACACCCCCTAGAGATTCGAGGCATGCCCTCCCTGCAAGTCAAGTGGAGACAGCCAGGCAAGCCTGAGAAGTGGGGATGGGGTGGCGACTGGAGAGCTGGTTTGTGTCCCCTCACCCATTGATACTAGATCCAGGTGACATTTGCTATCACCGTGATGGCCAGCTCCATGCTCATCAGATGATGTTTATATTTGGGGCGTACTTCCCCCACCAAGAGGAACATAAGGGAACAGAGTGCCCAGCCAGGTCCAGGAGCTTGCTGTCACTCCACACCGCAGTGCCACCAGCTCCTTTTTGCTGACAGTACTCTCTGTTGACAGCTGTGGGACATGGAGTGAAACCAGGCAGAAGCCATGCTCCGTCGTCTGCTCGCCCTGGGGACTAGCTGCCTTTTCCTTACTCTGGGTGCTTCTCTCTCTGTAGATCAGGCACAACCTCTCGGAAGTGCTTCTTGCCACCATGAACATCCTGTTCACACAGTTTAAGAGGCTCAAGGGGACAAGTCCATCCTCAGCATCCAGGCCCCAGCGAGTCATCGAGGACCGAGACTCTGTAAGATCCCGGCGTTCCTGAAAAATTGATGAAAACCACCTTGCTGGTTCAGAATCCTTTGCCTACCCCTCGGGAAACCACATGACTCGGAATCACTTTTCTTTTATGACCTAGCACTAGGGTAAACCTTGTGCAGGAATCAAGGAAATCAAACAATGGGATCACTGCTTTTCTCAAGCCTGGGGTGGGAGTGAGGTGGGAATCAAACAGAATGCTCATTTGTAATTGATTCTATAAAGATTTTTCTGCTGGTTTTAAAATACCAGGTTTTAAGCTCATCAGTGAACACCTTCAGCAAAACCATATTTTATTTTTTATCAGCATATTCTTTGATGCAAGCCTTTGTTTCTCTCCTCTTAGCCACACAGCAGTCTTAGGGAGGTGACTGGGACTGCAATATGATCCCCATCTTAGAGCTGAGGAAACAGGCCTGGAGTTAGAAAGCACCTGCTTGCCTTTGGGCTTGCCCCTCAAAGGGTTGGGAGGGTGAACTAGAGAGATAGCACAGTTGACCAAAAAATGTCAAAGGTTTGGGATGGGCTAGGGCCGCAGCTGGGAAGTGGCTGGGTGGCTGGGTGTGACTCCTAAGTCTGCGCTTCATGCTGCCTGTGAGGCTTCCAGTAGCACCTGGGTGCAGGTGGCTCCAATCCCGGACCTCAACAGCAAACACACCATCAACTTGACCTATTTTAAGCCATAAGGCAGGACATTTAGGGATGTGGGTTTTTTGTTGTTGGTTTTTTGGTGGTTTTTTTGTTGTTGTGTTTGTTTGTTTTTTGGTCTTTTCAAGACAGGGTCTTTCTGTAGCCCCAGCTGTCCTGGAACTTGCTCTGCTGGGCTTGAACTCACAAAGATCCACCTGCCTATGCCTCCCAAGTGCTAGGATTAAAGGCGTGCACCACCACGACTGGCTAAGGGATGTTTTGTTTTTTAATTACTGTTTCCTCAATCACCAAGCTATATCCCTAGCCCTTAGTTTTTTGAATCACAGTCTTGCTTTGTCACCCAGACTGGCCTTGAACTCCTAATTCTGCCTCAGGCTACCTGAGTGGCTCATGCCACTAAGCCAGCTCCACCTAACTTTGATGAGACTCCTCTGGTGTTGTCCGATAACAAGATTGTGTCTGGGGGTTGAAAAGATGTTGACAGTCCTGTCCGTGAAATGTGTGTCCCTGAAATGTGTGCTCTCCACCGTGCCATCTCAGGCCCTGTCCCTGATAGAACTTATGTGAGTAGGTACAGGAATGCTTTCCTTGAGGGATGTGGGAACAGTTCTTGATCAGCTGCTCCACGTGGGCATCAGAAGCAGCTGTCCTTGGGCAGACTAGAGCCTGTATACCAGATGTGCCAGTAGTAATCACTGTGCCTGCACCTCAGCAGGAGTCTTTCTGAGCCCCAGGAGGCCCAGGGCAGTGCTGTCAGGGAAATCTTGGTGCACTGTGTATTATTTGCCCAGGCAGGAGATGGGCACTAGTCCGTCACTACCCTCATCTGGGCAGAGCTCTCTCAGTAGCACCTTCTGTGTGTGGTCAGGGTTTCTTTTCATTTACCGGGACTAGGGTGTAGCTCAGCAGCCTAACATGCATGAGATCTGGAGTCCATCTTCAGCACAGTGAGGGGGAAAAGTTTTTTACGTATTACAAATAAAGCCAGTCTCCTGTCTTTCTCTTGCCTACTGTTAGCAATTTGCACCCCCATCCCACTTGGGCAATAGAGATGGGTGACTTTGAGCAGAAATGTTTTTCAAAGCTGCCTGCCTAAAAACTGGTTTCCCACTTTAAAGTACTGCTGACCCTTTTGCCTAAATATCCCCAGAGCTCATTTAAAGAAACGAAATTAGGTAGTATAGCCTGTGCACTTTTATTTACCTCTAAAGGAAATGCCACGAGTATTTTTATCACACAGTTTTTTCATTCATGCTAGAGCATTATTAAAGACATCATATACTTGACAGTTCATTTCACACATCAGGTAAAAACTATCTGCCTTTCAATTTTCTGAACCAGTCATTGAAATAAGCCTGGTAAATGACTCTTAAGTTTTCCCTAAAGCTTCAGTACTGGTCAAGAAAGATTTGGCCTTTCTTTGTATATTTTATAGATTCCTTCCTTTCTTGTTGGAATAAGATGTACCATGTCTCAGTATAGGGCAACCTGAACTCCTGGAGCCCAACATCTGTCTGTTGTCCCCATCTGAAGTAAAGCCTTTTTCCCAAGACTTTCCTTTGTCTTTTTCTCCTGTTTCTTTACTCTGTGTTCCATAATTTTTCACTGGGAAGTCTTAAGTAAAGGTTGTCTCTCTTCAGTATCAGGAATACCTGGTTTTAAATTTGTAGGGTCCTCTTTCTACTCCTGGGAAAAATACAAAAATTTGATAAATGTCGTTTTCTCAGAAGAGAGGGCCAAGCACCTATGTCCCAGAGAATCAAAGGAAGGAGGGAAGTGGCAGAAAGGGGTGAGAAGATGTGGCTTAGGGTCGCAGGGTCACAGCCGTGCCTCTAGCTTTGCAGGGCTTTGTGGGACATCAGAAACTCAAATGAGAGAGCTCAGAAAACTGGAGCAGGTGGTTCTGATGCTTAGAGCTGTGTAGAAGCTAGCCAGATGTGTTGGGATGAGGTTGCTTGTTGGCAGAGCAATCAGCCTTTGCTTAGTAGCAAGAAGGGCTTTGATGCCCCATGGAACTGAAGCCTCAGTGGACAAATTGTGTTAAAGGGACACAAGGCTGAAGGAATATGACAGTGGAGTCAGTAAGACATCTTTGATGCCACAGGGTGGTACATAGAAGAACCTGGTGATGGTTCTCAGTGCATCGCCTGACTTGAAAGTTAACCACTTTTCTCGTCTTGATCCCCTTTTCTCTCAGCAACTTCGAAGTCAAGCCAGAGCACTGATTACCTTTGCTGGGATGATACCCTATCGGACGTCTGGCGACACCAATGCAAGGCTGGTGCAGATGGAGGTCCTCATGAATTAAGTGCTGGGCTTTGCTGGGTCTGGGACTGTACACTGTTAGTATATTATGCATGTGGGCCCTCTGGGGTGGGCTTTCTGATTTTGTTTCTGTTGTGTTGTGTTTTGTTTTTTGTATTATGTATTTTGTCAATACCAATAAATTCTTTGATTTGTATTTCTTTTCCACATTCTTTTTTTTTTCTTCCTTTTCTTTTTTCATTTATAATTTTGTTAAGTTTTTATTTGTGTATTGGGGAAATGATGTCAGAAGTTTGGGACCAGAGAATGCAAGGCCACCTAGGCATCTGGTATTTGGCTAATGACGTTAAATGATTAAAAAATAACCCATCGTAAGCAAGGAAACGAAGCCTTTGGAGTGCCTTTTGCTTAGATACCTTGGTCTGTAGCAGAGTCACAGGGCATTTTTACTAGTCTAGGCTAGTGAAGTGTGAAGCCAGCCTCAGCCTTGGGGGATGGAAGAGCTGTGGGTAGAACATCAAGTGCTGCTGTCCTCTCTCTCCTCGAGCAGCCTTTGAGGCCAAGGGGCCCAAGACTGCCTCTCACTCCTCAGCTCAAATTCCAGGATTGATTGGTCTGCTGTTCTGGAATTGCAGTGGAGGTCAAAGCATGGGCTTGGGAACACTGTGAGAAGATGCAGGTGCCCAGCTCAGGCTGGAGACAGTGTGAGCCTGGCCCCTTCTGTATCTGCTCTGCCAAGAGCTGGCTGATGGCTTGGGCACTCCCCCTCTTCTTAGGAAGGTCTCCAAAGCCTCTCCTCTCTCCTTTGGATGATTTTCTTCCACACTCGTGAAGACTGAGTGACCAGGCAAGCACATGTGCTCATTCTGCATGTCTGATGTACAGAAACCACATGGCATCCTCGTTCTGAGTATTTGATCCCTCAAGCAGTAGTTGTCATCTGTCACTGGGCCTGTTTCTCCCACCAGTCCCGTAGCCCCTGGTCTAAACTAGAAAGATGAGAATAGTATTTGCTCCTAAATGGGCCAGCTGAGCAGGACCTGCTCTGCAGGTTGATGGAGCACTCCTCGGCACATGCTTTCCCACGGCCTCTAAAAGGGTTTTGCCCCTAGGGAGAAATATGTTATCACAGCATGGCCTCCCACCTTCTGTCGTTTGGAGAAAGGGCTGATGGGTGGATAACAGGCACCTACTCTTGTCTTGGCTTTCACGGTCCAACAAGGATATAGCTCGAGGACCAGCAGGGCTGTGTTCTGCCCGCTTCCTCTGGTCCCATCTTGTCATCCTACAGTGTTACCCTCAACTGAGCTTTCCTAGAAGGCAAGTCTTACAGCAGGCTTGGTTAAGCAAGGTGGACCTTGCTTATGTGCACTGAGAATGAAATGGCATTGCTTCCACAGTGCTCTAACTAGAGGGCTGTAGACTTTTCATAGAACACCTAGTGTCTTACTGTCTGAATATTGGGTCCTTACCCAGGTGTGGTGGGGCAGGCCTTTAGTCCCAGCTCTTGGAAGGCAGAGTCAGGTAGATGAGATTGAGGCCAGCCTGGTCTATATAGCAAGTTCCAAGACAGCTGGGGCTACAGGGAGACCCTGACTCAAAACAAAAGACAAAAAGGCTCCTTTTCAGTATGAGGAGACCTAGCCGGCATCTGCCTCCAAGGCTTGTCTCTTCATCCCCTTGGGAGTTAATAACTGTGCCTTTGTCTTTCTCTGCTTCCTGTGGTTCTGGCTACAGATAGAAGAAGTACATACCAGCCCTTCGGGGAAAGGATGAGTAAGTACGTTTGACCCCAAATGTGATAAAGCCAGCAGGAGAGATAAGTAGCTGGAGTTTGAGTGACTGCTGGGTGGGGACCAGTCAGATTAGAACTCGGTTCTAGGGGATCCTTGGGGAAGGAATTAGTTAACTGGGTTTGTACCAAACAAGTTGGGCCTTTCACAGCAAATTCTAGTATTTGTCCTACAGGCTGATTCTGTGGCTGGATGTGACCTACTCGGCCTGTGCAGAGCTGAGGAGAGACTTGAGTTTGCAAGGCTGGGACATCAGCAGGCTCCTGGGTACCCAGGCTTCAGCTTGTGCCCAGAAGCCATGCATGTTCAATGACTTCATGACCCTGTGACAGACTGTTAGCTCCAAGAGTCCCCTCTCCACTCTTCTGCTCAGACAACTAAATCCTTAAATGCTGTGATTTCTATGTTTACCCAGAGAAACTAGGAGAAAATGGCTCAGGGACTCTCTTCTTGTCTTCTAGGGCAGAGACTCTAAGCTAGCACAGTCAAGGACACTTAGGGACAGTGCTAGTGGCTGTCTCAGTATCATAATTTGCAGAGAACCTTGGGGAGGTGCTGTTCTATATCCTTTTGGGGTCCTGGATTTAATTTCACCCATTCTGTCCCTTTGATTTTTTTTTTTTTTCTTAATGACCTTGTTACCTAATTTCAGTGTGGAAAGTGAAATGTAACTGGGGATCCCTCTTAGAGTCCTTTGTTTTTGTCACTCCTGAGCTGGGAGTCTCATTGAAGGGCAGGATGTGTCACTTCACACTGGAGCCAGAAGGGTGACCCAGCTTCTGACCCACAGAGCCTGAAGGACCGTTTGGCAGTTTTTGTGATTTCTTTAGTGGTGTCAGTCTAAGTCCTAGGGTCTAGGTTAGTTTTTTGTTTTGTTTTGCCCCTCCCACCCCCCTCCACCCTCCCACCCGTCTTTTTGTCTTCTTGAGGCAGGGTCTCCCTGTAGCCCCAGCTGTTCTAGAACTCACTGAGATCCTCCTGCCTCTGCCTCCTGGGAGCTGGAATTAAAGGCATGCATGCACCACCACGCCCTCGGGTTTAGGTTATTTTAGCAAAGAATTATGAACACTTACACTGTGTCCAGTATTTGTTGATTTAAATAACAAAGCACCTGGGTTTCTTTTTGCTTTGGGCTTTCCCTGTCGCCTGCTGTCGTTGAGTAAATGGTCCTGGCCCAAACCCTCAAGGCCAATTTAGCGATTATGAACAGATTACGAACAGATGTGTCGGCTTCTGCTGCTCTAGGCTAGATCTCCACATCCGTGTTTCTCCTAGGGCACCAGAGCCTTTCTCCTGGTTAGGTATTTCACGTCACTTGCCAAATTTCCAGGGTTTCATTAATTGTATCCGTTCTGTGCCCAGAGCTTGCTTGAATGTGGTACTGGAAATAAACTACAAGCTGGCATGTTGCCCTTGAGCCTACTGAAGTGTTGCCAAGCTGACTGGCCTCTGAGCCTCAGCCACAGGGTGAACTGAGTACTGTCTCTGGTAGGGAGGTAAGTCTTCCCTAAAACTAAGTACTCTCTCGGATTTAGAGGTGGTCTGAACAGAAACCCAGCGCTGCTGGGACTTTGTGTTCCTGGCTGCCTTTGCTGTGGAATGTGTGTTTCTTGTGGATAAGGAGCTCACCCTCCTATGAGAACACTGCTTCTGACCTTGGTCTTAGAGTAGGAAATGAGGACCTACTGGTCCTAAAGGGGGTGTCTAGTCCAGGGTGAGTATGTTGTAGCCCTCCACTGCCTTAGCAGATACGGCCTAGCCACACTTCAGCACCGCCAGGGCTGCAGGAGCCCTTCATTAGAGATGATTTAGCAAATGAAGGGACACTGAAAGAACATGCAACCACCTCTGGGCTTCAGATGAACAGGGAGCAAGTCAGCGTCAGCAGGGTCTGGCTGTGCCTCCCTTCCCTTCACCTCTGTGGCATGCAGACGGAGGTCAGAGGGCCTGGGCCTGACCTCTGCAGCGCTCAGATGACCATCTTTCGTTGCCGTTTGCACTTTTCCGGCAGCTGAAATGGTAGGAAACTGTGAAGTCACTTGAACAGTGGCTGAAATGGAGTTTTGAAGAGGCAGACAGGCTGATGGCGGGATAGCTGGGGTCCCAGTTGACCTAAGCTGCCGGCACCTGCCAGGGAGGGTTTTGTTTTTGTTTTTTGTTTTTTCCACCAGGGACTTCAAATGCTGTTTATGCTAGAAAGAGGAAAGAGACAGAGTAAAGTGTAGTCTTAACCTGATGAGTAGCTTGTGTGGAAGCCTGCTGGGTAGGCTCTCTGCTTTACTGGGTTGAGTGGGTGTTTTCCTTTCTCTCATCTTGGTGGTGCTGGTGGGGAGAAGGCACAGTGGGAGAGCTGATGTATGTTCTTCATGATCCTTTCAGTACAGTAACTTCTGTATTTACTCTGTTCACGATCCTTCCTTCACTACCATCCCATCTATATCCAGTAAATTTCTGGAGTGTTCTCATAAAATCCCACATACCCCCGTGTTCAGTATTCAGTGGAACAGGAACTCCTTAGCTGAGGCACAGCCCAGGGCTCCTCAAGAAGCAGCCTCTCCTGGTCTTGGGGTAAAGGAACCCTTCTCCATTCCCTGAGTGGAAGGCTCTCAAAGCCTACCTGGTCTCTAGTCTCTGAAGTCCCAGAGGTAAGGTATAGGACTCCTGTCCCAACTCTAGAGTCATTTTACTGGCCACAAACCCAGCCCTTTGGCATCTGTGGAAGATCAGACTCTGACTGAGGTATGGAAGACAGTAAAATCAGGAGCATCTTGGTGATAAAGCCAGCATGTGGCATTCTGGGCCTGAGGCCTTTTCTTTTGGACTCTCAGTGAGAAGAGGGGGGTGGTGGGGTGGTGGCGGTTGGAGACAAGGTCTCCCTGTAGCTCCAGCTGGCCTGGAATTTGGTCTTTTTGAGACAGGGTCTCCCTGTAACCCCAGCTGGCCTGGAACTCACTCTGTAGACCAGGCTAGCCTTGAACTCAAAGAGCTCTGCCTCCCTCTGCTGGGATTAAAGGCGTGCACCACCACACCCAGAGAGAAGCATTTTAGTTGTTTCTTTTTTTTTTTTTTTTTTTTTTTTGGTATTTTTGCGGGCAGGGTCTCCCTTTAGTCCCAGCTGTCCTGGAGCTCGCTCTGTAGACCAGGCTGGCCTTGAACTCACTGAGATTCAACTGTCTCTGCCTCCCGAGTGCTGGGATTAAAGGCGTGCAGCAAGCATTTTAAATGGAGATTGAAAGCCAGGTTTGGCCTTGAGGAGGGAGCTGGTGTCTCGGCCAGATGGCAGGAGGGTTGTGCCTGATCAGGGGACTGGTGTCTCTTAACCAAGGACACTGGAGATCTGATCTCTGGTATTCTGCCTGGGGATGTTCAAATGGCTGACAGTATAGGGGACTCTTAACTCCCCTGAGGGACCCTAAAGAGTTGCCTCAAGGTAGTGCCTTGGTTTTGGTGTTGTTTTCCTATGCCTAAGGGGATACCCAGAAGTTTCAACCTGTTCCCCTGCTGGGGCCCTCAGCAGGGGGGTTCCCTGGGAGACTGTCTGCTGATACCCAGGAGTCTCACTCCAGCCAGTGTCCTCTCACCCCAAGTAGGGTGTCGTGGCATCCTCCAGACTTGGGACATGTCTGGAGCCAGGTTGGCAAGGCTGTAGCCTTTGAGGTGACACTGTTGAAGTAGGTGGAATCGGACAGGGGGTTACTGGGGCTCCTCCTTTTCTTTCTTTTTCTTTCTTTCTCTCTCTCTCTCTCTCTATCTTTCTTTCTTTCTCTACTTCCTTCCTTTCCTCTTTCTTCCTTTTTCCTTCTTTCTTTTTCCTTCTCCCCCCTTCCCTCCCCTCCCTTCCCCTTTTCTTTCCTCTCCCTGTAGCCTTGGCTGGCCTGGAACTCCCTATGTACACCAGGCTGGCTTCAGACTCACAGGGATCCAACTGCCTCTGCTTCCCAAGTGCTGGGATTAAAGGGGTGCAGCAATATCACACCTGGCTCACTTCAGCCTTTTTTTTTTTTTTTTTTTGGGGAGGTTCTTTGAATAGGGGTCTCCCTTTAGTCCCAGCTGGCCTGGAGCTTGCTATGTAGACCAGGTTGGCCTTGAACTCACAGAGATCTGCCTGCCTCTGCCTCCCGAGTGCTGGGATTAAAGGCATGTGCCACCACTCCCGGCCACTTGAGCCTTTTTTAATGGATAAACTGAGTCACCTAGTAGGTTTCAGTACCACTAGATCCAGGTAAAGTGTCACGGGCCTGTTGCCCCAGAGGTTCATTTGAACCTGGGAGTTCAAAACTAGCTAGCTGAGTGAGACTTGTCCTTGTTTACTTGTTTTTTAAAATAGGGTCATTGGCTGGGCATGGTCTGTGAGATGGAGGCCAGCCTGGTTCCCTAATGAGTTTCAGGCCACCTGGGGCTCTAGGAAACCCTATCTCAAAAAGACAAAAAGAAAATTGGGGTTATTTGTCACCCTGATATAAGTATCCCCTCAGCTGTTTCCTGGAAATAGCTAGGTTTCAGCAATAGAAACCCCTGGAAGCAAATAGCCCTAAGAAATAGGACTGAGGGCAGGAAGCTTCATGTGGGCAGTGCTGCTTTGGGAGTGGAGTTCCCACTGGGAGTGGGTTTCTCCCATAAACTTTCATGCAAATCAGCTGGCTGGGATTTCGAGAAAGTTACTTCTTTCCTCAAAAATGGGTGTGTATCGTCGCCCCCTAGCGGCAGCATCGGTCATTTGCACTCGAAAGCACAAGCTGCCCAGGATCCAAGACCAAAGGATAAGAAGCTCTTGGTGGGTGGGGGGAGACCCTGAATGTTAAACACGTCCTAGGCGGGAACCTCTCACAGTAGCAAAGCTGCAGTGTGGGAGACCACACTGCCCCAGACAGGGACTGGAAGCTAGGTGGAGTTCCTTCTCCACTTGGTAATCGTGGGTCAGAGATGAGTCACCCCACCCTCCAAGCCAGTTTGCTAAGGGGAGTGCAGAGCACCAGCTCGCTTGTCCTCAGATACTAGGAAATGTCAGTTACTAACGGTGACTCACCTACCCGAAGCTGTTATTCAGTGGGCCCTAACAGGTAAAAGTTAATTTGGTTCCCTCTGGTCCCTGGCTCGTGTAGGTGGCTCTCAGAGATGGCCTTGCTCTTTGACTTATGCCCTTCACAACAGGGTTTTCCCGTGGTGCAGATAGAATCAGTAATCCATATCAAGGTTGCCTGTTTCATTTTTATTTCAAGACATAAAATTAGATCAAAGCTAAGGCCAGGTATGGTGGTGTATGCCTTTAGTCCCAGCACTCAGGAGACAGAGGCAGTCAGATCTCTTTGAGATCAAGGCCACCCTGGAGGTCACCTGGAACTACAGGAGACCCTGTCTCAAAAAATAAAGCAAACATAAATTAGGTCAAAGCTGATAGGTCAACATTTCGCTAGTGAAGACAGATACTGATGTGTCAAGTTCAACTTGTAGTCCCTGCTTGTTCAGTGGCTGTTACTGGGAGACTGAAACTCAACAAAGGCTTGAAGCTTGACGGCCTCCTCTGGGCCAGACATTGTTTTAGGACCATGTCCTAGGAAACTGGGACATAATGGTGAGCTGAATCAAGGTCACTGCCTTCTCATAATGTAAGTAGCAGTAAGGGACCTCTTCTTGCAACCAAGTCTCCTGGTTGATTGGCTCCAGGGTTTTACCTCCATTTACTGTCCCTGGAGGTTCTGGGGGCTCGGGCTATACCCCATGGGGCAGCTTGTGAGCTTGAGGCACAGTGCCACTTTCTGAGGCTCAAAGTATAGATGGGGAAGAGCTGAGTGTGTCCACGCACTGTAATAGGCCTAAGAAATGCCATCGTATGGATACCTAACAAGGAAGGTGAAGGTGGGCATGGTGGTTCACCCCTTTAATCCCAGATACTTGGGCTGAGGTAGGAGGATTACAAGTCAAAGGCTAGCTTGGGCAACTTACTGAAACCCTGTCTCAAAGTATAAAAGACTAGGGTTGTGTATCTCAGTGGTAAGTGCTTGCCTAGCAAAGACAAGGCCCTAGATTTAATCTCCACTGCACCCTCCCCCCACCAAAAGTCAGAATTCCCAGAGGCTGGAGATAGAGGAACTTTGCAAATAACATGTATTCAGACCTACAGAGTCAAGCAGCAATCAGCGTGACTATCCTTCACGGAGGAAGTAGCACCAGGTCTCTGCCTGGCCCACTTATGTTCAAGTGATGTGGTAAATGGCAATGTTTCCTATGGCCTTGAAGCGAGAGAACTCAGGCCTCTGCTGAGTTGAGAGCCTGCCAGAGGTCACAGGCCTCATGTTCAGCCCTTCCCTGACCACACAGAACTGTAGGACACCCACCTGTTCCCGAGGGATGTGGGAACCAGCAGGACACCAGGAAGGGTGACCCATGTGGCAAAGGTATGAGTTGGGGTGTGTGATTTGGGCACCCACATTTGTAAGTGGAAGACAGCAATTAGACTGCCTGTTGCTGGGAGCCAGTGCTCTAACACCAAGGCTTGACAGCAGGCCTGTGCTTCAGTATCTAAGCAGGAGGAAAGCGCTCTTCAAAAGCCTCCTATAGCATGGTGGCTATTTTTGAAACACCCCTCATCAGCATTCCCTTTATCCAGAAGAGCCAGCGTCTGGGCTGCACCCAGGCTGGGCTGCCACGCCTCTTCCACTAGCTTCCAGCTCCAGCTCAGCAGCTCTTAACCCCAGTGACAGCACAGCTCCCAAACTACTGCTCTTCAGGCCATGATTTGGAGGCTCCAGTGGCCTGGGGAAGGTGTGGCCTGGGGAGGGGCGGGACACCAATCCATGGTTTTTCAGAAGCTCCACAGGTGATTTTCACACTTCTGGGCCAGGAAGCCTTGTTCTGACTGGAGTAGTGGGTAGACCTGTCAGCCTCTGATATGGAAAGTGAGGGCTGAGTAGACCTGTCAGCCTCTGATATAGAAAGTGACGGCTGAGTAGACCTGTCAGCCTCTGATACAGAAAGTGAGTGCTGAGTAGACCTGTCAGCCTCTGTTACAGAAAGTGACGGCTGAGTAGACCTGTCAGCCTCTGATATAGAAAATGAGGGCTGAGTAGACCTGTCAGCCTCTGATACAGAAAGTGAGGGCTGAGTAGACCTGTCAGCCTCTGATACAGAAAGTGAGGGCTGAGTAGACCTGTCAGCCTCTGATACAGAAAGTGAGGGCTGAGTAGACCTCTCACCTTCCCCTGTTCTGCAGCAGGGTTGGTTCATAAAATGTCTGAGCTGTGCAAAACAGTGAAAATTGAGCCTGGCCATGAAGAAAAGTCATCAGGCCCAATTGGGTTAACTGTCTCAGTGATCCACAAGGTCAAAGATGGCCACTCACATGGTTTTAGTGTTGGGTGGTTGCAGTAAAAATGGCATCAGAGTCTGAGGGGTATGGGGGGGTTAGGTGAGCACCCTTCAGGAACTCACAGGTGAATGACATGTCACAAGTTGAGCTGAAGCTCCTTCCTGGCATCCCCCTGCCCCAATCCTCCTGTGCCTTGACTGAGGCTCCCCCTGAGCCTCCTCAGTGCCCAGGCCTGTGATGAGCCTTCTCAGTGCCCAGGCCTGTGATGAGCCTCCTCAGTGCCCAGGCCTGTGATGAGCCTCCTCAGTGCCCAGGCCTGTGATGAGCCTCCTCAGTGCCCAGGCCTGTGAAGTCAGAGCCCCCTGCAGCAACAGCCCGTGCTCCTGCCCTGTGGTCCCTGAGCGGCTTCCTCCTGGGGCTCCACACTCCGCAGGACTTCCTGGGTCAGAGCATGGGGGCCACCCACCAAGGACCCGGGTCTCTGTGGCTGAGGTCAGACGTGGTCTCGCAGCTGCTCCTGGGTGTTGGGGACCACTGGGAGAAGACACTCAGGAACTCTAGTTGGAGAGGTCAAGGAGGTGGTGAAAGGAGCGGTCAGGTGATATGTGAGAGCTGTTGGCTTGACATCTAGAATTCTCTGAGCATTTCTGCTTTTGCATCCAGCTCCCCACCAGAACCCGAGCTCTACTGACTGCGAACAATCCCAGCAACCCTCTGGCTTCTCCTTTCTGAGCCTGAGCTGCCTTTGCCTCACTCTGGCCCACAGCCCAGCGCCCGAGCAGCTGCCCTTGCTGGAAATCATTGCCTTCAGCTAATCAGATTAAACAGTTGATTTTTTCCCACCTGTCTTGTATGGTAGAAAACACAGAACCTCTCTGTTTGCTGAACACTAGGATGAAAGTTCTCCGTCCTGCTCCTTTTTTACCAACCCCTGCTCTTGATCAGCAGCTCACAGAGACGGGGGGGGGGTGAGGGGTCCCCAGGTGGTAAAACCCAAACATCCAGGTCTCAGCCCCTCTAGCTCATATCCTTCCCACTCCCTATGTGCAGCCCGGACCAGACTTCACAGCTGAGGAGCTTGGGGGCTTTTCAAAGCAGCTCTGAGATTCTGTTTCCCCTGGTCCCTATTGCGGGACCAGGTCATGGGGTTCCGATTTCAAAAGAGCCTATTAGACTAGGTGTGGCACCACATGCCTGTAATTCCAGCACTTGGCAGGCAGATCTCTGTGAGTTCAAGATCAGCCTGGTCTACATAGTGAGTTCCAGGCTAGTTGGGGGTACAGAGAGACCCTGTCTCAAAAAGACCAAAAAACAAAATGAAACAAAAACAGTAAAGAATGCTCTTGGGAGGCAGAGGCAGGCAATCTCTGTGAGTTCAAGGCCAGCCTGGTCTACATAGTGAGCTTCAGGCCAGCTGGGACTAAAGAGACCCTGTCTAAAAAAGACCAAAAAAAGAAAAGTATTTTTTATTTTTCTTCTCTCATGAAGCAGTTCTTGTCATGAACCCTTAGCCCTCCATGCAGGCTTAGCTGTACTTTTAATACAGGGCTGACAGGGCTGAGCTCAGTCTTGTAGTAGTACTCCTAGTAAGAACTCAGCCCCAGCAATGGGGAAGTCCTTCCATACTGGAGACTGCCAGGAGACCAATGGATCAAGCCTTTTGCTTCTCCTACATCTTCAGCCCTTTCCTTTCTTTCCTTTTCCTTTCCTTTCCCCTTTCTTTTCTCTTTTCTTTCGGATCTTTTTGAGACAGGGTCTCTCCGTAGCCTCAGCTGAACTGGAACTCACTATGTAGATCAGGCTGGCCTAGAACTCCCAGAGATCCACCTGCCTCTGCCTCCAGAGTGCTAGGATTAAAGGCCTGTTCTTACCAGCCTGACATCTTCAGCTTTTTCTAACTTTATGGGAACCATTTTTTCCTTGAAACATTCCAATTTTATTGACAGGTGAGTGTGGTAGCCCACGCCTGTAATCCCAGCAATCCAGAGGTAGAGGCAAGAGGATGGATCAGGAACTCAAGTTCATCCTTACTTTCAGAGTCAGCTCTAGGCAAGCCTGGGTTACATGAGACTGTCCCCAAAACAAAACAACAAAAAGACAGGTACACTATGTAGTCCATCAAGGTCTTTCTGTTTTGTTTTGGGTTAAGACAGGGTCTCATGTAGCCAAGGGTTACTTTGAAAAAAAGATTTTTTTGGTCTTTTTTGAGACAGGGTCTCCCTGTAGCCCCAGCTGTCCTGGAACTTGCTATGTAGACCAGGCTGTCCTTGAACTCACAAAGATCCTTCTGCCTCTGCCTCCCAAGTGCTAGGATTAAAGGCATGCACCATGGAAATACCACTCTTTTACAGTGACTAATCAGCATTTTACTTTGCCTCGGCTGCCAAGAAACTCCAAGATAGCCAGGCATGGTGGTGCAGCCTGGTCTACAGAGAGAATTCCAGGACAGCTGGGGCTACAGGGAGACCCTGTCTCGAAAAGACCAAAAAAAAAAAAAAAACCCCAAAAACTTCAAGCTAAAATGATCATTTGTCTCCGTTTCTGTATTTGCGCTATTTCAAACACCTTTACAGCACCCTGGCCCCAGCCACAGGAAGTCATCCCTTTTTTGAACCCCTGTAGCATCTTATCTGAGGGGTTAGCTTATGGCTTTCCATCCTCCGATGAACTGCATGCACCTGCAGACAGTGACCACACTTCATCCTGCTCATCCTCCAATAGCCACAGCCTGTCTAATGCATTATAATATTGTTAATAACAATACTGGGGTGAATAGTGACTAAACAGGTTTTTAAAAAATATTTTTATTTTGGGCTGGAGAGATGGCCTAGTGGTTAAGAGCGCCAACTGCTCTTGCAGAGGACCCAGGTTCGATCCCCAGCACGCACATGGCAGCTGAGAACCATCTTTAACTCCAGTTCCAGGGGAATCCGACGCCCTCTTCTGACCTCCGCAGCATTACATGACACGGGTGCACAAACCTACATGCAGACAGTACATTCATACACATACAAAAATAAATTTTAAAAAATTAAAAAATATATATTTATTTTATGCATATGAATATTGCCTGCATGTAAGTGCACCCATGTGGTGCAATGCCTGTAGAGGCCAGAGAGGGCATTGGATCCTCTAGAACTGGAGATATGGACCGTTGTTAGCTGCTATGGGGGTGCTGGGAACCGAACCCAGGTCCTCTGCTCAGTTATCTTAACTGCTAAACCATCTCTCCAGCCCCTAAATGTTTTTTTTAAGTCTACCCATGAAGGAAAAGAAGTCAGGAGTTCTTTAAGCATGGATATGTCTTAATGTCTGCAGGTTTTTCTCTCTGCATCAGCTGTTCGTAGCTTCAAGGTGCCCTAGTGTATGGGTGCTCTGACACTGTGTGGAAGGACCAGGATTACTGAGGGCATGTCCACATGCTCTGCAAGGCTCCTTGGGAACCCCAGTGTCAGCCCAATTGCTGGCTGCCCAGGGCTGCCCAGGGCCTGGTACACCTGGCACATGCCTGCTTCACTCCTACACTGTAGGATTTGGGGCTGGCCCTATTCCTTGCAGTCATCAAGTCTGTGAGCCCCTAGTGGGCAGGGAGCTGGCCTCCATGCTTGGCGGCCTCTCAGCTTCTGCGCAGTTCTAGCCCAGGGCAGAAGTCTGGTCAGGGAAGACGTTTGCGTGAGTTTTCTGCTGTCTCAGAACCGGAGGAGCCACGCCCCCAGGAGCAAGCATCGGACATTCTGGTATGGTTGCTGCAGCTGGTGTTGTGAATCAGGCCGACGAGCAGCGCATCCTCTTACCCGGCTATTTCACGACACCAGGGTTGCATCCTACCCATCCTCTCCAGGCAAGCCTCGTGGGACCTCAGGACACAGGGACTTGGGAACAGGGTGGGTTGGGGTGATTGACTGTGAAATATGATTCTAGGCAGCCCACAGCATCTCCATCAAGCAGCTCCCCACTGGGAAGTTTCAGATAAATGCCAGAGTCAGCCTCCCCACTGCCCTGCTCCAGAGAGGCCCCGGAATCAGCATTCCAGAGAGACGGTTCCCATGCAGCTGGGTGAGCCAGGTGGGCAGAGAGCTCAGAGCTGGACTGCTCCTCAGTTCTTGCCTGACCGTAGCCATGGCACCTGCTACTTGGGCCTGGCTCTGTACCACACCACTGCTGCCCCTGGAACACACCACAGTTCTCCTTCACCACAAGCCCTGGCCCTGCATGCTGGTGCAGTCATCTCTGTCTCCACCGTCCTGCCACCCCGAAGCTCCCGCTGCAGCAGTCCCTGTCAGGTCTCCCTTAGTCCATTCTTTACACAACAGCCAAAGTGATCTGACCAAGTCTAAGCATGACATAACAACATGCAACTTATAACATTGGTCTTATGAGGCCAGAGTTCCCTCTTCTATGTACATGTCCCATCTGCGTGGTCCCGCTGCTCCAGCCCTGATCTGCTGGAAGCTCAAGCTACACTCCTGTCCCAGGGCCTTTGCACAGGCTCTCCTCGTCTAGCTCTCACCCTTCAGTATCTGCTCACATATGGGTAGCCCCTGGTCAGCTCAAGATTTTCATCCTCAGAAAGGCCTACTGGCCCTATGTAAGAACTGTAGATATATTCTAACTGTGCTCGCCTATTTATGTCTGTCTCTCCCTCTAGAATGTAAGCTCCCAGGGAGCAGGGCTTTGCCTTTTGTTTTGTTTTGTTTTGTTTTGTTTGGGGGAGGGGGTCCCTTGCCCAGCCCAGGGCATAGTATGTGGTACTTACCTAATAAATGTGGTAGAATGGAGAACAGAACACTTTCAGCCTCGTGCCCCTCCATTTCTTTCCTGTCCCTCCACCTTCCCTTCAGCTCCCCTCTCCTGGGAGGTCCCCTCCTCCAATGGCAGCTGTGCCAGGCCAGGGCATGAAGTTCAGGGACTAATACCAGAAGATGGAGAGGCTTCTGTGGCAGGCTCAGAGCTGGGAGCCTTGTGCCAGGGCCCCCAGTCCTCACTGCTCAGCCCCTGCTGCTGGGCGCTCACTCCGGGATGTTTTCCCATCCTCCATGAGTCTCTCTTGTCCTTGACCGCCCTGTTCTTCCTGAGAGCTGGGCTGAGGCTGGCCAGAGAGGAGATGACTGGCCTTGGTGTAGATGGTATTCTGTCATAACTACTGTGGTAGCAGAGGCTTACCCAGTCAGGATACTTGTTCAGACGCCCACAGAGAACAACAGAATGGAAAGTTCCAGGGCTGTGCTCAGGGTGAAGGGACTCTCAGACATGGGCGCTCTTGGGACATTGTCTTGTGGACCTCTAAGAAGCCAAATTCAGGAGGGCAGGGTCTGTGTGATCCAGTACCGTGTCCACCAGGAAGGTCCTCTCTGAGGGTTTGTCAGATGGACTGGATTCCATCGGTTATAAGAATGCCCTTCTCAGCCCGGTGTGGTGGCACACGCCTTTAATCCTAGCACTTGGGAGGCAGAGGCAGGTGGATCTTTGTGAGTTCAAGGCCAGCCTGGTCAACAGAGTGAGTTCCAGGACAGCTGGGGCTACAGGGAGACCCTGTCTCAAAAACACCAAAAAAAAGAATGCCCTTCTCAAGCTCTGTGCTTTGGCACAGGGTGTTAGTCTCTGGCTTGTCCTATTGATAAGCCCCTAAATCTCACCCCATTCCAAAGAGCTCTGGACTTTTAGAAGTGGCCTCACCTCCTTCGCAGCTGACCCAGGCCAGGTCACTGGCAAGGTCAGGCAAGGTCGCGTCCTCTACTTCTGGCTGGAAACCGGCTCTGGGCCCTTTCCTCCCTCCCAAGATTGTAATCAGGGATTTTCCACAGCTGCCGGGCACAGTGTGCAGCAGGGGGTCGAGATGGGGATATTGGGCTGTGGAGGTTTATGCCAGGAAGCTGGCAGTTTAAAAGCCAGAGAGGATAAGATCTGCCCCAAGGGCCTGGTGGGAGGTAATGAACAGATGACTGCGGCTGGCGGGCTGGCGGCCCCATGCGTCTCACCAGCCCTTCAGAGAATCACCAGCCCTTCAGAGAAGGTAGAAATTGACCTGCCGTCCTTGGCCTGGAGTCCTTAGCTACATGCCTTCAGCCTCTGTGAGTTTTCATCTCACAGCTTAATGTCCAACAGAGGCAGAATCAATCAGTGATGGGGGAACCCCAAAGAACCCTTGCCTTCCCGTCCTGATGTAATCCCACCAGCCAAGGCTCTCTACAGAGCTGCTTTGCCCTCCGTTCCATCCCCTTCATTATTGTACATTCAACAGGGTCATATGGGGCACCTGTCAGAGCTGCTTTGGAATTGTCATGGAACAGAAGAGGGCCGAGCCTCTGCTTTTATGGGCTTTGTCACTGCAAAAGCATCACTCACCTCAAAGAGTTAAAGAGATAGGTTTATTCTGGAGCCAAAAATGAGTGACCATAACCCGGAAACATAGATTCAGGTTAACCTCAATTCCATGTCTCCTATGGTAGCAGTTGCATTAAGGTTTTTTTTTTTTTTTTTTTTGTCTTTTTGAGACAGGGTCTCCCTGTAGCTCCAGCTGTCCTGAAACTCACTCTGTAGACCAGGCTGGCCTTGAACTCACAAAGATTTGCCTGCCTCTGCCTCCCAAGTGCTAGGATTAAAGGCGTGCGCCACCACGCCCGGCGCATTAAGGTTTTATAGTAACGGAACAAAGAAAAGTCATAAACCAAGGCACTTTTCAAATACGTTGGTGGATACATTCAGTAGCCAGGTCATAGCAAAGCGGGGTCATTTCTACTGTAGGTCTCAGATGCTATCTGATGACATTCTTGGCTTTTTGATTGGCGGGACCTGGTGGTCTGCTAAGTTAATACATTTTATTAGTCACAAGAATGTTAGTTCAGAAACAGATAGCTAGGATGTGGCTATTTATGGGGTTGCAGATATCCGTAGATAATTGTGGATGGACTCTGGATCTGCAGCATTCCAAACTCTCCACAGTCATGGAAGAGTGAATCAGTTTCCAGCCTTGCAGGAAATTCAGCTCAGGATGCAGGAGTTCTTTAGTGGGGAGCTTTCGTTCACAGCTTTTATTCAAAGAAGTTGGAGGAAACATCCTCTGCCCCTCAAAGTCCACTGAGGTATGAAAATTTGCCCACCCTTTGGTGGGGCTCCAGGCCCCTCCGCTCACAGGTGACTCCTGACAATTTGCTACGTGACCCATCTCAGCAGCCACCTGTGCCTTCTACCTGGCTCTCCAGCTGTCCACAGCTGTCCACAGCTGTCCATACCTGTCGTGGCCCCTCTGGCCCTGGCCTCTGAAAGGAGCAGATCAGAAGCCCTGCCGGGAAGACTTCCCTGGCTGTCCACACTCTGACTCTCCTCCAGGGACCCTCTCCTGCAGCTGTCTGCTTGCCCGACAGCTAGTCTGACTTGTTTCTATGTTTAGTTCCACAGCATCAAGAACAGTCCCCGTCCCCGCCCCTCCACCTGGGGTCCCTGGCTTCCCCTGCTGCACATATGGTAAAGGTTTGTTGGGGAGTAACAAGAGTTCCCCAGTCCTCTTGTAAGCTTCCAGGTCCCCGCATCGTAGAAGCAGACTGAGAGGCGAACATTCATTCAGGGCATGTGTCTGAGAAGGTAGAGGGGAGGAGGCCAACCAGGCTGAGGGAAGTGGGCTGCAGTGTAGGTCCCTAACATCAGCTGAAACAGGGAAGCTCTGGGTGGCTGATCAGAGGCAGGACAGGGTTCCAGAACTTTCTGCCTCCTATCCATCAGTCACTGTACACCTGCCTCTTGGGGAAAAGGTAGCGATGGTTGGGGCCATCAACATAGGGACCAACTCTTGGTTGGTCTTACCGCAGCCTGGGCTATAATGTCAATTTTTTTAGGACACATCAAGCATCTAACAACTCACCTCTCAAAACCCAGGTCCTCTCTTTCATACTCCTGGGCACTATCCCTGCAATGGCCTGGGGGTTTGAGGTGACCAGACTCCCACTGCAGGAGCTAGGGAACACTGTTTGCATGGTTCCCACGAGGGAAGATGTGGTCTTTCTGGGCTCTGTGACCTGTGACCCTGCAGACAGAACCTAGAGATGCATGGCTCAGATGTAACACCAAGCCTGGTTGCCCTGGAGGCCGCTGGCCAGCACTCAGCCCTTGGGTTTGTCTACTGAATGGTGGCTGCAGGTATGGTTTGGGAGCCACTTGTCACATAAGCATGTGTACTGAGATGTATTAGGAAAGACACTGAGACACTGCGGGACAGAGGGCGGAAGGAAGACTTCATTTTATACGCATATTTGTCTAAAATTCATCCATTCAAATTAGTGAATAAAAAAAAGAAAGAAAATAAAAGAAAACCACTTGTTTGTGAATCTGCAATGGCGAGACCATATCAGGCCTCTCAAAGGTCCCTCTGCGTCCTCTCTGGCAATTGTTCCTTCCCTGGGCCCTGGCTGGAGACATCTGTAGCCCTAGACTTGGAAGAGACACTGCAAGACTCAGGGAGCATGTGGCTCTGGCCGGCACAGCCCTCCTGGGCCAAAGAGGCCCTTTGTCAGTGATTAAACAAGGCAGTTCCTGAATTCCACCTCCCACCCTGGCCAGGACCCTGCTCACCAGCTGTGGGCGGTCTGGGTCAAACTCCCGCCTTCTCCCAGCTGCTGCCCGGCCTATAAAGTCGACCCTGGACAACCTTGCCAACCCTGGCCCCCTCCCTTGACACCCAGAGCCACAATGGCAGAGCTACCTGTGACAGAGATGCCTGGGGATGCTCTGTGCAGTGGGCGTTTCACCATCAGCACATTGCTGGGGGGTGAGGAGGCCCCACCAGCTGCCTGTGACAGCAGCCAGCCCAGCTACCTGACGCATGGCAGTACCTTATACATGCGCACCTTCGGTTACAACACCATTGATGTGGTACCTGCCTATGAACATTATGCTAACAGTGCCCTGCCCAGCGAACCCCGGAAGGTGCGGCCCACGCTGGCCGACCTGCATTCCTTCCTGAAGGTAAGCTCTGGTCCAGAAGACTAGCCGCTTCCCTGCTATGTGACTTTGGCTCAATTACCTGATGTCTCTGAACCTGTTTCTGTCATCTGAGCTGTGGAGATGGTTGAGCATCTTTCTCAAGGATTGAGGTTCCCAAATGAAACAGCAGATGGAGGTGTGGTAAAGCTCAGGGCCCATGTACTGATCCTTGTCCAACCACTGGCAACCCAAAGATAGACAGCTGCCCAGAGAGCTGCCCAAGTCTCCCAGGAATAGAAGCATAAAGATGCAAGTTTCAGTCCCCTGAGAGAGGTGGGCAGAAGGGAGCAGGGCAGGCCCTCTCGGACACCAGCTCTCCAGCTTTGCCATCTGGGAGGCTGGAGGACTGGGGCTGGGTGGGTGCGATCCTTGTATGACCTCACTTTCTCACTGATAGTTGGATGGAATCATTCTTGGTTCTGGGGCTGATGTACCTATCTTCCAGCAGTACCTATCTCTGTCTCAAAACCCTCCAGAGGGCCAGGCCACCACCCCACCCCCCCCCCCCAAGTTCCAACAGGGATGTTGAGATGAGGTCCTCGACAGAAAGGTAAGAAAGCCCCACAGGGGACAATAGTCACTTATGGGTACAAACCAGGAAACCTATCATGCTGAGGAAGAGGCCCGGGTTCAAGTCCAGCTGTGCCAGAGACCCACTGTGCCACCTGGGACAAACTGCCCCCTTCTCAGGCTGCATGCCTACGGTTTCCAGCCCTCTGTCCTACAGGGGGAAGGCAGTGTCATAAGCAGAAGCACCCCGAACGCCCAGCCTTCCCTGGTGTCCATTCCCTTGCCACTGTAGAACTTTCTAAGCTTCAAGCAGCCCTGTGCCCATGAGGCTATCTGAGAACTACCTATCCGGTAAAGTTGGGCAGGCAGAGCTGGAACGGGCCTCCACCCCCATCTGCCTGACTTCTGCTAGTCTCTGTGCCCCTAGCAGGAAGGCAGCCACCTGCATGCCCTGGCTTTCGATGGACGACCAGGCCATGAGCTGACCGATGGGCTCGTGGAGGATGAGGTGGGAGCCAACAGTGAGAAGAGCCCTGGGGCGCCCGTGCGCTTCGGCTGGGTCAAGGGAGTGATGGTGAGTGGGTGTGGACTGGAGCTTGATGTCTCTGAAGGACGGGTGGATGGATCCCCATCCAGGCTCAGCTCTGACTCGCAGGCCCTAGTGGCCAGGCTGGGCCATGGTCTCCAGATCAGCACCAGGACCTCAAATTGCATCTGGTTTCGGCTTCCCAAACTTCATTTGTGCTCTTGGCCAAGACCAACTCCTGGAGAAGATCTCTCCTTGCCCATTCACTGGTCCTGTAGCCTTGGGAAAATTAGTTAACCACTGTCTGTGTCAGTTTCCTCACCTGTAAAATGAGCATTAAAAAAGTTTACAGATGGCAAGGTCTTTGGAACAACGCCTGCTAGTTATTAGAAGAAATTCTCAAGTTCGCCACTAGAGGGAAGTACTAACACATAAATCCGGAATACCCGACCTCCCAAATTCTTTGTAAAGGAGAAAGAAATGTTTACTGTACTTTGGAACACTAATTAATAAGTCTTCAGATAAGAATTAAGTGGCTTTGACTTTGAAAGACTCTGTGTGGTTTATGGAGGTGATTGGAGGGGCCATAGGAAAAAGCTTCGGCCCTGCCCTGGGAGGCAGGAGGCTAACTGGCTGTGACTCTGGAGGTTAAGAGCCAGGGTTGAAGCATCCCCCCATCTGTGTTGGACAGAGCCAGGCAAGTCCTGTTTTCTCATCTCAGCAGATAGAAGGCCCTAGAAATCTTGGGTGTGAAGACCACATGTCCTTACCTGACCCTAGAGCTTGAGAGAGTCAAAGGCCTTATTATTAGGCCTTCCTACCTGGAATTTCATTCTCAATCATGACCTCTGTCTTTGCTTTAACTATGGGAGAAAGCCACGCTTGATTTGTGCTCTAAGTTGGGTGCTGGCTCAGAAGCTTTTGCTGACACTTCCTGAATACCAGGTCCTGGGCCAACAGCTGGCAGACACAGGGTCCTGGGCTTGGAATAGGGGGAGCAGGGGTAATTCTGCAGCCTGATTTCAGGCCTTGATGGTAGGGCAGGCAGGGTGGGAGAAAAAGGCTGGCCTACCTCCTGCCCCAGAACCAGAGACCCAACCGTAGGGATGGGGCTAGTGCCCAAAGGAGGAGGTATCCCCTAACCCTGAGGACAGGCCCTTGAGCATCTGCCCCCACTCCAGGGAGCCTCTGACCCCACTGTCCTCTCAGATCCGATGCATGCTCAACATCTGGGGTGTGATCCTCTACCTGCGGCTCCCCTGGATTACTGCGCAGGCCGGCATTGGTAAGCACCTGGGGATAAGGGGAAGGGGAGGGAAGCTTGAGGTCTGGGTCAAGGCCCCTGGGAAACAGGCTTAAACTTAGGCCGTAGAGACCCCAACACAGCCCTTGGATGCCTGAAGTGATCAAGAGGAGGGGCAGACCACTGGGTGTGGTGGTGGCAGTCGAGAACACACCATGACTCTGCCTTTAGTGAGTCACTTAACCCCTCTGAGCCGATTTCTACTGTGGAACGTTTGTGCTGAGAACTCAGGGTTCACTTGCTAGCTCTGCGCTATGCTGTGTGTGTGGCCTTATGAATTTTCTAAACCTCTCTGAGCTTTGACTTCCTCGTGAGTAAAATAGGTCTCACAGACAGGCTCTGGAATGCAGAGGTGCTCAGAACAGAATAATTATCATTTTATTTTTATTATTAAAGGCTCTTTGCTTTTATTATTAAAGGCAGGAACCTTCCTGTCCATGCCTGGCAATCACTCATACGTTAACATGTGCGCTCCCTGCCTATGCAGGTCATCCCAGGAGGTAGACAGAGCCCATCTTGACTTTGTATCTGGGAATTATTTGTGTGTGTGTGTGTGTGTGTGTACACATTTTTTTTTTTTTTTGGTCTTTTTGAGACAGAGTTTCCCTTTAGTCCCAGCTGGACTGGAGCTTTCTATGTAGACCAGGCTGGCCTTGAACTCACAGAGATCCGCCTCTGCCTCCCAAGTACTAGGATTAAAGGCGTGCACCACCATGCCACACTTAAAGATGGTTTTTTTTTAAGCGTGGCATGGTGGTGCCAGCCTGGTCTACAAGGCGAGTTCCAGGACAGCTGGGGCTACAGGGAGACCGTGTCTCGAAAAGATCAAAAAAAAAAAAAGTATGGTTCTTTTTTTTTTTTTTTTTTTTTTTTTTTGTGAATGTACTGTCTGCATGTAGGTTTGTGCACCCGTGTCGTGCAATGCCTCAGAGGTCAGAAGAGGGTGTCGGATTCCCCTGGAACTGGAGTTCTCCTGGAATTGGAATTACAGATGGTTCTCAGCCACCATGTGGGTGCTGGGGATTGAACCCGGGTCCTCTGTAAGAGCAGTCGGCGCTCTTAGCCCCTTAAAGATGGTTCTTAACTGCCATGTGGATCCTGGGAATTGAACCCAGGTCCTCTGCAAGAGCAGTCAGCGCTCTTAGCTGCTGAGCCATCTCTCCAGCCCCTGTATACACATTTTCGTTTGAGTGTGGGGAGGCCAGAGGACAACCTCCAGTGTCCACCTCTGTTAAGACGCAATCTCTCACTGCCCTGAAGCTCACAGTTAGACTAGACTGGCTGGCCAGTGAGCCCCGGGATCCTCCTGTCTCTACTTCCCAGCACTGGGATTATTTTTGCATGCCGCCAAGACCAGCATACAGTCCCAACTGTCCTGGAACTCACTCTGTAGACCAGGCTGGCCTTGAACTCACAAAGATCTGCCTGCCTCTGCCTCTCAAGTGCTAGGATTGAAGGCGTGTGCCATCACGCCAGGCAACCCTTAAACTTCTAATCTTCCTGCCTCAACCTCCCAAGTGCTAGGATTTCCGGTGTGGAAAATACTGGGAGACCACGTGGTCTACGCAGTGCTGGAGATGGAACTGAGGACTTTGCACATACTCGAGCTACTTGCTTTTGTTTTGAGGCAGGTTTTCATTCTGTGGCCCAGGCTAGCCCCCAACTCTCCATTCCCCTGCCTCAGCTTCCTACTGCACCTCCAGCTGAGAGCTATTGTTTGTTTGTTTATTTATTTATTTATTTTTAACAAATCTAGACCCATGTTCCCGCTCATTCCCCCACCCCACCAGAGCTCGTGCATTCTGCCAAACATGCTTTCCATCTCTTAGTCTTTCTCAATATTTTCCATGGGGAAGTTGACTGTTTTGAGCAGAAGTTCACTGTTTCAGTCAGTTCTTTGATGCAGTATTTTCTGTTGTTGTTGTTGTTTCCAAAATGCATTATGCCCAACTGCTTTGTACAGAAGCTCAGGGGGCCCTACACAAGAAATACTTACAACTGGGTAATTGGCACTAGCATCCACAGATGAGGGATACCATTCGTCGTTTGTTTTTCTGGGACTGTGTTACTTCACTCAGCATGATGTCCTCTAGCTCCAGCCATTTTCCTGCAAAGCTCGTGATGTCGTCTTTCTTTACTGCTGCATAGAACTCCATTGTGTAGATGTACCACATTTTCTCTATCCATTCGTCAGTTGAGGGGCATTTAGGTTGGCTCCAGCTCCTTGCTATTGTGAAGAGAGCTGCAATAAACATGGCCGTGCATGTATCTCTGTGGTGGCGTAAGTCTTGAGGGTGCATGCCCAGGAGTGGTATGGCTGGGTCGGGTGGCAGAGAGCTATTGTTTTTCAGATGACAAATCTAAGATTCAGAGAAGGAAAGGGACTTGGGCCATGTGGGGCATGGGAGGGGGTCTGAACTCAATGGCTCCTTACCTGGGAAACACCCTGATTGGGTTTGGGGGTGCCTTCTCCACTCCCACACAGTGCTGACCTGGATCATCATCCTGCTGTCCGTCCTGGTGACATCCATCACAGGCCTTTCCATCTCGGCCATCTCCACCAATGGCAAGGTCAAGTCAGGTGTGTTTTCTCAGGCCCTCCTCACTTCAGCTCTGCTTTTGCCCTGGGTCTCTGAACTACCACCGTGGCTCTGGGAAACCCCAGAATGCCCTGTGCCTCCAGGTGGGGAGGTGGGGGCGCTCCACTTCTCGGGGGAGCCTCGGTTATCCCTCCCTCGGCTCTGCCGGCTCTGCCAGCCCCATGGCTCAGTGCCCTGTCTCTGCTCTGGCCCTGCTAGGTGGCACCTACTTCCTCATCTCCCGGAGCCTGGGCCCAGAGCTGGGGGGCTCCATCGGCCTCATCTTTGCCTTCGCCAATGCTGTGGGTGTGGCCATGCACACGGTGGGCTTTGCAGAGACTGTGCGGGACCTACTCCAGGTGAGGAGCCGGGCCCTGGGCAGAGAGGGCTGGACTGCCTCCCCACATCACTCCTCACACTGGGCCAGGCTCCCCCCCCACCCCCCCCCCGCCCAATCTCACCCATTGTGGGCCAAAGCCATTTCTGGTTACTTGGGGGTAACAATGGCATTCTCATTAAGTAAAGACCATCCCTATAAGTCCCCTTTTGGGGTACATGCTGCCTTTAGGAACAAGTTGTCCAGCCCCATGGAGCAGGCCCTTGGGGGACAATGTTGCTATCTAAGGGTACCTAAGTAAAGTGGGAGCATCTGGAGGAGGAAGGTGCAGACAGGGCACAAAGCCAGCCTACCCCCCCCCCAGGAACATGGCACACCTATTGTGGACCCTGTCAACGACATCCGTATCATCGGCGTGGTCACTGTAACGGTGTTGCTGGCCATCACCCTGGCTGGCATGGAGTGGGAGTCCAAGGTGAGCCGGATGTAGGGAGAGGGCACGAGTGGGCCTGGAGCTGTGCTGCCTCTTCTTGGGTGAATGAACTAGGATTGAGACTCTACTGAAAGGACAAACAGACCCAAGACAGATTTTGTTCTTCTCTCATGTAACCATCCAAGGGCCATGGTTTAGGTCCAGAACTGTGGCTTCCTTTGGGGGCAGAGGACACACAGATTCCTTCCATCCTGTGACCTCTCCATCCCAGGTGTGGCTCTTATTGATGTAGACTACAATGACTATCATCCTCATGTCCGTGGTCCAGGCAAAGGGAGAAGGGAAGAAGGATGAAAGGAAAGGCGAGTCTTTCTTCCCATCCTTTAGACTAAAGCCAGGAGTTGCACAAATTGCTCCTGCTCACACCCCACTGGCCAGAACTACAGTGGCCACACATAGCTGCAAGGGAGTCTAGAAAGCGTGATCTTCACTTGAGTCCTGTTAAATCCAGCCAAGTGTCAGAAGTTTCCTACTATGAATCAAGGAAAGGAGACTTGCTGGGCTACAGGCATGTTGGGCCAGAAGGGAACCTTCATGTTCGGGTAGGGCTGTGTTTGGGCAGGCCTGGGCTCGGGCAGGCCTGAGCTCGCTGCCTCTTGCTTCCTGTTGCTCTCTAGCCCCCAGTGTCCAGGTCACTGTGGGACTCACTTGCCCTCCTCCTTTCCATGTCTGTTTCTGGGAAACAGTACTCCAGGCTGCCTGGCTAATCCCCCAGCCTGGTTGGAGGATTAGCAGAGCAGGAACCCCTGTTCCTACTTTCAGTTCATCTAATAGTTATCATTGAGACAAGAGGCCCTGGCTGTCTTGTTCACTGCTATATCCGTAACTCCTCAGGCAGCACCCACTGCCTGCCAATGTGAGGGAAGAAGTGTGGTTCAAGAAGCAAGGAGCCTGGCCCGGCCCTGAAGGTGGGAGCTTCCATCTGACCTCGGGGTCCTTTGCTGCAGGCCCAGGTGATATTCTTTCTGGTCATTATGGTCTCCTTTGCCAACTACCTGGTGGGGACGCTGATCCCTGCATCTGAGGACAAGGCCTCCAAAGGGTTCTTCAGCTACCATGGTATGTGAAATCAGGGGCCCTGACAGTGGCTCTCTGGATTGGGACAGTCGGTCCACGCATCTGGCCCATTGAATGAGCACAAGAATCAGATCCTCCTTCCCCATAGCTGAGGGCTTTGGGGTAGAGGAACTTTGGGTGGGCCAAGCCCTCTGGGTAACCCCCACTTGGGTGTTGGTTTTCCAGGAGACATTTTCATTCAGAACTTGGTGCCCAGCTGGAGGGGTGCCGACGGCAGTTTCTTTGGGGCGTTCTCCATCTTCTTCCCCTCGGCCACGGGCATCCTGGCAGGGGCTAACATCTCCGGGGACCTCAAGGTGAGCAGAGCATGTCTCTACTGTCCAGCACTGCAGAGGACTGTCAGTACCACCTTGATCCCTATACTCCAGGGGTCTGCCACTGAGCAGCCAGCCTAGTGTGAGACCAGGGGGTCAGAGCTTCTAAAATCCAGCCAACCCAGTGCATTTAAACCCCAGGCAATTCCTTTTTACTCCATTCCAAAGCTACTGCTCAATACTGCTATGCTATAGGCCTGTGGAACACCCCCAAATGGGTTAGTTACTGTTTCCTGGGACTCTGAGTCTAGGAGAAAACGGCCCAACTGCAACTGGCATCCCCTGTCTCTCTACTGCTTTAATGCAGGCAGTTCCTTGGATTGTCATTAAAAGTTCCAACCTAGCTTTCAACTTTATCCTCTGATTCTGTCACCGTTCCCAGAACTCCTGCTCTTCCCGGAGTACCTAATATGCTGCCCATAACATGCTCAGGCATTTGACTGAGCACCCTGAGAGTGCCCCGCCCTTGTTTTGTTACCCTGTAAAGCTCTGTGTCTCTTTCAAACCATTCCTGCTACACCTCTGCCCAGCCTTCCATCAGCCAGTGCTCTCAGCATAAGATACCAACTCCACATCTCTGTTTCTGTTTCTAGTTTAGAGGCAGGCAGAAGCGAGGTGTTCAGTGTGTTTGTTGATTGAATGGTGGGGAAACAGAACATCAAAGCAGCAGTGTAAAGTGCTGTGCAGTGGGGCTAGGACAGAGTGGCAGGGACTCCACAGAACTGGTGGGGTTGGGGCCCGAGCCTCCCCGAAGACAACAGGGGAGATTTCACCAGCAGCAGGAATCAAGGAGATGGTGATATGCCAGATGGGGACCGTGAAGAGCCTGGTACTGTGTTCGAACCCAAGGCTGACCCTGACCTCAGCCTGCTTCCTGTCAGAAGGTGCTGCTTGATGATGCTTCTCACAGAATTAAGAGCTGCGCAAGATGGGCATGATGGCACAGGCCTGGAATCCCAGCACCCAGGAGGCTGAGGCAGGAAGAGCAGGAATTAAAGGTCACTCTCAGCTACACAGTGAATTCAAAGCCCACCTAGGCTACAGAAGACCCTATTTCACAAAACCAACCCAAAACCAAACAAAAACAAAACCAGTTGTTCCTGGAGACAGTACTGATCCAGATGCTCTAGTGGGTAGGCCCAGAGGCCTGGAGATCAGAGCGCTTGCTTCCTCCTCTCCTCTTAAGGGAGAGGCTGGCAGAGGTCTGGGGTGCCTGTCCTGAGGTCCCTACAGAAGCCTGGTCTGTGCTCAGAGAGCCTGAACCCCTATCAACCCCTATTAACCATCACTGCTTCATCAGGTTTCTGTGCCCTGCGCTCGGCATTAGGAACGGCAGCTAGCCAGGAGCTGGGGATCGTGGCGCCTTTGCCGTGCCCCGTGTTTAAGCCATAAGTTGACTTTGGACTTGGCTCTGCCCTTCCTGTAGGACTGTGCTCAGCAAAGGATCCCTCACTGTGAGTCTCTGAGTGAGTCTTTACAACCTCTCTATGCCTCAGTTTCCCCAACTGTAAAGTGAGGCCAGTGTAGCTCCCATCCTTACACGGTGGGGCAAAAAATCAGGGAGCTGATTCATGCTTAGTGCTTAGAACAGTGCCTGGAACCAAGGATGTTCTGGGGGCTGGCCGTCACCAATACCCTGTTTATGGTCAATCAGATGAGTAAGCCAAGAACGGAGTCAGGGGCTGGCCCACGGCCACACAGGGGCAGTGAGCCACAGTGCAAGGTGTAGACCCGAGAGGGCTCCTTTAAAAGCCATTGTATGGCTTAAAAATATGTGTGTGTGTGTGTGTGTGTGTGTGTGTGATGTGTATGTGTGAGTACAGGCGCACACATGCCATAGCATGCATGTGGAGGTCAGAGGACAACTTTCAGGAGTTAGTTCTCTCCACCTTGGGAACTCAGGTCATCAGGTCTGTATAAGCACTGACATGTATCATTGGCCCCACTTTATGGTTCTTCAGATACCTTATGTGTATACAATGTGTGCGTGCGTGTGTGTGTGTGTGTGTGTGTGTGTGTGTTTCTGCACCTCTACTCGTTTTCTCTCCAGCCTGCTGTTCTTCTTTCCACACTTTGACTGCTACCTGATGTGTGTGTCTACCTGCCCACTGCCATGGGCACAGCAGCCCGGGGAGTGCTGAGAGTCTACGTTTTCGTGTAGTACACTCGGCTTTCCCACAGCTCCAGGGTTGGAGTCTGTTCCTAGAGGGTGGAGCAGCTCTTGTACAGAATCCAGCTGAAGTGACTGCCCTGGGGCCAGCCTCGGAGCCTGAGGCTGTGGGGCTGTGGCCAGTGGCATCAGAGGCGTTGTGAACCTGCCCTCCTCACAGTGTGCCACCCTCGGATTCCCACTAGCTGGGTAGGGCTGCACAGGCTGTATCTCAGGAAGTTCCCTTTGTGAAAAAAAAAATACTAAACAAGAGAGTCCGTGATGTGTATAGGTGGGGGGATCTGTTTGTTGGAACAGAGGGAAATGGATCATGTCTTCTCTTTACTGGGGGAGGGGCACGCGTCAGTCTCTCCCTCCCCCACAGCAAGCCTCACGGGGTCCTCAGTGGCTGGGGTGGAGCTGTTGGGGTTTCAGGTCTTCCCAGGCCTGAGATGTGGTTTCAACCCTGTGAGCCTGCTCATGTCTGTCCTGTGGGTTCTTGGGTACAGGGCTCTCCTCCCTGGGGTTGGACAGGCTCTGAAGGGCCACGGTCAGGGACTGCTGCCTCTCCTGGTCTCTGCCAAGGCCCAGAGGGCCAGAGAAAGCCCACGGGGTGCCTGACACGTCACCAGTCCCACAGGACCCTGCTGTAGCCATCCCCAAGGGCACGCTCATGGCCATTTTCTGGACAACCATCTCCTACCTGGCCATCTCGGCCACCATTGGTGAGTAGCCAGCACAGTGGGATGGAGGGGGACAGGAATCACAGTCTGGGACTGGACTCTGCCGGGGAGGGCTGGACAGGGAGATCTTGAGCCATGCGTCTGGGGCACCTGTCGCCTTGGCAGTGACCAGAGCATCTTCATGCTGAGGGGGAGGCCAGATCGGACCTCTCTGGTACCTCCAGGTTGAGGTTCCAGACACCTGTATGAAGACCCCGCAGGGCAAACCATGCTTCCTGCAGGGGGAAGATGAGCATCCACTCTTAGCAGCTGCACAGCCCTTGCACACATTAAATCTGGGCACTGCCATTTCTCCCATTCTACAGAGGAGAAACCAAGGTTCAGAGGGGTTGAGTAACCTGTTCAAGGTTACATAGCCCCTGGGCAGGCCTGAGCTGTTAGCATCTGTCTTGAAGCGAGACCCTCCAGGGGCACATTTGCTCCCAGTGACCACCTTTGAGGCAAGCTATTCACAAGTGGCCAGGAGACTTCAGGTTGCTCACAGGCTCCGGAGCCAGGTCTCTGCTGTAAGGAGGACATTGGGCAGGTGACTTTAGCTTTCTATGGCTTGGTATACAGGGATAACAAAAATACAAGGCCTGCCTGGCTCCGATGTCAGGTATATCACAAACACTGCCACCACCACCATCATCATTAATACTATCGCATGTGGGGGCAGGAGCCTGCCTGGCCTATCCGTACCCGCACTTTGTGGAAGGGAGATAGAGGCAGAGCGAGGGAAGGAGGGCAAGGAAGGACCACCTTCTACAGCCCCTACGTTTCCCCTCCCAGGCTCCTGTGTGGTGCGTGATGCGTCTGGGGACCTGAATGACACCTTGATTCCTGGCTCTGGGGCCTGTGAGGGACTAGCCTGCGGCTATGGCTGGAACTTTACCAAATGTTCCCAGCAGCACAGCTGCCGTTACGGCCTCATCAACTACTACCAGGTTTGGGGGGTGACCAAGGTGAGAGAGTTGGAGGAGACTGTGTGGGACTGCAGCCCAGGCCTGGGGGAAAGAGGGCTTCCAGCTTGGGTGGGACTCTTGTCCCCAGTGTCTGTGAGTGAGTTTTAGTTCCCCACATGGGTGTTGAGGTGTCAGGACCTAGCTCCATCTTCCTTGGAGAGGGGGGGCCTAGTAGGGTGCTCCTAGCTAAGCCCCCCCATCCCCACAGACCATGAGCATGGTGTCAGCCTTCTCACCCCTGATCACAGCTGGCATCTTCGGGGCCACACTGTCCTCCGCCCTGGCCTGTCTTGTCTCTGCCGCCAAGGTCTTCCAGGTGAGCTTGCAAAAAGGGACTGCTGAAAGTGGTCGGGCAGAGCTAAGTGGAAAGGATCAGTCCTGGGGGCGGGGGTGGGGGGGAGCTGTGTCACATGACAGGGGTCTGGGTGGAAGGGGAAAGGGGGAAGTTTAAGCAAACCCTTAAAGGAAACAGCCCTGTTTCCATGGTGAGGAGAGGGCTGCATCTTACCCACTTCCCAGGAGGAACCTGGTGAAGTCATGGAGTGGGAACACGAGTGGCCCTGGAAGTGGGAGGTGGCAGGTCCCAGCCAGGGGCTGAGTAGCATCTGCTGCCCACAGTGCCTGTGCCAGGACAAGCTGTATCCTCTGATTGGCTTCTTTGGCAAAGGCTATGGCAAGAACAATGAGCCCATCCGTGGCTACCTGCTGGCCTATGCCATCGCTGTGGCCTTCATCATCATCGGTAAGAGGCGCCTTTCCCAGGCTTCTGCAGAGGCCCTGAGACCCGCTCCTCTCTTGGTGTCAGTGGGGACTTGGCAAATAGCCCTGGGGAGGGAACCAAGCAGGGCCAGGCTCCTGCTAAACACTCGCTCTACCACCGAGGCACACCCCAGCTCCAGTGAATAAGTTGAGTGGGTGAGACCCTGCCTGGAAAGCCTTTGGATGAATGTGTGATCCTTCCCCAGCTCCAGATAGGGTGGCTGCCACGCCACACTAGGCAGTGAGTCATTCTGCTACTAGAAGGGTCCTTCCCTGTTCATTCTAGTATTCTGGCGGATTCCAGCTGTTCCTGCAGACAGCACTGAAACCCGGATGCTCTAGCTGGGTAGGCCCAGAGTCTCTCATTGAGGTCTGGCGATCAGTGCGCTTGCTTCCTCCTCTCCTCTTAAGGGCGAGGCTGACAGAGGTCTGGGGTGCGTGTCCTGAGGTCCCTACAGAAGTTTGGTCTGTGCTCAGATAGCCTGAACCCCTATCGACCCCTATTAACCATCACTGCTAATCAGTTAGGCAAACTGGCCTTGTCTTCTGGCTTTGTGCCTGCTGTGTGACTGTGGATAAGTCACTTCTCAGAGTCTCAGTCTCCTCATGTGCAGAGCAGGTGTGCCACAGGTGGGCAGGAAGAGACCATGTATGAGAGCACAGCCTCATAAAGGGATGCATACCCAGTACATCCCAGTTAACTCAGCCAAGGAGTCAGAGCTCACGAGGGGGAAAGCAGCTATCCAAGCAATGGCCATGCTGTGAGGCGACACCCGCAGCCTTGGTCCCTATGCAGAAGTGGGGTCATGCTGACTCACTCACTTTCCCAGTCTGGTCACTGCCACCTAAGGAAAGCTTCTAGACAGTGGCTCCTGCACATCAAGACGGTGACGGTGCTGCATCCCAGGGATGGAGAAGTCTAGGCAGGCTGGCCTTCTTTGGACTCATCCTTGCCTCCTGCTGCCAGGGCCCAGACCCATTTCTTACATCTGTTGATTATGGGGAATGCCTTTTTCTCCGAGTAGTTCTGACTTGGCCAGATTAAGGACCATGATCTCAGATGCTTGGGAGGGGCAATGGAGTCATGTGCAGGAGGACCTGGCACATTCCAGCTTCTTGTCTTGCTTGGGGTCTTCGGAGAAGCTCTAAGACTGACATGCACAGCTTTATCTGGGGTTTCTGGGGCCAGCGAGACAGGGAAGAGCCACTATGGATGGGACTGTGAAATGGTCTCAGAGGATCCTGGGTCCTATTGCCAAATGTACTCCTTACAGTCATTTGTGGTTAAAAAAAAGTCACAGCCACAGTCCTTGGTCAGTAAATAGCCTGATGAAGTCCAGTGCCACCCTCCGTCCTCTTCTAAAAAGTGCTAATTACGTTTGTTTAGTTTGTGTGTATGGGGTGGGGAAGGCCTGGATGGGAGGCAGTCTGCAGTTCTCTCTGTCCACTGTGTGGGTTCCAGGGCTCCAACTCAGGCAGCGGGCTTGGCAACAGTGCCTCTTCCTGCCGAGCCGTCTTTCCTGTCCTGACTATCCTCTTTATTTTTTTTTTCTCTCTCTCTTTTTGGGAGGTTTTTTTTTTTTTTTATTGATGTTTTGTGTATTTCAGACATCATTTTTCAATTCAGTTCAGGCATATCCCCCTTTCCCTCCCCTCCCCTCCACCCCACCCCATCCCACCCCACCCCAGATCATGCATTCTGCCATAACTGTCCTGACCATCCTCTTAAAAGCTGGTGGCTTAGGTTTTACAAGGCTCTGTCCCTTGCAAATTTGTAGGAAAAAAGACCCATTTAACAGATGAGAAGGTTCAGGTGACTGAGCCTCCAAACCTGCCTGGGGTAGGGTGGGGGAGCCCTGTGAGCATGGGTCCCTGGCAGCCCCGTGGTAGGGTCCTCCAGCCTCGCGCCCTCTCTCCCTTGGTCTCTGAAGCCGAGCTCAACACCATTGCACCCATCATTTCCAACTTCTTCCTCTGCTCCTACGCCCTCATCAACTTCAGCTGCTTCCACGCCTCCATCACCAACTCACCCGGTAAGTAGACTCTCACCATGCACAGGAGGAGGGGGTGCCTAGCATCTGAGAAGGGGGGACCCCTGGGTGGAGGTGGGCAGTCCTTAATTTAAGAGCACATGAGCCGGGCGTGGTGGCGCACGCCTTTAATCCTAGCACTTGGGAGGCAGAGGCAGGCAGATCTTTGTGAGTTCAAGGCCAGCCTGGTCTACAGAGTGAGTTCCAGGACAGCTGAGGCTACGGAAAGACCCTGTCTCGAAAAGACGAAAAAACAAACAAACAAACAAACAAAAAGAGCACATGAAGGGAATATTCATACCCTAGAAAGCAACCATCCTTTACCAAGCACAGTGCAGGATGCACAGGCCCACTCATCTTTCACAGGGCGTCGGGGGTGCTCTAGTCCCTGCCTCCAGCAGTTTCTCAAGTCAGGAATCCCCAGATTGTGCACTGATCCTCTCTAGGGGCACTGTTCGTACCTCAGCAATCAAATTTCATAAATATTTATGTTAGTAATGAAAGCCTTTTTTTTTTTTTTTTTTTTTTTTTTTAGACAGGGTCTCCATGTAGCCCCAGCTGTCCTGGAACTCACTCTGTAGACCAGGCTGGCCTTGAACTCACAAAGATCCACCTGTCTCTGCCTCCCAAGTGCTAGAATTAAAGGCATGCGCCACCATACCCGGCTTTTATGAAAGCCTTCTTACAGATGGCAGAAAAGAGGTTCGAGGAAGGCTTTTTTTAATGAACCCCAAGCCATCAATGAACCCCAAGCCCCATCACCTCTCACATAGATCATAATGTGGCTGGCTGGCATTCTTGGAGATGTGCCTGGCACAGTGGTCATTGGGAGTGGCCCTAGCCTAGCACACAGCCAGGCAGAACCAAGTCCTCCCCTCACCTTAAAAAGGTTTATTTAAATTCACTTCTGCTCAAAACAGTCAACTTCCACATGGAGAATATCGAGAAAGACTGAGAAAGAGATGAAAAGCATGTTTGGCAGAATGCATGAGCTCTGGTGGGGTGGGGGAATGGAGGGGGAACACGGGTCTAGATTTGATAATCTTGTACAAAATATATATTAATAAATAAATAAATGTAAAAAAAGGTTTATTTAAAAAGCTGGACTTGGTGACGCATGCCTTTAATCCTAGCACTTGGGAGGCAGAGGCAGGCAGATCTTTGTGAGTTCAAGGCCAGCCTGGTCTACAGAGTGAGTTCTAGGACAGCTGGAGCTATAGGGAGACCCTATCTCAAAAAGACCAAAAAAAAAAAAAAAAAAAAGTTTATTTAAAAAGGTGTGGTAGTGCACGCCTTTAATCTCAGCACTTGAGAGGCAGAGCTAGGTGAATCTCCGTGAGTTCAAGGCCAGCCTGGTCTACATAGAGAGTTCCAGGACAGCTGTATATGAATGTTTTGCCTGCATGTATGTAAGTACGTCTGTGTTGTGCAATGCCATTATAGATGACAGAAGAGGCTGTTGGATCTCCTAGAGTGATAAGATTGATGACTGTTTGCTTCCACATAGGTGCTGGGAACTGAACCCAGGTCCTCTTCAAGAGCAGCCAGTGCTCTTAATACTGAGCCATCTCTCCAGCCCCTTCCCCTATACTTTCCAGCCTCTGGGCTCCATAGGAGCTTTAGGAGTCGGCACTAATTTTGATGTTGGGAGTCCAGCGGCTGTGTCTGGACAGAGCTGGATGTTCCCTTCTTGGTGTAGTTTGTCACCAGTAGGCCAGGTACTCCCCAGAGTCTCCATGCCCTGCCCTGGACATTAAGGCTGGTGGAGCCCCAGGAATTCCTGGCTAATGGGTGCCGACTAGGACCCTAGCTCTAGGCATAGAAGCATGGATGTCGCTGCAGCTCTGGGCAGGACAATGCTCCTGAGCATGGCTGTGCGTCCTGGACTGGCCCCACGCAGGATGGAGACCCTCCTTCCGATACTACAGCAAGTGGGCAGCGCTGTTCGGGGCAGTGATCTCTGTGGTCATCATGTTTCTGCTCACCTGGTGGGCAGCCCTGGTCGCCATCGGAGTCGTCCTCTTCCTCCTGCTTTATGTGATCTACAAGAAGCCAGGTGTGTGGGCTCAGGCCCCCTGGGACTCAACTCCCTGCCCAGGCAGTTGTGAAGCCAGGCCGGCCCTCGGCCCAGCTGGAGCCTGGCCTTAGCCTTGCACTTCACAGGACCCAGGTTGGCTTCCACTTCATCCCTCCTGGGCTGGATGTTTGGAAGGAGATGCCCACTCAGCACCAGATCTCTACTGTCAGACTCCTAGAACCTGGGGATTTCTAAGAGGAGTCATCTGTGGCTGCTTACACCCAGGCCAGAGTGGCCAAACGTGTGAAGGCAGACACTCCTGGACCCTGAGTAGGAATGTCTACCTGTGTGTAGCTAGGGTCCTGGTCATCGTGGGGGTCTGCTTGTTGGGTAGGAGAAGACCCAGTAGAGTTCAACATCTCACTGTATAACCTGGAATTGGGTGGCCGTGTGGGGCTTGGCTCCAGCCCTGCACACACTAGAAGCAGAGCTGCCTGCTGTTGGTCTGCCTGTGGCCTTGCTCCCAAGGTGCCCTGTGCCTAGGGAAGGCAGACAGTCCCTCTTCCCCTGCACAACTGGTTGTTTCTGGCAATTTTGAGTCTTGTCCTCCCTGCTCTTTCGCACTTTCCTCAGAGGTGAACTGGGGCTCCTCGGTGCAGGCCGGCTCCTACAACCTGGCCCTGAGCTACTCTGTGGGCCTCAATGAGGTGGAAGACCACATCAAGAACTACCGGTGAGCAACCAACGACGCTCCCCTGCCCTGGTAGATCCAAGGTAGGCTTGTCCCTACTCAGAGCCAGCAGGGAGGTGAGGGAGTGCCTGACCATCAGTGGCTGGGGTTAGCACTGCCCGATGAGGACCATCCATGTCTCTGTTTCCACAGTGGAAACTGCTCTGCTACTAGAGTGGATTAGTACATTTCTCATAATATAATCCTGAGACACGGGTGATGAGAAGCCTGCCTTGGGTGCTCTTCAAAGTTGGGTTCCCTGAAGTGAGAGGAGCCAATCACGATTGTATTATAATCAGGAAGATCTATTTATGTCCCACTTACTATATGAGTCGGACGTTTTGCAAAGAGCCTCACATGGCCTCATGAGATCTATGAAATGACTAACCTTGGATACAGATGAAATGAGGACTAGAGAGGTTAGGTCCTGGTGCCCCGGGTGGTGAGCCACCCATCAAGTCTGGCTCAGATTGGCAGTGGCACTTAACTAGAGTCCTGTGCCACTCAACACAAAGGCTCAGGCACCTACCTGACCCAAAGACCCTGTGAGTCACAGCTAGGAACGCAAGCCCCAGAGCCTGCAACCTCACCAATCATCCAGGATTCAGGGCCTCCTAGGAGGTGGCAGGAACCCAGGGACACCTGCTTTATAGCATGCAGGCTCTGATCACTCTCTCCTGATACCTCCTGCTGTGTCCCTTCTTCTCCCAGCCCCCAGTGCCTGGTGCTCACAGGGCCCCCCAACTTCCGGCCAGCCCTAGTGGACTTTGTAAGCACCTTCACCCAGAACCTAAGCCTGATGATCTGTGGCCATGTGCTCATTGTGAGTGTTCCCTGGGGGTGGGATGTCAATTGGATGCAATATCTTCCTGGGGATGGAGGTGGGGAGTGTGGAGCCAGCAGTCTAGCCAGGCCCCATGAGGACCCAGGATCCCATTCCAGGACAGGGTCGTTTGAAGCCCAGGCTAGCTCAGCTTGCTATGTTCCTACCTCCACCACACAAGTGTCACGATGCCTAGGTTTCCTTCCTCTTCTTCTTTCCCTTCCCCGCTCTATCAAGAACGACAGGCACCTCTGGGTGATGCTGAGCCTTTGGGTGGCCTCTAGAACAGGACAAGGGCTGAATCAGGCTGGATGAGGGCAGCCCCTGACATCATCTGTCACTCACTCACAGGGACCCCGAAAGCAGAAGATGCCTGAGTTCCGGCTTATCGCAGGCGGGCACACCACATGGCTGAACAAGAGGAGGATCAAGGCCTTCTACTCTGACGTCATTGCCGAGGACCTCCGGAGTGGTGTCCAGATTCTCATGCAGGTGCTGGATGGCATTCCGAGGGACTTGTTCCTTGGCAGGGTGGCTTACAAGGCAGACGGTCCTGGGGGTCGAGTTAAAGCCCCTTTGGCTGTAATGGGACCACCCCACTTTCTTATGTCTCAAGATGTGCTATTCGGGGCATATCTCTGAGTGTTCTGGATCCTGGGAAGCCTATGGTGTCTGTGTGGCCTTGGCCAGGTCCTAGTTTTGATTTTATTATTTTAAAAAAGTTTTTTAAAAAGTTAACTTTAAAGCCAGGCGTGGTGGTGCATGCCTTTAATCCTAGCACTCAGGAGGCAGAGGCAGGCAGATCTTTGTGAGTTCAAGGCCAGCCTGGTCTACAGAGTGAGTTCCAGGCCAGCTGGTACTACAGGGAGACGCTGTCTCGAAAAGACAAAAAAAAAAAAAAAAGTTAAGTTTAGTTTTAATTTTTTGCAGTATTGGGGATTGAGCCTGGAGCCTCATTTGAGCTAGGGACGAGCTCTACCACTGAGCTACATCCCCAGCCCTCTTTTTCCTTAAAAAAATATTTTTGAGAAAGGGTCTCACTAAAGTTGCCCAGTCTGGCCTTGAACTAACTCTGTAGCCCAAGTGGGCCTTAAATTTACAAACCACTGGCCTCAGCCTCCTAGGTAGTTGGGATTATTATAGGCTTAATTTTTTTCAGATATAATTTACATTTAGTAAAGTAAACTCTTTGAAGTGTTTACATATGAAGACACCACCCAGTGGCGTACAATCACCACTCAAATCAAGACTGTTTCACTGGCAATGAATTTTCATGTGTAACATGAGACGCATGGGTACAGAAGCATCAGTTTTTAACTCTGACTTGACAACTAAGAATCCTTTTTAATAATTTTAACTATTCCTCAATTTGAAAAAAGGCATGCAGTCTTTTCGAGAACATTTTAAAATGTTTATCTTATGTGTATTTTGCCTATGTGTATGTATGTGTGTCGTACCCACAGAGGTCAGAAGAGGGTGTTGGATTCCCTGGAACTGGAGTTACAAATGGTGGTCAGCCTCCATGTAGGTGCTGGGAGCTGAACCTGGGTCCTCTGCAAGAATAGCCAGTGCTCTTAACCACGGAGTCATCTCCTCAGCCCCATGAAAACACCTTAGAAGTAGATAGGCCTCGGCATTAAGAACGTTGGAATGCCACTGAAGGACACATTTGGTTTTGGGTTGTTTCGTGGGTTTCTTTTTTGTTTTGTTTTGTTTTGTTTGAGACACTTTATCACTATATTGCACATGCTTAATCTATCCCAAACTCCTGGGATCATGTGTGTGTGTGTGTGTGTGTGTGTGTGTGTGTATGTTGATGTGGAACTTGGGGAGCAGGTAGATGCAGGACCCCCCAGAGTGCTAAGCACTGCCATTGTGACAATTCCTAGCCTGCCTCAGCCTCTTTGAGTGGCTGGGACTATAGGCATGTATATTACACCCAGTTTGATACATATTTTTTGAAATTGCATGTATCTGTTTTGAAGTATGTACTTTAAAATGGTGAATTTTATTATATTGATTTCATTCCAAAATTTTTATTGAATTTTTGTGTATTTCAAACAGAGCATCCCAATGAATCTTAATCATCATTATGCACCCTTCCTCACTGCCACCCTCCTGCCGCCCACCTATCATGTCAAGTCAGTATCCCCAGGCGTTCCTCAGAGAAAGTCATCCACTGAGGTCTAGTCAGCCTATGTGGAGTCCTTCACTTTAAGAAAATCAGCTTTTCCTCCCCCAGCAGTAAACAGCTGCCAATAATTCTTTGACTAAGATTGGGGTTTGCTGCCCATTTTTACAGTTCTGTACTGGGGTTTTTGCCTGCTTGAGTTTGCATGAGTCTTGTGCATGCTGACACCACTGCTGTAGGTTTATGTGAGCAGGGTCTCAGGAGCGTGTAGGACACTATTTCTGTACAGTCGTGCACCTCCTCCCCGGCTCTTACAATCTTTCTGCCTCTTCTTCTGCAATGGTCCCTGAGCCCTGGGTGGGTGAAGTTAGTTAAGAGTTCTGTCAAAGGATCCACAATTTCAAAAAATTCTAAAGAATCTTGAACCATTAAAAAAGAAAGGGGCCCAGAATGTGATGGCGTTCTGTGATTCCCTCACTCTGGAGGCAGAGACAGGAGGGTCAAGAGTTCAAGGTCAGCCTTGGCCACATATCAAGAATACATACAAAAATGGAAACAAGGCAGGCATAGTGGCACATGCCTTTAATCCTAGCACTTGGGAGGCAGAAGCAGGTGGATCTTTGTGAGTTCAAGGCCAGCCTGGTCTACAGAGTGAGTTCCAGGACAGCTGGGGTTACAGGGAGACCCTGTCTCAAAAAGACCAAAAAAAGGAAACAAAACAGCATAATCAACAAAAGAAGGAGAGATGGATGATCTGAAGGTGAGAGGGAGGAGGGGAGACAGAAAGAGCAGGAGGGAGGGAGAAGAGGGAGAAGGAGAGAGTGTATAGACCTGATGGTTCAAGAGTACTCTAACTTGATGTCCAAGTTCAAGTTTCATCCTTTGAGAGGCAAATATTTGGAGACACAGGAGCCAGGCTATTCTAGGGCTAACGGGACAGTCAGTTCCTTACTCAGGCTTAGAAAGGCCACAGGGACGGTTATTGCTTGCCTGGTGTCTAAATAGACAGGACCCTGAGTCTTGGGAGGGATGTTTAGGATTAGCGAGGACCTTACCCTAATCACTTGTCACAGAACAGAGCTTCTCCTAGCCCCGGGGCTTGAGTGTCAGGCCAGCCTCTGACGCGACCCACCTCCTCTATCCTGGCAGGCCTCAGGGCTAGGAAGAATGAAGCCCAACATTCTGGTGATTGGGTTCAAGAAGAATTGGCAGTCTGCTCACCCTGCCACAGTGGAAGACTACATCGGCATCCTGCAGTGAGCGAGGGCTACAGGCGTGGCCTGGGGGCTGGTGGTTTGGGCCACTGGGGTTTTCTGGGTCTGGGAAAGCAGAACAGAGGCACTTGTTAAAGGCTAAGGAGGAAGCTGATCGAGGGTGTCCCACCTTGACCTTCACAGAAACTGAGGTCAGAAGAGTGAAGTGGCTCAGGTGTGGGACATCAATAGTGGCCATGGCGACCTGAAGAAAGCAGCTGATAAGACGCAGCCCCAGCCAACACAGGCCCAGAGTCACCAGATCTTTCTGTTTTCAGGGTAGCTGAAAATGTGAGGTTTTAGGCAAAAACCTTGCAGGCACCCAGCTCAGGTGCTCGAATGGGGAGCTACTGAACAGAGGCAAGACCCCAGGACCCAGGACAGTCCTTGGGGGCTGCGGTACTAACACTGAGTCCTGATACCTCCAGCTCTGCACAGCTCAGAGAATGCCTGCATGGGTTGCTTTTCCTCCCCTGGGCCACACAGAGGGCAGGACCACTAAAAACCATGAAGGCCCTTCAACTGTTCCCAGGTCTGGAGTTAATCCACTGTGGGACTCAGTGAGCACTCCAGCTGAGAGTTTCCTGGTTCCCAGGCTGCCTGCAGCTCCAGTGTCCAAGACAGCCAGAGATGTGTAACTGAAAGAGTCTAGTGAAGGGCAAGCTTAGCACAATACATCAGACCCTCAGGGAGGCCTGGGTGCCCTTGGGGCAGTTAACTGACATACGAAGGAGGCCATCTGTGTGCACACCTGGTTTATAGATGCTCAGCTCCTCTCTTGTCTGACCACTAGCAAGTACCCTCAATTCAGATTTTGTGTATAGAGTAGAGGTAAGGGTCACCGCACCCACCTCTGTGGGCAGGATCAAATGATCAGGGGGACCAAGTATGTCAAGCGCAGGGCCTGACTTGGTTTCCCCGGGAGGATTCTGGGTAACTCTCCACTTCTGCCTGTACAGACAGGGACACTGAGGCCAACAGAGGAAGAGTGGGAGGCAGGGCCCACAGTCGACCTCTGGTCTCCTGAGAGCCAGGTCCCTTGGGTCAACAGTCTGACCCCGCCTCCTCTTTCTAGTGATGCCTTTGATTTCAACTATGGCGTGTGTGTCATGAGGATGCATGAGGGGCTCCACATTCCTGGGATACTGCAGACTCCCGGTGAGTGCATGCCACACCTGGCCAGGCCTCTGTCAAAAACCCAATTTTTAAAAAAGTGGTGGAAAGAAGGAGAAAATTAGTAAGGTCACCTACTCGACCTTAAAGTCAGCCCTTCGTGGTCCCTTAGAGCCTACAAGGTTTCCAAATGGAGAAACTGAGGCCCAGAAAGGAGAAGTGACCAGTTCAAGGTCATGCTTCCAGCAAGGGGCAAAAGAGGAGTAGAAATCCCCAAATCCTTCAGTGCTCTGGTAGCCAGGTAGACACAGAGGATGTGACAGAAGAAACCCAGAGGGCAGAGGAAGGAGCCTGCCTGTATAGAGACGCCATGGAGAAAACACCAAAAGTCCCCAGACACTGGACCCCTGGGTCTCAAGGCTGTCCTTGGGGCACAGAATAAGAACATGTGCTGCGATATTTGAAAGTTGTGCAGACTCAAGATGAAGGACAAAGAGGACACTGGGAGATGTGCGGGGGGCACTGTTTCCTGCAGGCAGGGGCCAAGGGTGTGCCTGCTTCAGTACCTAGATAATATGTGTGCAGCCACTGGGGCAGAGTCGGCAACCAGGCTCCTGTCGCTGCTCCAGGCAGAGAACAACAAAGCCTCGCCCCACCCTGGGTGCTGACCCTTGGGGGACCAAGCAAATGCTTAGCATGGTGGACACACAGGTCACCTCAGACATAACAGTGTCCTGAGGGGATAGATGTGGGGTGTTCACAGGTCTCTCTCAGGACAAGTCCTACCTGTGGCTGAGGACAGCAGGATTGGAGAAAGAGTGGCCCAGATGGGATGGCCTCTGAGTGTGCCAGGTTCTGTGAAGCAAGAGGAGGGAATATGGCTGGGGTGTGAGGGGCCGGGGAGGAGCCAGGGCAGAGAGAAGCTGTCACCCAGGCTCCCTGGGGAGCAGTGGGGGACTTTCTTCCAGTGGTAGGGGAATCCCGGGAGCTGAGGAGCCCAGCATGCCTCCAGGGAGAAGCACCTGCAGCCTTCCTGTCACCCTCTTTTTGTAAATTTTTATTTATTATTTTTTTTAAATGTGTATGGTTGTACTGTCTGGATCTAGGTTGGTGCACCCGTGTCCTGCAATGCCTCGGAGGTCAGGAGAGGGTGTCAGATTCCCCCGGAACTGGACTTAAAGACAGTTTTTAGCTGCGGGTCCTCTGCAAGAGCAGTCGGTGTTCTTAACCGCTAGGCCGTCTCTCCAGCCCCCCTGTCACCCTCTTTTGTAGTTAACCCCATATTTGATCCCGCAGAGGATGGCAAGGGAGCCAGTGGCAGTATGGCCAAACCACTGGTTCTGGCACAGGTCAGCCCCACCCACTTGGAAGATTGGGGTACTCTTACCCTGTGGGGTACTAAGGTTGGGTCACCTGGGGGACTCGGCCAAGGGTGGCTTCCTCCTGTGACAGTAGGGCCCTAATAACTAGCACTGGGTAACTGGAGGGTCCGGGCTCTTGTTGAAGATTGCCAGCTTAGTGGAGAACTGGGGGCTGGGGTCCAAGTCGCACTCCTGGTAAGATTCCCTCTCAGTTGTGTTCAAATATTTTATGCATAGAGGAGCCCTGGGAGGAGGGCAGCAGGTGGAGGGACATCTGTCGCATTTGTGAGAGAAAGGAGAGCCAGGGAGGAAAGGCTCCATCTGGACAGGGGTGCTCCAGAGACGGAAAAGCGTGCGCCCTACCGATCACCTCCTGGTGCCCACCAGAAGCCAGGGACAGTGGAGCTGGGCTCCAGGAAGGAGCTCACTGCGGCATCGTGAGGTCCCATTTGTGGCACTAAATGGGACATTATCTGTGTCTGGCCAGGCCTGTAGGATGCCTCTGGTTGCTGTCCATGTACCCTGGTGACAAAGGCCAGCCCAACTCACAGGGCAGCTGGCTGTCTTCTGGCAGGTCCAGGCGCTGAGCGTGCTGGCTCTACTCTGACCTACTCATCTCCTGCAGCAGGCCCGGAAGCGTTGGTGCAAGAGGAGCAGCCCAGCACCATCTTCCAGTTAGAGCAGGGCAAGAAGACCATCGACATCTACTGGCTGTTTGATGATGGAGGTCAGGTCCCCTCAGACCCATCCCTTCCCCTAGAACTGTCTGCCTTCCGTGTCTCTGCATTTCCTGGCCTGCCCTTCTTGGCTACTCTTGTGAAGACCTCTAGAGAGGCCCCGAAGCCAGCAATGGGGCCAGAGGCATTAGCCTGCCAGCGAGTGCGGGAAGCAGGGCCAGGCCCACTTCCCTCCCCTCCAGGGTTTCAGTTGTAAAATGGGGCACTTTGAGGGGGTGGAGCGGAGATCAGCATGGGACGGAACCTTCTATCTGTATGGACTAGGGCATCACTTGGCCCTAGTCAGGTGGGGAGTCTAGGGAGGGGAGGGTTTTGCTGTGGCAGTGTAGGGTGGGAATCCACACAGTGCTCTATCCTGAGTCTCGTCTCCGGGCTTCTGGGCACCATCCCTGGCAGGCCTCACCCTCCTCATTCCCTATCTCCTGCACCGAAAGAAGAGATGGCGCAAATGCAAGATCCGAGTGTTTGTTGGCGGCCAGATCAACAGGATGGATGAGGAGAGGAAGGCGTAAGTGGGGAACGCAGGGTTGCACTGACTAATCATCCAGCCTCCCTGAAGCTGCCGAATCCCCTCTCTCTGCCTCCTCTGCCCCAGATGGCCCTGAGATTGTCCCAAAACCCAGGCCACAGCAATGGTGACTGGGCCTCAGGCAGGAGTGCTCGCTCCATTTCCAAAGTATTGGCTTCCTGCCTCCCCTTAAGGAGATATAGGTGCTTTGGAAAGGTGGTAAGTGCTAACATCACAAAACACAGGAGAAAACTGTGTGGAAGGCAGAAGGAAGGTGAGTGAAGAGATTAGAATCCTTCTTGTCACTCTCCCCAAAGTAAGGGTGTAGGCTCAGGAGGAGGCATGAGGGATCTGAATGGCCAGGAGATAGTGAGCAAATAAACAGGAAGCCACACCAGATCTCTTGATGAGAGTGATTTTTCATGCTCCCTCAGGTCTTTGGTTGATTCTGAAGGAGATCTTGCTGGAGTGCTGGGCTATCCTTGAGCTCAGTTGCCATGCTAAGCTCCCTGTCTAAGTAAGCAGAGCGGGCTTGGCAAGCCATCTGGCCAGAAGTTAGTGACCCTGATTTATTTTATTTACATGGGTTTTCATTGCCACATCTTTCTGGCAACAGGTGTATTTTCTGTTTTAATTAGAAAATAAAACTTCCCTTCTGAGACACAGGTAGTCCATTTTCTATGACTATAACGAGACCTTAGAGGCAGTCTGCTTCATAAGGAAAAGAGGTTCTATTAGCTTATGGTTCTGGGGGTTCAAATCTAACGGCAACATATAATGATGGCCTCTTGTTGGCAGAGCCCTACAGTGACACAGGGTATCACATGGTAAGATTCAGGTAGTGTGTGTATGTATCTATGTGTGTGTATGTGTTCCCTTCCTTTATTGTTGTTTGCTTTTTTTGAGATGTGGTCTCCCTGTAGCCCCAGATGGTCTGGAACTTGCTATGTAGACCAGGCTGGCCTACATCTCAGAGATCCACTTGCCTCTGCCTCCTGAGTGCTGGGATTAAAGGCATACACCCCCACACCTGGCCTCTTCCTTTTATATATATATATAAATCTACCAGGGCTCAGTCATGGTGTTCGACCCTAATGACCTGGTCCCCTAAACCTGTCCCAAATTCCCAAACCCATGGACACCAGAGCAGGATTCAGTTTCAATCCTCTAACTTCCTCATACTGTGGATTAAATTTCAACTTTAGTTCAGGGGACAAACTGTATGCAAATCACAGCACTATGTCAGAATGTGAGTTGCCTTAAATAGACACAGAGGTATGCAGTAAGGTGAGGAAGCCAGTACACCATGAGGCCACAGAAGTGCCAAGTTGGCATGAGTCTTGGAGGAGGAGTTGGCTCAAGTGAGGTTAAAGATCATAGATGAGGCCTGCTGGGCAAGTGAGGTGGTTTACCCAAAGAGCAGAACCCAGGCTCCAGGGCCTGGGTCAGCACGGGAGTGGACCCAGCATTTACCACTCATGCACCCCTAAGTTCTCTTCTTTTAGCTGCCCTGTGAATTCAGAGTGGCCCAGCAATGCCTCCCGGCCTCTCTCTCTCTCTCTCTCTCTCTCTCTCTCTCTCTCTCTCTCTCTCACACACACACACACACACACCCACACCCACACACACACACACACCTGTTAGAACTTTACCACCAAAAGGCCTCTTCCATGCAAAGCCAAGGACAACATTGCTTGGGGACAGCTGCACCAGCCTCCAGGATCTCTAATGGGTCCAGAAAAGCCCCGTGGCAGTCTCTGATTCCTGTCCCAGCCCAGGGTGGCAGCTGGGCTCTGTGAGACCGGCTTAGCTCAAGGCTGCGGCCCCACTGGATAACAGCATGAAAACCCTTTTTCCCAACGCCTTCTTGGTAGACAATATGATTTGGTGTCTCTGACCTCAGGCGGGCTGAGTCCCTGACACACACCAGGAAGAGGCTGCCACAGCTCTGCTTCCAAAATCCCACTGGGCTGGGGATGTAGCTCAACTAGTAGAGTGTTTGCTTAGCATGGATAAAGCCTGGGGTTCGATACTCAGCATTTCTAAACCAAGCATAGTAACAAATAGGGAGGTAGAAGCAAAAGGCTCAGAAGTTCAAGGTCATCTTCAGCTATACAGTGAGTTAGAGGTCAACCTGAGCTACATGAGACCTTTTCTCAAAAAAATTAAGTCCCATTTCCAAGTTCTAGGCCAGCAGGTGTTTGGATGTGGGGGCCCAGCTTGGACCTTCAGGCTCCTGTTATCTGACAGGCTCTACAGGCTCTGTGGCCTCCCGGTCAGTCTGTCACCATCCTCCACCTTTGCTTACTGGCTTCTTCTCCAGTGAGTGCAGTAGGCCTTAGCTTGGTGGGCAGATCACATCTTATGGGCATCACCCAATCTATGCCCTGATTATATACACTGGGAAGGGCTAGGGTCCCACGGGTGTGCTATTCTGAAAGCTCTTGGGTGACTCTCATGTGGACACTCCACTGTCCCAGCCCCTCGGGCCCACAGCAGTCTTCCCATTATGTGCCATCCAGTTAGATGGCGGCCTCCTCTGAGCTCTTTCCTGAATGTGTAGACAGTGGTGAGCATCTCATTGATGCAAAGTCTGTACCTTATGGCCTGCGGCCCCCTGTTTCCTCCGAGTTCTTGTGTGACTTCTTCACCTCATTGCCCCTTTTCACTTCCCCTCTTTGTCTTCTCTATCTCTTGATCTTCACTTCTTTTTTTTTAATATTTTTAAAATATTTTTAAATTTATTTTCTTATGTGTATGAATGTATTGTCTGCATGTAGGTTGGTGCACCCGTGTCGTGCAATGCCGCAGAGGTCAGAAGAGGGCATCAGATTCCCCTGGAACTGGAGTTAAAGACGGTTCTCAGCCACCATGTGGGTGCTGGGATCGAACCCGTGTCCTCTGCAAGAGCAGTCGGCACTCTTAACCGCTAGGCTATCTCTCCAGTCCCTGATCTTCACTTCTTAAAGTTTGGTTGGTGGCCCAGCAGCATCCTAGGCTCTACCCAGACTAGCTGACTCTGAATCTGCATACTGACAAAAATCTCTAACAGCTGCACCTTAAAATTTGAGACACATTGGTTCAGAGATACTTGGGAAATCCTGGCCAAATCTTTCTATGTTGCTTGCCACATTTTGACCTACTTTACTGATATTTCTTACCACGTCTCCACCTTGCCTCCCATCCAGTCTACCAGGGCAGAGTCATATCTGATTTTATCACTGCTAAAATTTCAGCAGATGCTTGATAAAAATCAATTGAATAGAGCTAGAGAGGTGACTCAGTGGTTAAGAGCATAGGACCTGGGTTCGATTCCCAGCACCCATATGATGGCTGGCAACTGTCTGTAACTCCAGTTCCAGGGGATATTAGGCACATGCAAGCAATATACACATGCACATAAAATAAAAATAATACATAAAATAATTTTTAAAATCAGTCATATTAATGAAAACATTGTAAAAACTCTCCATCTGTCCTCCAGGATCATTTCTCTGCTAAGCAAGTTCAGACTGGGATTTCATGAAGTCCACATCCTTCCTGACATCAATCAGAAGCCACAGGCTGAGCAGTGAGTTGTCTGTTTTGGGAGCTCCAGACATAAGGGTTCAACTTAGCCTGTAGATTCCTCTGCCAGATACACTGTGCCTTAGGACCTTTGTACATTCAGCTGTCTGCTCCTGCCCCCTCTGCCTTGTGCACACAGCTAGCTGCGGAAGGACACACTTCCTTCAAATAGCAGAGGCCTTCCTTACCCTGTCCCAGACTTGGGCATATCGCCCTAAAATATCCACTTAGTGTTTATTTGCCTGCTATCACTCGAGTGACCAGGAGCTCCATAAGGCTGGGGTCCAGTCTGCCTTATTGACAGTGGGATAGTACACAGTCTGACCCAGAACAGTACTTGGTGTCACCTGTCCAATTGCATCAGGAGGCGGGGGTTCAGGTGAGTAAGGTTTATGGTAGTTGAATGTCTTTCCTAAGTGTCAGAGAAGACTCCACATGCAAGCCACTCAATATGTAAATGACAGGGTTGGACATGTTTAGTCTGAGAACTATGTCCTTAATGGGTGGCAGCCCTACTGTGAGCTCCCTTCAGGTCTATGCTGCCCCGGAAGATGGGATCATCTCAGAGGACTCACCTGTTCTCTCCTGCTCAGCACTAGGAGGTTTGAGGACATGATTGCCCCCTTCCGCCTGAATGACGGCTTCAAGGACGAAGCCACTGTCATGGAGATGAGACGGGACTGTCCCTGGAAGATCTCAGATGAGGAGATTAATAAGAACAGAATCAAGGTGCAAGAGAGGGAAGGGCCTCATTAGGGAGTGGGTTCCTGACCATGTATCCCCATCTTAAGCTTCCTGAGCACCCCCTGCCCCACCCTGATTTTCCCTCCCAGCCTCTGAGGTGTCCTTGGGCCATATGCAAGGGTTGGGTTGTAACTATCATGGAGCACCATTCTGTCCTTGCCGAGGGGCTGGTCCTCTAGTTGTATAAGTGTGGACAGCCTGCTTGAAGGCCTTTCTCCCCCTTCCCCACCCCATTTCTCTATGCCTTATGGAAGGAGTTCATGTCATAGGTGTCCTGTGGGTCCACCAAGCTGCCTGACCATCTTCCCTCAGACAATAACTCCTGCCTGAAATACAGTGAGATTCCAGGGCTGCCCCTTCCCAGACAGCGTTATGTCTCTGTGAGAGCTGTGTGTGTTGGGTGCAAGGCTCTTCTGACATTGCCCATCTGTCTTTCTAGGTAGAGTGAATAGGAGAGCCAGGCACCTCAGGCTTTTTGCTAGTGGTCCTCCACGGGGATGATTTGGCCCCCTCCTCTGTAGGGACTTTTGTTAACTATCTAGAGACATTTTTGGAAGTCACTGCTGAGGTGACGCGGGCTATGAATATTCGGTGTATTGAGACCAGGGACACTGCTAAATGTCCTGCAAGGCACAGGACAGCTCTCAAAATGAGGCACTGGCCACCCAAAATGTCCATGTGAGGGAGCAAGAGTACCGGATTGGGTAACTGGTTTTCCACTCTCTGAGTGGGATGGCCACCCACTCTGGGGTCCCACAAGTTGACCTCATCTCTGAGTGGCTCAATGATGGCCTTAGGCTAAGGTGTTGACTGCATAGCTTAGGAGACTTCAGAGACTTTCCCAACTTGGCACCGGCTGGCTCTTGGGAAAATACTGAATACGTTTATTGTCCAAAGGAAGTTCTTTCAAAGTCTGCCACTGTATGAAACACTTGCACACTTGTAGGAAACACCTGTATGAAGCCGCAGCAACAAAGCACCTCTCGCTCGTTCTTCTCAAAGCGGTTTATTCAGGCAGGCAGGTCTTGTCAGAACGGTTTATTCAGGCACATCTTTTCTCCTTCTCCAAGCTTCTCCCTCTAAGCCTCAGGTCTTTCCCTCTAAGCCTTCTTCCTTCTCCAAGCCTTCTCCTTCCTCAGGCAAGCAAGCTTCTCTCCTAAGACTAGAAAGGAGAGAGTCCCTCTATCTAGAAAGTCCCTCTATTTATCCACCTTCCCAGCCCAGGTTGCGTGGCCTCAGTCTATTGGTATCATCTGGCCTGATCTTGTATACAGGGTGCACCTGCACAGCTCAAACGGTGAGCGTGGCTTTACTTAGAGGTATGAGGGAATCAGGTGTTAATCATAAGACTTTGCTAAAGTCTCGGGTGCCTTCTTAGGACTGTCGCCACACCCGCTCCCCACATGCCACTGGGGAGGTGGGGCCCATCCCTGCTCTGAGACCCCTTGTCTTTTACGCAGAGGGTCTTCCATGTTCCAGGCCCTCTGCTTGGCACTGGGCCATGGAGGATTCTCTCCTCGTCCTCTGGGAAGGACATCGTCATGTCCATTTTGCAGAGGAGCACAGCCTCAGAACTGGCACTGATGCACCCTTCTCTCCATTCTCTCACTGGTCATGTAAATAAAGTCAGGCAAGGAAAACCCAAAGGAGACTTCCTGTAGGAGGTAAACGTGGTGCTTAATTCCCAAGAGGGTCTCTTTCTTCCTGAGGAAGGGAGTGTCGAGAACTTTCAGGGGAGTAACTCTGTATTTAGCTGGACTCAGCGGGGGGTCTGCTGCTGTTGCATCTGGAGGTGACTCGGCTTTCCCTGTCCCCAGTCCCTTCGGCAGGTGAGGCTGAATGAGATCCTGCTGGACTACTCTCAGGATGCCGCCCTGGTCATCGTGTAAGTGGCACCTGGCTGGGGGAGGAGCCGGCAGGAGGAGCAGCCAATCAGAGCAAAGGCAGCAGCTCAGGAAGGGGCCCTGAGTGCTACAGACTCAGCCTGGGTGAATTCTCAGAATGTGGGGCCACTCCAGTGTCTGTCCCACTGCTGAGTGCCACTTGGCACTCAGGCCTCATATGTCCCCGTGATTGCTGACCTTCCTTGCTTTTCGTTCCTTGTTTACCTCTTTTCCTGCCAGACAGGCTTGGCGAATGGGGCAGCCCATCCCAGAAGCCAATCGAGTCTCCTTCTTTGGAAACTGCCCAACCCTCTTTGGCTATTTGCCATCCCCAGCTGATCTGAGTGCCAAGCCTGAACAACAGGAACAGAGGCTGCCCCAGCCCCACTGCCCCCCTGGACTGGTGCTCAATTCCACTCTGCCCTGTGAGTGTTAGCCAGGAAGATATGGAAGGTGACAGTGGCAAGAGGGGTGGGGATAAGGCTGCTCCCCTTGCCGCTGGTCTCTGTCATGTCAGTAACGAGAACATGGCCAGCCAAGCTCTCTGCATCCACAGGTCAGGGTAACCTGGATCTTGTTATGTATGGCACGTTAACTTAACTGCCTTTCTTGAACTTGCTGGGGGCCAAGCATAGCAGGACATCTGGAGCCTGCAAGACCTGTCTGCTCAGATCCCGAATCCAGGACCAGCTATGTCATTAGTAAGGTTTCTACATATAAAAACACACAGCCTCTTGCTCAACACAAGGGTTCATCATGTAGTTCCAGACTAGATCTAAACCAGAGACCCTTCTGCTTTTGCAACACCCCCCCCAGCATTGCTCAACAATGAAGTCAAAAGGCAGCCTTCTTTTCAAGGTGCTTTCTGACAGAGAGTGCTTGGGCTTTTTTCTCCTCAAAATCTCAGGGTGGTGACAAGGAGGAGAGGCAGAGAGGGGCAAGATCCACTTGATATAGGATGGTCACTGCTATGGATGACGTAGGTGTGTGCTTTCAACCTTGTGCTTTTTAGTTCTCCTGTGGCAGAGCATTCTGGTAAATCTGCAGAGTGTGATCTGCCCTGGAGAGCAAGCCCACATCTTACCTGCAGTAAGCGCAGGATGCTTCTGTCTGCAGAGAGGCCCCAAACCCAGTACCACGCTGGGCTTAGAATGCCTGAGACCGAGACTGATCTATTCTCAGCCTGGTCATCACTTGATCTGCAGAGGCCAGGCCTGGACTCATAAGAAGAAACCGCCACCAAGGATCCTCTGTGCAGGAGGAGCCTTAGCCTTCTGCCTCACTTGTACAAGTGCCAAGCAAGTCACGTGCATCCTGCTCTTGGTCAACAATACTCCCTCTCCAGGGTGCCAGCACTGCTCCTTTTAGGCAGGATAACTGCCCACCCTCCAGAACTAGATAAGAGTGAATGCCTAGAATCATACTCAGAGTACTCACAAAGAACATATCCTCTCTCTCTCTCTCTCTCTCTCTCTCTCTCTCTCTCTCTCTGTCTCTCTCCATACACATACACAAGCACACACACACACACACACACACACACACACACACACATATATTTCTAGGCACTCACTCAAGGAAGGTTCTGGAATCATGAATTTCAGTTCACTCAGAACTGTAATAAGATACCACACACTGGGTATCTTATAACCAACAGAGGCCTCATTTCTCATAGTTCTGGAGGGTGCACAGTCCAATATCAAAGTGCAACAAACTCAGTGTTTGGCAAAAGCCAGCCTTCTAGTCAGAGATGACCCCTTGTCACTGTGTCCTCACATGGTAGATGAAGAGAGGGAACTCTTTGGGGCTGTGTTGTAAGAACACACATTTCCTTGGTGAGGGCTCCACCTTCTTGACCCAATCATCTCCCGAAGGCCATACCTCCTAAACTTATTGCCCATACCCCCAGGGTTCCAGCAGGTTGAATTTTGGCCAGCCACACATGTTCAGACTGCAGCAAATGGCTTACTGACCTTGTTCCTCCAAGTCCCTTCATATGTGCCTGGGGACAGTAAGACAGACACACAGAATCCTTAGTGATTTATGGTGTCCTATATAGAGTGGTGTGTTATAATCTCTGGCAGATTAGCCAGAGCACAGAAATCAGACCCTATACTCAGACTGCCAGTCCTTCCCTGGGTCACCCCAGAAGTCACCAGAGTCTAAATATAATTTTCTTCAAGGGCTGGCTCCTGCATTTAGTCTCAGACAGCCAGTGAGTCGTGTCATACACAGGAAGTTACTGGATTGAACTCTGGCTTACAATATTCTTCTGTGTCACTTAAGGCATTGAGAAGGAAGTAGAGGCTGTGTCAGCAGGGCGTGGTCCCTCTGAGGGCAGAGCCCTGTATGAAGGCCTCTCTGCTAGCCTCTGTGACCCATTCTGCCTCACTTGCACAGGGCCTGCAGGAGATCAAGTTTTCCTAAGAAAGTGCTAAGGAAAGGAGCTTGGTTTATTTCTAACACCTCTCAGAGGGTATTCTTAGGGCAAGATAGGTCTAGGACATGGCCTGGGTCAGACTGCAAGACAGTGCAGGTGGCTTTGACCCAGGGTGCTCCCACGCTTCTCCCTAGGTGGGGAGCCTGGGGTGTATACTCTCCATGGGGTGCATGCTGGGACAAGCCACAGCTTCCTGAATGTGGCCTCTGTTCAAAGAAGCAGGCTTGCCATTGTGAGTGCTATTATTATCTCACTGTGTGGCCTTGTGTAAGAAACTCCATTACTTTCTAGCCTCAGTTTCCCTAATGATCACCCAAACAGTTTCAAGATTCTCTTTCATGGTGCTTTGATCCTAAATTTATTTGCTATTAAAATGAGTTCATTGCTCAGGCCACACGATGAGGAATTTCACCTCAGAAGTGCTTCTGAGTGGTATCTCCCTCCCTTTCCCTTCTTTCCCAAATCCTCAAGGAAAGTCAAACTCCACCTATATGCTTGACAGGATTAGCTGAGACCAATAAGTATGCTCCAGTCACCTTGGAGACGATGCCCTGGGAATGCAAATTCCTCAGTCCTTTCCAGAAGGGGGGCGAGAAGGAGTACAGGACCCCCCCCTCACATTCCCTAGAGATTCTAAAGATGGACAAACAAACTCATCTCTGGAACTGGTGCAATGACCACCTAGTTTTGTGCCAGTTTGAGACAAAATTTGGTATTCTTGCCTACAATCAGCATTGCATCTGACTGACCTACAATCAGCATTGCAGCTGACTGACCATCCCCACACTCTGCACAGGTGTTGAGCCAGCCTGGTAACCAGCCCAACAAGCACTTTTTTTTCTGTAAGGATTCCTCAACCTCAAAGCCAGTGTGTGAGTCGGGGAGGGTGCTGCATGCACTGGGCATTGCTCATTTCAGAACCGCATCTAAATTGTCTTCCTCGGGATGAGGACACCATTGCAGCAACTGAGTCCCAGTCCAGGACCCTCCAATAGGAACAGACTGGCTCCCGGAGTCCATTCCATGGCTTAATATTCTGAATCTAGCAAAGCTCCAGTGTTGGCTTGTGCTGTGGCCTGGGCTGGAAGATAGACTTTTGAACTAAAGTTCCTTTGTTCTGGGCAGCTTTGTTCTAAAGATCAGTGAGTTGAGGAGTACACATCCTGTCAGCAGGAGCGAGTGCGTCACTGACTGGCGCTGGGCTGAGTTAAAGGCACGGTCCCCAGGACAGGCCACAGGCTCCACTGGGGCAGGAACTTCATGCCAAAGGTTGGCACAGAAGGGAGGGACCGTTCCATGCCCCCAAACAGGCAGATATTTGTTCCCTGAGGCCTTTAAAGTTTGTAAATTCAGTCCCTGAAAATAGCATAGCACTTCCCAGTGACAGCATCCTTCCTGCGAGATCAAGAGGACTTGGTCTCCTGTCCCTTCTCTGGAAAGTCACCAAGCACTTTTCAACTAAAATGGCAGTTGCTGAGTGAGATGCCCCTGTTTCCAGACACCTTCCCTGCTTCTTGGAACTCTTCTTTTTAGAGAAAGCAGTAGCACCCCATGGTGCTCTGACCGTGGGATTTTAAGAATGAGGCAGCTAGTTGGGGCCCCAGCCTCTCAGTGGCCATGTGGGACTGCAGTGAGCAGAGGAAGCTGGTAGGGAGATCCTAGGACTTGGGTTGAGACCCATCCCCGCCAGCTCCACCCCATGTGTGCCCACAGACACTACACAAGGGTGGTTCTTCTGTTGTCACTATAGAGAACTCGGGCTCAGAACCAGCCAAACACATTGCCAAAGCCCCATGGCTGAGGACAGGCATTCAGGCATCTTCTGCGAGGTCAGATTCTGAACTCTGAACCACAGTGGAACTGCCTGCCTGGCTTCCCTTGGCTGGGCAGGAGTTCTGCTAGGGCCCTGCCCACTGCTGGGCTGTGTTGAGGCTGATGTCAGAGTGCCTATGGCGAGATTCAGATTGTCAAGGGTGGCCCCATATAAGGTTACTGGCATCCCGACTTCACGTGGCGGCACCAGCCAGTTCCGTAGAACCCTGAGAGCTGCTCACTTCTGCAGTTCCGACACATTTTTAGAATTCTCGAGATGGTAGAAAAGTCACTTTCTGAACTAGCCAGCAAAACATGACTGAACAGCATTCTAGGACATCTCATTATTTGTGTGGCATTGCGCAATTTGGACAAGGGATCCAGAGAGGCTGTTAGAGTCTGCCCTCATACCCTCCATGGGGTAGAGGGCAGGACAAGGCCACCGGCCATATCACGTGAGCACATCATGTTATTGCGGTTTCAGGAAGATGTGTGGCTGGAGAGGCAAGCCTGTTTTCCATGCCAGTGGCCTGGTGAGGCAGGCTCTCCCACTTAGCAAATGCCCTTTGAGCCTGGCTATCTCAGACTCAGCCTTCAGGTAGGTATCCTTCCCAGTGAAGCGGAGAGATAACAAATAAATGCAGCCTAAGATGCTTTTGAGATTGTGAAGGGCTCTGAACATAATAAAATAGGAATCAGATGGAACAGTGTGGTTGTCACCTTTGAAGAGGGGGATCAGAGGAGTTCCACTAGTAACAGAAACCCACGTGAATCAAAGGAGCCAACTGGATCTGGGTGTGCTGTCTTCCAGGTGCACTCAAGTGCAAAGACCCCCAGTCAGGAACAAGCTTGTTGTTTATTTTAGAAAGGGAGGAAAAAAATACGATGGGTGCTCAGGTGTGGACAAGGCCGAGATGAGGTTGGAAGGGTCAGAGGGCACTAGAACACAGGGGACATGCAGGCCATGAGCCTGTTGAGACATGTTTCATAGCCGAAGGCATGTGTTGAGGAATGCTATGAGGGACAGTGGGCTAAGCAGACAGTAAGTAGTGGTGCTGTTCAGAAACAACCCTGGGCACAGGCTGTGTGGGAAGTCCTGGCTAACTCCTCTGTTGCTGCTCTTTCCTCTACAGCACCTTACCCATTGGGAGGAAGGGGAAGTGCCCCAGTTCTCTGTACATGGCCTGGCTGGAGACCTTGTCCCAGGACCTCAGACCTCCCGTCGTCCTGATCCGAGGTAACCAGGAGAACGTGCTCACCTTTTACTGCCAGTGATGCCAGGCACAGCCAGTCCGGCCCAAAGCTGAGGGTGTGGGGGACAAGTCAAAAATCACCCTCTCCAGCTCAGGGGACAGGCCTGTGTGCTGTTGCACACCGAGTCATGGCATCTGATTGTCCTGCAGAAGATGGTGTGTTTTCACACTGGCTGGCCACTGTGAGACGCACCCTCTGGGCCTGGCTCTCGGGACAAAGTAGCGCTGGAGTTGATCGTGTCTCCCACTGGAAGATTCTTTCTCTATAAAACAAAGTTTTGTCTTGATGGCCATCAATTAAGACTCTAGTCTTTGGTTTGTGTGTAAACTGAGTCCCGGCACTGGGGTGCATCTTAGCAGTATCTATAGACCATGCTTGGTAACCTTCCCTATGTTACCTTGCTTTCTATTGCTGTGATAAAATGCCCTGACCAAAACCAACTTGGGGGGGAAAGTATTTATTTCTCCTTACAGCTTATAGTCCATAATGGGGGGAAGCCAAGGCAGGAGCCTGGAGGTAGGAGCCTGGAACAGAGACCAGGGTGCTGCTTGCTGGCTTGCTCCTCTGGCCTGATGCCCAGCCTGCTTTCCTGTACAGCCCAGGACCACATGCCCACGGTGGCACCTCCCTCAGTGGGCTGATCTGCACACATGACTCAACAATCCAGAAGATGCCTCACAGACATGGCCACAGGCCAGTCCAATAGAGAAAATTCCCCAGCAGAGGTTCCCCCTCCCCAGAGTGTCAAGGTGACAACTGAAGCTACCCAGCATGGTCCCCAAAGGCAAGACTGGTTCCTAGGAACCACGGCATAAGCAAGTTCCTGGTGAGTGGTATCCCCTCTTCAGACCCCACAAACCCTTGCCTTGGGAATACAGAACGCCTTTAATCACAGCACTCGGGAGGCAGAGGCAGGTGGATCTCTGTGAGTTCAAAGCCAGGTTGGTCTACACATGGAGTTCCAGGATAGCTGGGACTACAGGGAGATTCTGTCTCAAAAACACACACACAGAAAAAAAATCAAATCAAATGCAAAGAGCCCATGATGCTGTCGCCAAGAGACTCAGATCTGAATTTTTGAATCTCCCAAAGTGAGCTTGGGTATACCATCAACCTCTCTTGTGTGAGCTCAGGTGTACCTTAACCTCTCTTGTGTGAGCTCAGGTGTACCTTAACCTCTCTTATGTGAACTCAGGTGTACCTTAACCTCTCTTATGTGAGCTCGGGTGTACCTTAACCTCTCTTAGGTGAGCTCGGGTATACCTTAACCTCTCTTGTGTGAGCTCAGGTGTACCTTAACCTCTCTTATGTGAACTCAGGTGTACCTTAACCTCTCTTATGTGAGCTCAGGTGTACCTTAACCTCTCTTATGTGAGCTCGGGTGTACCTTAACCTCTCTTGTGTGAGCTCGGGTGTACCTTAACCTCTCTTGTGTGAGCTCTGGTGTACCTTAACCTCTCTTATGTGAGCTCGGGTGTACCTTAACCTCTCTTAAGTGAGCTGGGTGTACCTTAACCTCTCCGGGCTTCTACCTGTGAAATGAAAACATTGTGCTAGAGAAGCTACCACCAGACAATTTACCTGCCAGCGAGTGTGGTTTGGTCCAGGGATGTTGACCAGAATTGTGGCTGCAGCAAAGATGGGCAGGTGGGGTAGGGGAGACATTCTTCAGTCCTTGCCTCCCCTCCTACCCCACCCCTTCCTGGGCTGTAGGGAAGAGATTCTAATGCCTACTGCATCACTCTCTGCCTTTGGGTGACAAAATGTTTCACATTTTAGTGCTAGGGGTTTTGTCCCTGGTGTTGGCTTTGCTTTGGGTCATGGAGTGGCAAGCTCTAGCCAGCACCACCATAGTTGCCCAGGCGAAGGCCTCCACTTATCTCCTTGGAAGCCACTGCCCAGTTAGGTGCCTCTCAACATCCCCCTGGGTATTTCAGCCTCCGGAGGTAGTGCTAAATTTCTTCAGCTCCCAGCCAGACTACTTGTGGCTTTGCAGTAAGTACAGAACAGACTAGTTTCTACCCAGTAACCCCAGCACTTCCCTAGTTACAACGTGTGGGTCTCACTAGTCCATGGAGAGTCCCACTTTGTACTAAATTCCCTTTCAAACACCTGCCTGGCCTCTCTAGTGTGATCAGGTTGAGTTTGATTCCACAGACATGAGACCAGTTGGAATGTTTTCAGAACTACCTGGCTGGGAAACCCCCACCCCCCAAGCATATGCAAAGCAGCCAGGTTTCACTTGTGACTGTGTCCAGCTCCCGTTGTCAACAAACAATGCTTCAAGAGTGTTCCAAAACTGCGCTCAGGGGAGTCCAGCCTGGTTGGTGATGCCTCGCTCACTATGGAGGTTTTAGTCCTGTGTGCTACAGGACCTCTTCTTGAAACACACCACAGCAAATTTGCTGTCTGAAAACATTTAAGGAAATCCACCTGTTGGAAGGACTGAGAACAGAAACCCTCTGGATAAAAGCCAGCGGCAAGGGACGAAGGCGAGGGTTTCTGAGGGTTATTTAAAAAAAATAAAAATAAAAATAAAATAAAATAAAATAAAACCACTCTGGGCAGCAAAACGGCAAGCAGCCAAAGTGCACCAAGTCCCTGTGAAGAGATGGCTCAGCTGTTAAGAACACTGGCTGCTCTTGCAGAAGACCCTGGGTTTGAATTCCTGCACCCACATGGCAGCTAACAACTGTAACTTCAGTTCCAGGGGTCTAGTGCCCCCTTCTGTTCTCCACAGGCATTGCACGACATGGGCACACATACATGCAGGCAGTACATTGCACGACATGGGCACACGTACATGCAGGCAATACATGCATATGCATAAAAATAAGAAATAAAATATTAAAAAAAGAGGATTGGAAAGCCAGGTTTGGTGGCCTATTCCTGTAATCACAGTTCTAGGAAGGCTGAGGCAGGAGGATGGCTGAGAGGTTTGAGACCAGCCTGGGTTACAGAATGAGATCCGGGGGTCAGAGAGATGGCCTAGCAGTTAGGAGCACCGACTGCTCTTGCAGAGGATCTGGGTTCGATCCCCAGCACCCACATTATGGCTGAGAACTGTCTTTAACTCCAGTTCCAGGGGATTCCGAAGCCCTCTTCTGACCTCTGAGGCATTGCATGACACAGGTGTACAAACCAGCATGCAGACAGTACATTCATACATATAAAAAATAAAATTATCCATCAAAAAAAACCCCCAAATGAGATCCTATCTGAACATACCCCCTAACAACAACAACAACAACAACAACAACAACAACGAGGGTTGAAAGGTAGTGTTCAACAGAAAGACTCCCATGAAAGCCAGGGTGGGAAAAAGCACGTTGGACCAGAACAGCTTGAGTAAGGGCCAGCAAAAGAATAGTCCTGGGGGCCGGGCGTGGTGGCGCACGCCTTCAATCCTAGCACTCGGGAGGCAGAGGCAGGTGGATCTTTGTGAGTTCAAGGCCAGCCTGGGCTATATAGAAGACCCTGTCTTTTTTTTTTTTTTTTTAATTTTTTTTTGTTTTTATTTTCTGTACGAGTGATCAATTCAATATGTTTAAACTAGGTCTGCAATGCAAGTTATGTGCAGCCCGTGCCGTGCAGCCTGCCCGGCGGAGCATGCAGACAGAGGGTGTCGGATTCCCCTGGAACTGGAGTTCTCCTGGAATTGGAGTTTCAGACGGTTCTCGGCCGCCATGTGGGAGCTGGGGATCGAACCCGGGTCCTCTGTAAGAGCGGTCGGCGCTCTTAACCGCTAGGCCATCTCTCCAGCCCCCAGAAGACCCTGTCTTAAACAAGCTGGGAGGCTCACAGATAACCCAGAGGAGCTTGCTACTGAAGGGGAAGGGCAGAGCCAAGCCTCAGGAAGTGTGGTTAGCCAGATGGGGAGGTGGGATGTGAAAAGCAGGAAGATCCCTGAGGGGAAGTTAACAAGACTCAGCCTTCTAAGCAAGGCAGATGGAAGAGAGAAGGGAAAGAGAAGAGGAGGAAGAAGTGAAATGGCAACTTCCTGGATACCCAGAAACAGCGTAGGCAGTTGTAAGAAGGAAGGAGCATGGGGGGCAGGAAACAGGCCTCGTGCTGAAGGAGGTGAACAGATTTGGCTGTGATATTGTATTAGTTATTTTTCTCATTGCTGTGAGAAAATCTCTGACAAAAGCAACTAAGGGAGGAAGAATTTATCTTGGCTGGCAACTTGAGGATTCAGCCTATTACAACAGGGAAGGCGTGTTAGTAGGAGCTGGAGACAAACAGCTGGTCACACTGTCAAGCAGAGAGATGAGTGCGCGTGCTCAGCTTGCTTTGCCTTTCTCTTCCATCTGAGAGCCCAGTGCAAAGAATAGCGCCGCCCACATGCAAAGTGGTTTTCCTACTTCAATTAAACATCCCTGGAAATACCCTCATAGACCTGCCCAGAGATTCTAAATCCCATCAATTGACCATCAAGGTAAACTATCCCAGATATTAGCACAACCAGGCCCATCGGAACTGTGACTCTGGAGCTCTGGAAGCTGGAAGTTCTTGGCAAAGGTGAGCAGAAAGAGACTTAAGAGAACTGCTCAGGATCAGGAATACTGAAAGTATGGCTAAACATCTAAGTCATGGTGAGATTAGGAGAGGAGGTCTGGGGAGGAGCACAGAGAGCACAGGCCAGACCTTAAGAAGGGCTCCGTTTAGTGGGCAGGAGAAAGGAAAGGAGCTTGGAGCTGAGCCTTAGAAAAAGCACTGGGGAGCTGGAGAGATGGCTCAGTAGTTAGTATTCTAGCTGTTCTTGCAGAAGACCCAGGTTCAAATCCCAGCACCCACATGGCAGCTAACAAGAGTCTGTAACTCCAGTTCCAAGGGATCTAATGTCCTCTTCTGTCCTCCATGAGTATTTCATGACACAGGTGCATTTGTATACATGCAGACATTACATGCATACACATAAAATAAAAATAATAAAATATTTTTAAAAAGAGTTCTGGAGGGGTGGAGAAGCTGGGTAGCTCAGGAGGCTCCAGAGGAGGGGTTGAAGGACAGAGGAGAACCATGCCTTAGCTGCAATTAGCAACCAGAGAGTACTGTTGAGTTTGTGGCTCTGGACCCCTGGGTGCCCTACTGTTTGCTTGACTCAGTGGCAGGTCAGGGACTGAGGAACAGAAGTGCCTGTCCTTCCATCCTTGCTTTCCAGCTGTCAGAGAGTGTGTCACCCTCATCTTCACATTTACGTTTTTTTTTTTTTTTTTTTTTTTTTTTGAGACAGGGTCTCCCTATAGCACCAGCTGGCCTGGAACTCACTCTGTAGACCAGGCTGGCCTTGAACTCACAGAGATCTGCCTGCCTCTGCCTCCCGAGTGCTAGGGTTAAAGGAGTGTGCCACCACACCCTGCCTAAGACAGTTCTTAGCCTCCATGTGAATGCTGGGAATCCAACCCAGGTCCTCTGCAGAAAGTAGTCGGTGCTCACATTCAATACTCGTGTAAAAAAAAGTAGTTTGTGCTTGTAACCGCTGAGTCATCTCTCCAGCCCCCACATTTGCCTTCTTAATTGGTGCTCAGGAACCCTACCAGGAGGAGGTCCCTCGAGGGGTCCTGAGTGATTTGTGACTTAGGCTACACATTTCACCCCTGCCTTTCCAAACTTCACATTTTGACCCACTGCCCCTCGTCCTGGATTCAGCCTCCCGTCTTCTCATCGCTCTTTTCCTGGCATCTTAAATCTTTTCCTTCTGAGCTATCTGACATACCCTCGCTACGCACCACATTCCAGAACAGAGCCATGTATTGCTCAGTGAATATTCATAGGTTCCCCCAGATTTTCTTGGGCCCCTTGAAGTTAAGTGGAGACATGCAGCGCATTCAGTTAATGGACTTTGCAGGGAGATGCTTCACTGTGGGGCTAGAGTATCGAGACCCCAGGGCGTGTCCTCCGGCTCTTTCCCTTCTTCAGTGAGCTGGACGCCGCTGGCTGAGACGGTCAGCTCACAAGATGAGAGCAGCTTGGGTCACTGAGTCTTGATGTAGAGAAGAGGAGCCTGAAGACATAAAACTACTTGGAAAATAGAGTAAACGTTTGACTACAAACATTTAGTAATTTGTTACTGCAGCAGAGGATGCCATCATCCTGACTAATTATGCCCTAGGAATCCAACAACCCAAACGCCTGCCCTTAAAGGGAGAAGCTCCTTTAAGCTCCTGCCCTGCTTCCCTCCAGCTCTGTTGCTGGATTATCTGAATATACAGTCTGCACCACCTCTTTTGTTTTACTTTCCTCTCCACACTTTCACTCCCTGCACAGATAGACATTTAATAAATGTTTCTTCAGTGAATGAATACATGAACGGATCATGTTAGTGGGGGGTGGGAACTGGTACCAATGGTATGGAGGTCAGTTGAGCTGTGTATTGTGCCAGCAAGTGTGGGCTGGATGCTGTAGTTGTGAAGAGGGGAAAGGAAGTGTTCCACTTTGTCCTCCATTGCTGTGACAAAACACTCTGACCGACACCAACTTGGGGAGGAAAGGGTTTATTCAGCTCACATCTCCTGGGTCACAGTTCATCACTCAGGGAGCCCAAGGCAGGAACTCAGGGCAGGAACCTGGAGGCAGGAGCTGAAGCACAGGCCATGGAGGAATGCTGTTCACTGGCTTGCTCCCCTGGCCCATGCCCAGCCTGCCCTCTTATACAGTACACAACAACCTGCCCAGGGTGGCACCACTCATTGTGGGCTGAGCCCTCCCACACTGCTCGACCATCAAGACAATACTCCACAGATGTGGCCACAGGCCAATCCAATGGAGCCAATTCCCCAATTGAGGCTCCCTCAACCCAGGTGTGTCAAGTTGACACTAAAGCTATCCAGCACAGGAAGCTTGAGAGCTAGCTAGCAAAAGTGCTGAGTGAGCCTAGAAGAGTCTTAGAGGTTAACAGATCCTGACTGCGGAATCTAAGGGTTAAACCTTTAGGGTAGCTGAGGGGCAACAGCAGAGAGTAGGGGGTGTGGCACTTCCTTTAGTGCAGAATGTTCAAGTTTCTTCTAGAAAAGCATGGTTAATTTTGGTGGGGAGGTTGGGGTAACAGCCTAAGTGTGTTTGTCAGCTTTCTGTCATTGTGACAAAATACCCACAATGATAAATTTAGGAGGTAGAAGTGCATATTCTGGCTCATGGTTCCAAAGGTCCCAGTCCACGGTCACTTGGTTACATTGTTTCTGGGGCTATGATAAAGTAAAAATATGGTGGGTAGGGAGTGGGTGATAGGCAAATCTGGGAAGGAAGGAGGGAAGGAAGGAAGGAAGGAAGGAAGGAAGGAAGGAAGGAAGGAAGGATAGAAAGAAGGAAGGGGAAGAGGAAGAAGAGGAGAAAGAAGATTAGGAAGAGGAAGAAGAGGAGGAGGAGAAGAAGAAGGAAGAGGAGGAGGAGAAAAAGAAAAAGAGAGATAGAGATCTGAAGATCTCTTAGCCAGGTGTGGTGGTGCATGCATCCCAGCACTCAGGAGTCAAAGGCAGGCAGAGCTCTGTGGGTTCAAGGCCAGCCTGGTCTACAAAATAAGTTCAGGCCAGCTGTGATGCAGGGAGACCCTGTCTCTAGAAGACCAAAAAAAAAAAAAAGAACTCTTATCTGCTAGAGGGTCACCCCCGCCCCCAAGTTACCTTAATTCCTCCCACTAGGCTCCACCCCCAAAAGGAAGCACCACCTCCCAATAGCACACTAGGTTGTGACCAAATACATGGCCTTAACAGCAAGGTGCAAGGAGAAGGGAGCTGAGCCTGTTCATTAAGAATCCCTACCCTGCCCAGACCAGCCATGGGAGGTGTGGAAGAGCAGAGGATTTTGCTTGGGTTGGAAAGACAGGAGAGCCCAGAGATGACGGGAGTCAGCTAGCAGAGTGGAGTTAGGGAAGCTACTGAAGGCCCTACCTCTCACAAGGATGATGCTTTGAGCTATTTCTGTAGTGCTGGGTCTGTGTGAAACCGGTTTCAGGAAGGTTCTTTCTTCCTTGTTTATGTTAAGCATGCATTCCACCAGCTCCTGCCGGAAATGGGCTAGGAGCTGAGGTGGCCGAGAAAGAAACCAACACACAATCAAAATTCTATTTAGGGTACACAAAAGACTGAACAGGAAAAGATACACGACATTTCAAATAAATTATCTCCCCTCCCATTCTCTTTAAAGTAAAATACTGGACCACAGTCAGAATATTTAGCTGAGGGCTGTATGGGAGGCTGGGACTGGGTGAGAGGTGAACTTCTGCTATTGCCTGGGGCTGGTGCTCAGCTGCTACCCTTCCTTGTGTGCTGGCTAGAGAGCAGGGTCCACAGGACTGGAGCCCAACAAGCAACCCGGGAGAGCCACAAACCCGGAGCTGGACAGCCCAACAGAGCTGCTCTGAGAAACGGGTGATCTGACGAGATAGGCCGGAAGTCCAAGTCCCCTGCTGGGGACCATAGGCGTTTTGCTATGTGATGGTTATTATTTTACTTGTCTTCCTCCACTGTAGGAAATAGCATCCCACAGAACAGACCAGCCCAAGGAATTTTTAGTTTTCTTTTTCCATTGTGGTACAAAGCATATCCATCTCCCCATTTTCAGCATTCCAGAGTGAATGCAGCTGCTTCACAACGTCCACGCGTGCTCCAGAACCAAAAGACTCCGGAGGCATGAAGTGGTCACCCCAAACCAGTCCCTGGAAACTGCTAATCTGCTGTCTCTGTGGACTTGCCGGAATATTTTATTCTGTTTCCAAGGATCATCTGAGTCACTCTAGGGGCTATCATAAATAATTCTGTAGTGAATATTCATAAGCAAGTGTTTGGTTAAACTCCTATTTTCAATTCTTTGGGTATATATCTAAAAGTAGAATTGTTAGATCAGATGGTATGGTAATTTTATATTTGACTTAAAGAGAACTCGATAGATTTTCAAAACTTATAAAGATGGAGGGTTTTTTTGTTTTGTTTTGTTTTGAGGTGTGTATGAGTGAATGTGTTGTGTGTGTGTGTGTGTGTACATGTGTGTAGATTAGAGGATAACCTTAGTATCATTCTTCAGGAGCCAGCCACCTTGTTTATTTGAGATAAGGTATGTCATTGGGACCTGGGTCTCTGTAGTTAGACTAGGCTGGGCAGCCTGTGAGTCCTAGGGATTTGCCTGTGTCTGCCTCCTTAGTGCTGGGATTATAAGTGTCTTCTCCCAGGACTAGCTTTTTGTGGATGTTGGGAATGGAACTCTAGGGGTCCTCATACTTGTTCAGCAACACTTTACTGACAGCCATCTCCAGTGCAAAGGTAGGGATTACTATTTATGTTAGCCCTTTTTTTCCCCAGTGTCGGGATCCCAACCTTGCACATTCCAGGCAAGGACTACTGAGCTACACACCCCAATACCAGGGTAGAGTTTAAAAGTGTACCTTTTGGGCTGGAGAGATGGCTCAGCAGTTAAGAGCACCGACTGCTCTTACAGAGGACCTGGGTTCGATCCCCAGCACCTACATGGGGGCTGAGAACCAGCTGTAACTCCAGTGCCAGGGGAATCCGACACCCTCTTCTGACCTCTGAGGCATTGCATGACACGGGTGCACAAACCTACATGCATACAGTACATTCATACACATACAAAAATAAATAAATAAAATTTAAAAATAAAAATAAAAGTGTACCTTTCTACTAACAATCAATTAACCCTGTTAAAGTTAGGCTAGCAAAGCTTGGCCTCTTGTTGATCTTGACTGGCTATGACACCGCTTGCAGGGGTTTCCCATGTACTTAATAATGTACTTAAAAAACATTCAATTTTCATTTCTTAGGTTAATAAAATGTGTGTAACAAGCATTTTTTTTTTGGTCTTTTCAAGAGAGGGTCCCCCTGTAGCCCCAGCTGTCCTTGAACTCACAGAGATCCGCCTATCTCTGCCTTCCAAGTGCCACCACACCTGGTGTAACAAGCATGTTTAAGAGACAAAAAGTCCTTCCAGGGCTGGAGAGATGGCTCAGCAGTTAAGAGGCCTGACTGCTCTTGCGGAGGGCCCAGGTTTGATTCCCAGCACCCACATGGTGGCCAAGAACCGTCTTTAATGCCAGGCATGGTGGTGCATGCCTTTTAATCTCAGTACTCAGGAAGCAGAGGCAGGTGGATCTCTGTGAGTTCAAGGCCAGCCTGGTCTGCAGAGCAAGCACCAGGCCAGCTGGGGCTATAGGGAGACCCTGTCTCAAAAAAAAACCAAAACAGGGGAATTCATGTCATAAGTCTTTGAAGGCCGAAACCCTCCTCCTTTAAATGAAAGGGTTTTTTTTTTGTTTGGTCTTTTTGAGACAGGGTTTCCCTGTAGCTAGGCTGTCCTGAAACTCGCTCTGTAGACCAGGCTGCCCTTGAACTCACAGAGATCTGCCTGTCTGCCTCCCAAGGGCTGGGATTAAAGGCGTGCACCACTGCAGCCGGCTCATCTTTCTTAAATGAAACACTTTCCCTCGCTGGCCACAGTTAGGAGGGGGACCTGCCTCAAGTAAGGCAGGAAAGCTGCTCTGGGCTAGTGTGGGGAGGAGAGCAGCCCCAACATGGATTTCAGGAATGGAGAACAGGATGTTTTCTTCCCAGGCTATGAAGAGGGCTTTTGCATGTGGCCATGGTAAGACTTCAGAAATGACCATAAAAGCTGAAGTTCCTGACTGATGCTTGATTAGGTAGGGGATTTCTAGAAACCAAATAAAAACAAGAATTCCAAATACTGAAATGCAGAAGTTCCACCAGGTCTGTGACACCAGATGGTTTTAAATAAAGCATGTGGCCTGTCAGCCACATTTGTCAGCTCCAATACCAAAGGGTCTTAACAGCTCAGGCCTGACTGTAAGACCCAGCCTGGTTCCTTTGTACTTCGTTTGTATGTATGTATGTATGTATGTATGTTTGTATGTATGTTAAGAATATTAACTGGAACAGACCCCAGCACAGAGGCAGCATCACAGCAGGATACCCACAGCCAGGATACAAAGTCTCAAGGCTCTTTCATTTGCGCAGATCCCATCTAAGAACACACAGGTTTCTCCTCAGCTCAGTGCCTTTCTTTACTTTATACAGTTAAACTGCTGTCTTTAAGGGACACAAAGGAATAGGTACTGTATGATTTCACTTGTACACAATCCTGTAGAGTGGCTGGAAACTGCATCGGTGAAACCAGAGATCAGTTGTGGAGGAGTCAGGAGGTGGGCCAGGAAAGCATAACGGAGAGTTGGGTGTGAGAGGAAAGCTCTGTGCCATGATAAGGGTGTGGGTTACATAGGCAAATATAGTTGCCCAAACTCAAGATGTATATGCCAATTCTACCTCAGATCTAGTTAAGTAGCAATTTCAAAGAAGCTACGAGTTCTTCTACAAGTGAGTTAAACTCTGTTCCTCAGTTTGCCCAGCCATAGGGTAGAAAGGATATTAGCTAGCATTCTATTCTCCAAGGCAGCTATGGGACTTGGTGATGAGGTCATGTATGATCCCTGGAGCTGTGCCATGTGGCCAGCCATCATGTGCAAATCAGCTATCATTTCTTTTTTTTTTAATTTTTACTTTTTTAAGGGATTCACAAGATAAGAGCACAGTTGTTTTCAGATTACATTGACGTTGCTCAGTTTGCCATACAATTAGGTAACTGGCATTACCATCCACAGATGAGGGATACCATTCATCATTTGTTTTTCTGGGACTGTGTTACTTCACTTAGCATGGTATCTTCTAGCTCCATCCATTTACCTGCAAAGTTCATGATGTCATCTTTCTTTACTGCTGCATAGAACTCCATTGTGTAGATGTACCACATTTTCTCTGTCCATTCGTCAGTTGAGGGGCACTTGGGTTGGTTCCAGCTCTTCGCTTATTGTGAACAGAGCTGCAATAAACATGGCTGTGCATGTATCTCTGCGGTAAGATGAGTCTTGTGGGTATATACCCAGGAGTGGTATGATTGGGTCAGGTGGCAAGTTCATTCCAAGTCTTCCAAGGTTTCTCCACACTGCTTTCCATAGTGGCTGTAAGAGTTTACATTCCCACCAGCAGTGGATGAGTGTTCCCCTTTCCGCACAACCTCTCCAGCATTTGGTGTCAGCTATCATTTCTACGATGTCTACACACAAGGTAGACCTCATTACCAAGCCTCTTCCTCTCGCTTTTGTCTATAGTGTCTTTTCCCTCATGATGTTAGTCCATCTTACTATAAATCTCTATTTCCTCTTCAATGGACAAGTGAGGCCATCCAGTCCCAAGTCTGTTCCCCTTGGTAATGGCTTCGATCCCTACTGCTTCAAACTCCCCACTGCACAAACTGCCAAGAGTGAGCAAGGTCTGTTCTGAACTGGTCCCAAGACTTTCTTCCCATTCTTATAGTAACATTAACAAGGCTGTTATAGCTAACTAAAAATAGGCCCTGTACCAGTCACAGTTGACCAGTGGTGCCTTTGAACTTCTACCCAACCGAGTGCATCAGGTCTGTGGTGGTTTAAATGAGAATGTCCCCTATAAGCTTCAAGTATTTAGATGTTTTGTTCCCAGTTGATATTTTGGGAGGTTGCCTCCCTAGCCATATAAACTCTTATCCCTCTGGAATCATAAGTCAGATAAACTTCCTTCTATAAGTTGCCTTGGTCATGGTGTTTTGTTTTTGTTTTTGCTTTTGGTGTTTTTGAGACAAGGTCTCCCTGTACCCTGAGCTGGCCTGGAACTCACTCTGTAGACCAGGCTGGCCTTGAATTCACAGAGATCTGCCTGCCTCTGCCTCCCAAGTGCTGGGATTAAAGGTATGCACCACCATTTAGAACTAGAACACCATAGAACCCAACTCATGGTGTTCTAGTTTAGCAAGGGAAAAATAACTAATGCAAGGTCCCACCTGGTAGATCTGCTACGGCTCACAAACATCTGTTCTTTTGGGGGGTGGGGTACACAGTCCCATTGTGTAGCCTATGCTGATCTATAACTTGAGATCTTCTGGCCTCTGTTCCCTGAGTTATGTATGGGGTTACAGGTGTGTGCCACCATGCCTAACTCATTTGCCCTTTGTAAAGTACGTACATTTTAAAATTGAAGTATCATATAAATGCAATAAAATAGGTAATTTTTTTTTGAGACAGGGTCTCTCTGTAGTCCCAGCTGGCGTAGAACTTACTATTTGGACCAGGCTGGACTTGAACTCCCAGAGATCCGTCTGCCTCTGCCTTCCAAGTGCTGGGATTAAAGGCATGTGCCATCATGCCCGGCAAAACACACAAATCTTATGCATACAATTTGATTGATTTTGTTTCTTTGCAGTGCTGGGGAGGGAACAAAGGGCTTTGTGGGTGTCAAGCAGATGATCTACCACTAAGCTACAATCCCAGCCCCAATTTTGTTAGTTTCACCAAACTTAGAGGCCAGCGTGACCCACACTCTTATCAAGATAGATAATGTTTCCTCCCCCAAATACACCCCTCATACTGCCTTGCAGTATACTGGGAATTATTCATATAATAATAATTATATGAATAATTAATAATTCATCCCAGGCTCTGTGGGAAACACTCTTATATGTATAGTGCTTGTTGAGCTCCCTCACAATCTTGATCTATGTAGTCAATCTCCAGCTATCAGTATGACGTCACTGAGAGTAGAATTGGGCAAAGAGACACACTGAGCCTTTGTGAAACAGGACACATGCTGTGCCCACTCAAGTCCATCTCTACTACTTCCATTTCCTCCATAGGCAGCTACCATTTCCTGTTACCCTAGAACAGTTTTGCTCACTCTAGAGTTTCCTATGAATGGAATGTTGTAGCATGTTCAATGGTCCCTTAGTATCCATTGATATCCATAGGGAATTTGTTCCAGGGCCCCTATGCTAAAACTTTGGATATTCAAGTCCCTCAGAGAAAATGGCAATCATTGGCACAGAACCTTCACACATCTTCCAGGAGACTTTCAATGATCTTTTGATTAGTTAACAAGGTAATGCTATATAAATAGTTGTTACATTATCATTTTTGGAATGACAAGAAAAATCCTGTACAGTTCAATACTGACACAATTGTTTTTGTTTTAATTTTTACCTCTATGAATGTTTTGCCTACATGTATGTAAGTGCACCTGTGTGTGCAATGCCCCTGGAGGCCAGAAGAGGGCATCTGATCCCTTGGAACTGGAGTTACAGATGGTGGTTAGCCCATCACTGGTGCTGGGAACAGAACCCTGGTCCTTTTGCAGACAGCCAATGACCTTAACTGTGGAGCCATCTCTCTAGCCCTTTGTTATTATTTTTGAGACAGTTTCACTATGGAGCCCAGCCTGCTCCAGATACAATTTTTAAAACATATTTTTTTTTTTTTTGCTGAAATTGGTTGTATCCATGAATGCAAAACTCAAGGAATCTAAGGGTTGACTAGATTCATGAGTCTGGTTCTTTCATTCTTCCTAGTGTTAAGGCTAGTTCTTTTTGCCACATTACATTTTATTCCTGACTAGCATTACAGTATACAGAAGTACAATAATTTAACTAGTTTCCTGGTGATGGATATGGCCTGTCTCCAGTTTTGTTATCAAGCAGCTGCCAAAACATTCTTGTGAAAGTTTTCCTTGCTGCGGGTTCAGTTCTTATTATTGTAATGGCTGGGTCCTAAGATGTGTTTATAACTTCACAAGAAAATTGCTATACCAAACTCCACAGGGTTGTACCATTTTATACCATTACCAGCCATGTATCAGCATTTTGGTTGCTTCATATCCTTGTCAATACTGCTTCATGTCCCAGTCCATTTTGTGCTGCTTCTATAACAAAATCATCTCAGTAAGTCAATTAATCCTTTTTTTATTAATTTTATTTATTTCTGTATGTGTATGAATGTACTATCTGCATGCAAGTTTGTGGACCCGTGTCGTGCAATGCCGCGAAGGTCAGAAGAGGGTGTCGGATTCCCCCGGAACTGGAGCTCTCCTGGAACTGGAGTTTCAGATGGTTCTCGGCCGTCATGTGGATGCTGGGGATCGAACCTGGGTCCTCTGTAAGAGCGGTCGGCGCTCTTTACCGCTAGGCCATCTCTCCAGCCCTCAGTAGGTCAATTTATAATGAGCAGAAGTTTATCGGCTCATGGTTCTGGAAGGTAGGAAGTCCAATATCGAGATGTCAGAATCTGGCAAGGGGCTTCTGTCAGCATCATAATGTGGAAGAGGCAGAGAGGGCTAGAGCAAGAGAGAGCACGAGAGAAAGAGAGAGATGCTAGAGAGAGATAGTATGAGCATAGGAGGGGTTCACCCACAGTGGGATAAGGAACCCACCCGTGATAATAACATTGATCCCTTCTTCATGCCCTGCAGTCACCTCTTAAAGGTCTCATCTCTCAATATTCCCCCAATGGTAGTTAAATTTCAACATGAGTTTGAAGGAGACAAAGGGTCAAAGCCTGGCACTTCACTTTGAAAGCAGTCCTTGGGCAACTTTGCTTTGGAAAGCAGTGGGCTGGGCTCCCTGCTGGCGTCTATTAATGGCTAATATTTACTGAGAACTCACTGTCTAGGTCTGTCTCAAGAGCTTTAGTAATGTTATACTACTTAAGCCTCATAATAATGCTACAAAATATTAATATATCTATTGCTTTTAATATTTTGTTATTTTTATTTGATGTGTATGAGTATTATGCCCACATGCATGTAAGTGCACCTGCATCCTGCAAAGCTCTTGGAGGTCAGAAGAAGATGCCAGATCCCCTGGAACTGGAGTTATGAACAGCTTTTATCTGTCATGTGGGTTCTAGGAATCAAACCCAGGCCCCCTGAAAGAGAAGTCAGTGCTCTTAATCCCTAAGCCATCTCTCCAGCCCCTATTATTAACATCATTCCTACAAATGAGGAAAATTAGGTCCAAAGAGGTTAAGTAACTTCCCAAGGTCACATATGCAATAGGCGGCAAAAGCTGGGGTTAAAGATAGGAAGTTTGTGGTGGCGCACGCCTTTAATCCTAGCACTCGGGAGGCAGAGGCAGGTGGATCTTTGTGAAGTTCAAGGCCAGCCTGGTCTACAGAGTAAGTTCCAGGACAGCTGGGGCTACAGCGAGACCCTGCCTTTAAAAAGCCAAAAAAAAGATAGGAAGTTTGACTCAGGAGCTTAACCATTTGACCTATTCCCACCTATACAAATACATAAAGTTAAGTGGGCCTGTTATCAATCACTAATTGTTGACATCATTACTTTTATTAAAATGCACTCATCCTTTAGAGTTCAGCTCAAATCTCACCTGCTTTTATCATTTACTTGACCTCCTCTCCAGTTCTCATCTCAGTGGAATCTATGTTCTTCAAAAAAAGAGCTGGGCTCAGCATTAAGAGCATGTACTGCACTTCCAGAGGACCAGAGTTCAGCTCCCAACATCCATATCGTGTGGGTTGACAAATGCCTGGAACTCCAGTTCCAGGGGGGAATCTCTCACCTCCTTGAGTACCTGTACTTAGGTGCTCCCCATAATTAAAAAGAAATCTTCAAAAAAAATGAGTTGGGGCCTTTGGGAGATGGCTCAGTGGGTAAAATGCTTGCCCCTCAAATATGAGGCTCTGAGTTTGAATCCCCAGAACCCGCATAAAGCCAGTTGCTCTACTGATTGTAATCCCAGCACTCCTGTGGACAAGTAGAGAGAGACAGGATAACCCCCAGAAGGTCTTGGGCCAGCTAGCCTGGAATATGCAGCAGAACAGAAACAAGAGACCCTGCCTCAAACAAGGTGAAAGGTAAGGATCACCATTGGAGATTGCTGTCTGTGCTGGATACCTTTAGCATCAACTTGACACACCTGGGTTGAGGGAGTCTCAGTTGGAGAACTGCCTCCATTGGACTGACCTGTGGTCATGTCTGTGGAGTATTTTCTTGATTGTTGGGTGGTGTGGGAAGGCACAGCCCACTGTAGGTGGTGCCACCCCTAGCAAGTGGTTCTGTGTTGTATAAGAAAGCAGGCTATGGGCTGGAGAGATGGCCTAGCGGTTAAGAACGCTGACCGCTCTTGCAGAGGACCTAGATTTGATCCCCAGCACACACATGGCGGCCGAGAACCGTCTGAAACTCCAATTCCAGGAGAACGCCAGTTCCAGGGGAATCTGAGACCCTCTTCTGACCTCCGCGGCATTGCATGACACGGGTGCACAAACCTGCATGCAGACAGTACACTCATACACATACAGAAATAAATTTAAAAAAAATTAAAAAAAAAAGAAAGCAGGCTGAGCATGGGCCAGGGGAGCAAGCCAATAAGCAGCATTCCCCCACGGCCTGTGCTTCAGCTCCTGCTCCAGGTTCCTGCTCCAAGTACCTACCTTGGACTCCCTTAGTGATGAACTGTAATCCGGGAGATGTAAGATGAATAAACCTTTTCCTTCCCAAGTTGGTATTGGTCATTGTTTTGTCACAGCAATGGAAAAGCGAACTAGAACACCCTCTGACCTCTACATATGACCCATGCCATTCGTGTGCCCACATTCACACAGATAAATGCACATACACATGATGATGATGGTGATGATGATGATGATGATGATGGTGATTCAGGTATGGCTGCACCTATAATCTCAGCATCCAGGAAGCTGAGGCAGGAGCATCACAAGTTCAAGGCCAACCTGAGCTACATGGCAAGACCCTGTATCCCAAACAAAAAGTATAAGGCTTTTGCATTCTTCTACTTTTGTATTTCTGTCCCTTAGATTTGCAGGGACAATAACCAGAGTCACACTGTGTCTAACTTCTTATGCTTGGTTCATTTATTGAGCAGAACTCAATGTTTTCTTAAAAATACTATGACCCAAATCACCAAAGTCCTTCAGAGGGGGCTATTTCATGGGGAGATCATTCAGGAGGGAAACAAGTTTGATGAGCTTTCTTTCTCTCAAGGATGCAAAGTCAACAACCCAGGGTCCCACCCCACCCCCACTGCTGAGGATCAAACCAAAAAACCTCATCATGTTAGGTAAGCACACTGCCACTGAGCTGCATCCTTGTGCACTACTGAGTAAAAATGGTCAAGCTGTCCTAGGGCCCTGAGGCTTGCCCCTGCAGTCCAGGGGGAAAGCACTCTGCCAGCATGCTGCTTTGCCAGTGAGGCCCTTATCTCCCACCTGGCCTCTGCATCTCTTCTGTGCTCTTTTGCCGACTGACAGTTTCTAGCTAGCAAGCTTACCAGATCATAACCATTTATTTGCTCCCACCTAGAAATGCTAGGGAAAATGCTATGGGGAATGCTCCATAATTTGTGAGGCAAAATGGAAATGAAAGGCTCATGAAGAACTTTAAGAGGGTAGGGCCAGGGAGAGGGCTCAGAGCTTAAGAGCACTTGCTCCACAATCACAGGGACTGGAGTTCAGATCCCAGCAACCACATAACAAGCTGAGCATGCCAAGAAAGTGCCTGTATAACCCCAGCTCCAAGGGGCATAGAGAGAGGAGGATTGCTGTGGTTTTCTAGCTTCCAGCCACTGACAAAGCATGAGCTCCATCCAGGAGGCTGCCTGGCCTCAGAGGAAGAGGAGGACCTGTGACTCTATTCTGGCCTCTATTTTTGTGCACAGGCAACAAATGAGCATATAAACTCACACAGACGCAGATCACAGTCAGACAGACAGACAGACACACACTATAAATATTTTTAAAAAGAATTTTAGTTGAGCATGGTAGTGCATGCCCTTAATCCCAGCAGAGGCAGAGGCAGGCCTGGTTCACATATCAAGTTCCAGGCCAGGCAGTGATAAACAGTGAGACCCTGTGGGGAAAAAAAATCCAAAACCAAAACAAGAGACTTTTAAGAGAGGAACAAGTTGTTAAACCAAGGGTGAGGCCCATTCAACCAGCAGGCCCCATACCCTTGGAGCCAGTCTTTATGCAAAGTAGACCAGAAATGATCACAGAAAACTAAGCAAGCAGACAACTCATGAGGCAGTCCTCAGTGACTCCAGCCCTTTTTAGACAGGGTTTTTAGACTGGGTAGCTTCTTCTGGCCTGGTACTATGTAAACCAGGCTGGTCTTGAACTCCCAGAGATCCGCCTGCCTCTGCCTCCTGAGTGATGAGAGATAGGTCTCCCTGTAGCCCCAGCTGGCCTGGAACTCACTATGTAGACCAGGGTGGCCTTGAACTCCCAGAGATCTGCCTGCCTCTGCCTCTGCCTCTGCCTCTGGAGTGCTGGGATTAAGGCTACTTTTCTTTTTTTTAATTAATTTATTATTATTATTTTATGTGTATGAATGTACTGTCTGCATGTAGGTCGGTGCACCCGTGTTGTGCATGGCTTTGGAGGTCAGAAGAGAGTGTCGGATTCCCCTGGAACTGGAGTCAAAGACGGTTCTTAGCCGCCATGTGGGTGCTGGGAATCGAACCCAGGTCCTCTGCAAGAGCAGTCAGTGCTCTTAACTGCTGAGCCATCTCTCCAGCTTCAAGGCTACTACTTTCTGAACATAAAAGCTGAGAAGGAGCCTGTCCTGGTGGCACACGCCTTTAATCCTAGCAATGGGAGGCAGAGGCAGGCTGATCTTTATGAGTTCAAGGCCAGCCTGGTCTACAGATGAGTTCCAGAACAGCTGGGGCTACAGGGAGACCCTGTCTCAAAAAGGCAAAAAAAAAAAAAAAAAGAAAAAGAAAAAAAGGAAAAAAGCTGAGAAGGGAAGTATCTGATGTTCTGTAACATGTTGTAGATGGATCACCAGCAAATGCCCAGCTGCAGGGGTGGGGGTGGGGGGGTGGGGGTGCAGAGCATCCTCCTGAGAAATGCTGAAGTTCCAGCCACCGGACCTAGGAACGTGATTGGAAATATAATCTTTGTGGATGATTGTTAAGATGAAGTCATTAGACTCTACTCTAATGACTAGTATCCTTATACAAAGATAAATTTAGGACACAGATCTGCGCAAGAGAGAAGATGCAGATACAATGCACACACACATGTAGAATGCCATGTGAATAGGAAGGCCAAGATTGGGGCAATGCACCTGCAAGCCAAGGAATGCCGACAGTTGGCAAGCCTCCGCAAGTTAGGAGAGCGGCAGGAACAGATTCCCCCCTAGAAGGAAGCAGCCCGCCCTACTCTGGTTTCAGACTTCCAGCTTCTGCAGCTGTGCAATAAATTTCAAACTCGAATCCCCATCCCTGAATGGGGCAGGTCTCTCCTGCTATCCACAGGCCCCTCACGTGGCTGGAAAGCCAGACGTCCCAACAAGACTGAGACAAGGATGGTGGTCAGGGCAATGCCACTGTTGTTTTTCAAGATGGGATGGTACAACGGAGTGGCAACGACAGTTGTGGTCGGGTTTCAGGAATCTGAGACCACTGTGCTTGTCTCTGCCCCAATTTACAGGCAGCGAGTGTTGCTAGCCTGTGAGTACCCTCTTCAGAATCCAGTCCTAAAAGGGCTATCCCATGCTTGGTGCACTCTACTTTTTTTTTTTTTTTTTTTGAATCAGGGTCTCCCTTTAGTCCCAGCTGGCCTGGAGTTCTCTCTGTAGACCAGCCTGGCCTTGAACTCGTAAGGATCCGCCTGCCTCTGCCTCCCGAGTGCTGACGTGCGCCACCACGTCCGGCACTAAAGAAGGTACTTAGCCTCTATGTGGGTGCTGGGAATCGAACCCAGGTCCTCTGAAAGAGCAGTCAGTGCTCTTAAACACTGATCCATCTCTCCAGCCCCGGTGCACTCTACTTTTAAAGGAGGCAAATTGGCAGCAGTTGCCCTGGGTTCTCCATCCTTCAGCCCACTAAGGCCGTCTAACGCAGACCCCGGGCGCCGCGTCGGCCATAGCCTAAGAGGGGAGGCGTCCCTGGGGAAGCCAGGCTGCAGGGCCACCCAGGGGAAGTGAAAGGGGACGTGAGCCCTACTCCTGAGGTCAGAAAGGGCGGGGAGCAGCTTTGTGAAGGAACAATTTGCAGAGACCCCAGGCTGGGAGTCAGTCCGGCCGCCCCGGCTCCGCCGACGTACGCACCCAACGTTAGGGCCGCTGTACCCGGAGCGCACCCCGACATAGCAGCAGAAGTCGGGCTCCCGGGCCGCAGCCGGGACTCGGGATGACGCAGACACGGCGGGTTGCATCAGCCCGCGCCCCAGCGCTCAGCCCGCCCCTCCGCCGCCCTGGCCCGGGCTCTGATTGGGCCACGTTGGGCAGTGACCTCTGCCTCAGCCAATGGGCGGCGGCCACAGAGAGTGCTGTCTGCAGAGTCCGGGCGCGCGCCGCCTATAAAGGCTACCCGAGGTTGGGGCGCGCGCCCCGAGGACGCCAACTCTTGTGGAGCACGAGAAGGCTGTTACGCGGTCCGCTCGGCATCTCGGAGCGCAGCCGAGCCGCCAGCGCCGCCGACATGGAGCCGGAGCCCAAGCCCGATCCCGAGCCGGTCACGCTGCTAGTGAAGAGTCCCAACCAGCGCCACCGCGACTTGGAGCTGAGCGGAGACCGCGGCTGGAGCGTGGGTCGCCTCAAGGCCCACCTGAGCCGCGTCTACCCCGAGCGCCCGGTGAGAAGGTCCCCGGTGTGCCACGCCCGGCCGGGCTGCCCGCCTGTCACCCCCGCAGGGCCGCCGTCCCCTTCCTGCCCGCCCCGGCGCCCCTCTGCTTGCCCAGCGCCTGTCATCTCGCCCCGGGCCGCCACCCCTCCCGCCTTCCCTCTGTTGACTCCTTGTCGCTTGGCCTCTCGGTGTCCCCAAGTCCCGACTGTCTTCAGACTCACCCCTCCCTGGTCCACCCGGTGGCATCCAGCCTTAGCCAAACCCGGAGTACAGTAGTTTGACCTTGGAAGAGTCACTTCCCCATCCAAGTTTCAGCCCCCCCCCCCATCAACCAGTTGACAAGGTCTCCCCTATTTGTCTTGCATGCATTGGGTAGAGATGAGAAAAAGAAACGCTGGCAAACGAGATTTCTGGGTACAGAGGGGACAGAAGAGCGCAGGTGCCAGTCCGAGCCAGTGGCTGGACAGTCGGGGTGAGCACCAGGCGCAGAGTTCTGAAGGTCCCACGCCCAGAAGCGAGACGTGGCTCTTCCCCTCCGTTGGCCGCCCCTCCCTGTCGCGCAGCTCTCCAAAAGGCCTTACTTAGTCCTGGGAGGAGCCGGTGAACTTTATAGCCCAAGGGTGACTGAGAAGGGAAGCAGGCAGGGGGAGTCGCCTGAGTCTGCTTTTAGGTCCTCATCGGGTCAGTTAGACTTTTCTGCTTTGTTTTGGCGGAAACATCTGTCAACTGCGCCCTTAGTCCCTCCCATCCTTCCCTCTTCCCTGCCACGTGACAGAGGCTGTGCTCTGGACCTTCCTGTATTTACTTTGTACTCTGATGTTATGTAAGGGTCCACTAGTGCTGTTCTGGATCAGACAGGAATAGGGCATCTGGGTGGTCACAGATGGGAACTTAGAGCGCACTTAGCCGCCGAGCTCCAACCGACCGTGGCACGTTGGTGTCGGTTTGGTTTTGTTCCGTATTGTGAATGTAGACGGGACTTTTCCCTCGTAGTTGCATGGAATTTCCTTACTTGTGTAAGCTTCCAATCCAGTGTCCTTTAGAATCCATCGGGCACTCCACACTTTCACCATAGATGCTTCCAAGAAACCAGGTGCCCTTGTTGGAAGATGATAGGCACACAAATAAGTGATGCAGGTTTAGGGCTCTGGTTGCATCATTTGTACAAGGCTGTGTGTTTTGAGACCTGTTTTCCTCGGGCAAGGAACGTTGCTTCTCTCTGTGGCATGTGCTTAAGGTCTCCCGAGTATACAGATCTGTGCTTAAAAAAAAAATTGGAAGAATGGGTGCAGAAGGGCACCTTTGTAGTCCAGTGTTGGGAAGCTGAGGAGAAACGGTCAGGAAGTCCAGGCCAGCCTGGGCTACATAGGAAGAGCCTCTCCCAAAGATGATGGGGAAGCATGCTCATTATTTGTTTTCTGTAGTGTGTGTTTTGTGGCGAGCAGCCCATCTTTATGATATTTGCTTAATATTTAATTTTCAGATTGGCCTTCCAGGAGAGGACAGAGTGTCAATCTGTGCTTTTAAAGGAAGAATACAATTCAGATCCTCAGGCAACCGTGGGTTTTTCTTTTCTTTTGTTTTTAGCATTTTTTTGGTGGTCAGCTTCACACTTAAAATAGTTGTTTTTGTAAATGGATATGTATAGCATTTACTTATAAAGCCAGCATCCAGTGTATTTTGTTTTAGATACACAGTGTCCAAAAGTCCTTATGGAAAAAACAAAAAAAGCCCCCCAAAACCCACAAAAGTCCTTATGGATGTTGACAATTAGATGCAGGTTTTGTTTTGGTTTTGGCTTTTTTGAGACTGCTTTGTAGCCCAGGCTAGCCTGATCTCATGTGGCTGAGGCTGCCCTCTCCTGCTTCTTCCTGCTAAGTGTTGGGTTTATAGGTATGTGCCACCAATCCTTGGTCAGTACAGTTTTGCTGGGGGTTTTTTTTTTGGGGGGGGGAGTCTTTTGAGATAGGGTCTCACTGTAGCAGAGGTTGGGCTTCAACTCATACAAAGCCCAGGCTGGCCTCAAACTTCTGCCGGAGCCTCTTGAGTGCTGGGATTCTAGATAAGAGTCAAGTCTGGTTTTTTGTTTTTTGGTTTTTTTTTGTTACCTTAGGCTATTTGGAATGAATAGCTTAATGTCAAGTTTTGCATAATTGGTTATTCTGGCAAGAGTAGGTAGGTAGGTGGGTGATCTCAGGGTATTCCTTTTGGTATACATAGATATAGTATTGTGTAAGTGTGTGGAGGCTCCATGACTTTAAAGTCACTGATGTGGAGAAGGGATGGAATCTTGACTCCAGCAGGCCTGACCTCAGGTGGTTTAGGTAAAGACTGACCTCAGGAGCACATTGTTTCCTTGTGGACTAACCTGAGTTTCAGAGTTCCACTACTTAACTTGTGGTTTTAGTGGTAGAAAGCAATTTCCCTCATTAAGAAGTCAGGTGTTGCAGTAGTTCTTAGGACTGGAAAGAAAGTTGTCTTCCTGTGATGCTGGGGGAAGCAGTTGTAGAGGTGTGCCCTGACCTATTTTCTCTTTTTGTTCACAATCAGCGTCCAGAGGACCAGAGGGTAATTTATTCTGGGAAGCTGCTGTTGGATCACCAGTGTCTCCGAGACTTGCTTCCAAAGGTACTTTGTGACACTTAAACATTAGCTTTAGGGTGTTTTTAAACATTTACATGTTGAATTTTGGGTCCTAAGGTACCTCTTCATTACTTCCAGCAGGAAAAACGGCATGTTTTGCACCTAGTGTGTAATGTGAAGAGCTCCTCAAAAGTGCCAGAAAGCAGCACAAAGGTATGCCAGCTTTTTCCTAACAACAGTTTTCATCCTTCAGATTCTCGAAGGAGGAAGAAAGGAAGTTGAGTAAAAATCATGAGACTGTAGTGTTCCCCCAAACTACATCAGGACCTACAAGACTGGGGGCCGATATAGTTTGGGTCTGGCATAGTGGCACATTAATTTTCATAAGTAGTAAAGAAATATATATATTTCCTTTGGAAATGTCTATTGTGATATTTTAGGTAGCAAAAAGCTTTTTTAGTTTTAACTAGGGGAGTCTTAAAGACTTTTGCTTAACAGTCAAAAGCATTTTTCAATTTTATAGTGTTTTCTTAAATATACAGTATAAATAGTCTAATGTGCTGACATACTCTATAAATTTGTATCACGCTGGGCATGATGGTGCACGCCTTTAATCCTAGCACTTGGGAGGCAGAGGCAGGCGGATCTTTGTGAGTTCAAGGCCAGCCTGGTCTACAGAGTGAGTTCCAGGACAGCTGGGACTACAGGGAGACCCTGTCTTGAAAAGACCAAACAAACAAACAAAAAAATTGTATCACAACTGTATTTCTACAATGTCATGTAGAATATTCCCTTTCTAAGTCTTGTTGGTCATATTGAATTTCTAGTCTTAGTAAGTTTAGCTCCATACATTTTAGCATTATTAGAAAGCTTTCCCACTAATGCTGGGTGTGTTAACGAGACTTTAGGGAAACCAAAAATGTGGATTAATATTTTCTGTCCAGCATGTGTGTGTGTGTATGTTTGTGTATGAATGTATGTATGTAAGTAGAGTGATTGGTATCTGTCTGTGGAATGAGGTTTTGGTTGGGCTGGTACCAGGGCCTCATGCCTATTAGGCAAGAATTCTTTCACTGAGCTCCATTACCCAGCCCATGCGTGCACACACACGTGTGTGTGTGTGTGTGTGTGTGTGTGTGTGTGTATCCACATTTGAGTTGAGCAAATTTCAGAATTTGTTTTGTGTAACACTGCACTAATTTTGTCAAGTTCCAGGGTTGAGCTCAGAACATATGCCACTAGCAGTAAAATAATTCTAGTGTGATTGCATATAGTTGCATCAGGTTCTTTGTTCTGATGTTCATATTCTTAGGATGCTGAATCCACAGAGCAGCCCAGTGGCCCTAATCAGGGACAATATCCTGGAGATTTGTCAAGTGATGAAAGGGAAGTACTACGGAACCTTTCTCCCTCTGGATGGGAGAACATCTCAAGGTAAGTTAAAGAACACTAATGCATTTCATTTATGGCAATTTAAGGATGAGGTATGTTTATACAAAGCACTTCATTCTATAGGTGCTAAAGAGATGGCTTAGTGGTTAAGAGCACTGGCTGCTCTTGCAGGGGGTTGGGGTTCAGTTCCCAGCACCCATATGGGGCTAACAACAGTAACATTCATAACTCCAGTTCCAGGAGATCCAACACCCTCACCTGGCTTCTGCAGACATTGCATACGTATATATGATGGTGCACTTCTATACATGGAGGCAAAACACTCATACACATAAAATAATAAATTTTAACATTTTTAAAAAGATATAAAGATGGCTTCACTTTAAAAACCTCTTGTATATTTAATATCTCTTGCTCGCTCACTCTCTTTTTGATATTTTGATATAAGGTGTCTCTGTAGCCCCAGCTGGTCTAGAACTTGCTATATAGACTTAGGCTGGTGCCAGTCTTAGACATCCACCTGCCTCTGCCACCCAAGTGCTGGGATTAAAGGTGGGCGCCACCACGTCCAGTTACTTCTTCTTAATATGTAACCATTGGGGATATATGTAGAAGTGTAGATACACAATTGGAAATACAGTCATTTTAGCCCCCTGCAAGGTGTTTCCAGTGGGCCTGCCACATGGTTGTAGAAGAAACCACTATCTAAGTACTGTATAGTGATCTGCTTTGTTTATCCTAACAAAAGATGTTTTGCTAAAGACAGTGTTGCAGATACCAGGGAAAATGCCATTTCTTTAGGGCTATTCTCCAGAGCAAAAGCCAGATGTAATGGCATTCTCTAATGTTTGGATTTAATAGCTCTTGGAATACCTTGTTCTAAATGTACTTTGGGGGAAAATGCCATGTGCAAGCTGAGATTCTTTAATTCTCAAACTCCTGTTTGCCTTTTCCTAGTAGTTGTTTGTTATTTTTGAGATAGGAGGTCCCACTAGGGCTCAGACTCACTTGAAACTCAAGTTTTTTCTACATAGTCTCTTGAGTGTTAGGATTATAAGTATGCACCACCCCACCTGGTGCTCCTGAAAATTTTTATATTTAATTTTTGATAAAGCTACACATTTGAAGAAGGGGTAGCTAATTTTTTTCCCCAGAAATATTCAGATATCTGCAAAAGCAGAAACAGCTCCGTAATGGACCCAACATCATCATCCAGGCCAGCTAACAGCTTTGGCTCACTTGTTTCATTTATTGCTCTGCTCCTTGCTTCTTTTTGAAGTATTGTAAAGTAATTCCCAGATATCTTGTAATTTTATCCCTCCATTTTTTCCTTTTGTAAAGGAAATTGCAAATGTTTTTGAGGTATATTGTGATTTAGGAATAAGAGAAGTGCTAATAAATTAAATGCAAGGTTATAAACATTCTGGCTCTAAGTAAGCCTAATGTGTATGAATGTATTGCGTGCATGTATGTAAGTGTACCCATGTCATTCAGTGCCTGCCGAGGACAGGAGTGGGCCTCAGATCCTGTGGAGCTGGAGTTACAGACCGTTAGCTTCCATGTTGATGCTGGGATTCAAGTCTAGGTCCTGTGCAAGAGCAGCCAGTGCTCTTAACCGCTGAGCCATCTCTCCAGCCCTAGTTATTGTTCTTAACATCCTTTTTAAGATGTCTTTTTAGGAAGAGAAATTTATCTCTAGGCAGTTTTTTTTTAAAGATTATTTATTTATTTATTTATTTATTTATTTAGTATGTGTATGAATGTACTGTCTGCATGTAGGTCTGTGCACCCATGTTGTGCAGTGCTGGGGAGGTCAGAAGAGGGCATTGGATTCCCCTGGAACTGGAGTTAAAGACAATTCTCAGCCACCATGTGGGTGCTGGGGATCGAACCCGGGTCCTCTGCAAGAGCAGTCAGCACTCTTAACCGTTTGGCCATCTCTCCAGCCCACTCTCTAGGTAGTTTTTATCTGTTGTGTTGAAATTTCTGACTATGAACCAACAAGGAAGGTTCTGGAGTAGGGGTCTTTCCCCTTCTGTGCTCCACATTTCCTTTTCTATCCTGCCGCAGCTGTATAAGAAATGCAAAGCTCCCCAGCCTCCCATATGCCTTCTAAAGGCCATTGAAGGCTGTTGCATCCCTGAAGACATGAGTCTGGCATCACACAAACCATGTTTCAAATTTCTCATTCTTAGCTGTTAGAGACCTGTCAAACTTTATGGGATACCAGATGCCCAGTGAGCATACAAGGGATGTCGCTGCAGCCAGAACTGTTGCCGTGTAGATTCTGACCTGGGGTTGGGGAAGAGAGGGAGATTTCTCTGAGGGAAGACTTGAGAATGTGGCTTGCGTCTCCCTAAAAATATGGTCAGAAGATTTAGTCCTAATGAGACTCTGAGAGCAGGTGGGCATTTTGGTCTGCAGCTTCAGCCTGCTGGCACATCTGTGTAGAAACCATGCAGCCTTCCCTGCTAACCCATGAGCACCTAGCTCAGGACAGGGCTGTTTCCATAGGGTCTGAAACATTGTAGGATGCTGTCATCAGTGCTGTCTGTACTCCCCTTACAGGATACATTGTTATGAGGTCTGTCCTGTCCTAGGCTTTAATTGCTGATGGTAATTTAGAGTTATCTCTTTGGCCCCAATCAACTCAAAATATGCTTGCTTTGTCATACAGGCCTGAAGCTGTCCAGCAGGCATTCCAAGGCCTAGGGCCTGGCTTCTCTGGCTACACAACCTACGGGTGGCTGCAGCTCTCCTGGTTCCAGCAGATCTACGCAAGACAGTACTACATGCAATAGTGAGTCCTTCCCACTGCGCTAGATGTGGCCATGGCTTTGGCAATGAAGGGAAATCCCATCTTTGCTGTAGAGTTTTGTAGTGGAGTGGAGTGAAAATGACAGCAGCTTCTTGATTTGTGTATTGATGCAGAGGTTCTTGTTTAATTAAGATGTACTTTAATGCCTTTATTTAGAACATGTTAACCTCATTTGAGTTTATAGTATTTTTGTGAAATTTTAAATTTGTTTATGCACCATAATTTTATTTATTTATTTTTTTTTTGAGACAGGGTCTCCCTGTAGCTCTGGCTGTCCTGGAACTCACTCTGTAGACCAGGCTGGCCTTGGACTCACAGAGATCCGCGTGCCTCTGCCTCCCAAGTGCTAGGATTAAAGGCGTGCGCCACAACGCCCGGCATTTATTTATTTCTGTACGTGTATCAATGTACTGTCTGCATGCAAGTTTGTGCACCCATGTCGTGCAATGCCACGGAGGTCAGAAGAGGGTGTTGGATTCCCCTGGAACTGGAGTTCTCCTGGAATTGGAGTCTCAGATGGTTCTCAGCCGCCATGTGGGTGCTGGGGATCGAACCCGGGTCCTCTGTAAGAGCGGTCGGTGCTCTTAACTGCTAGGCCATCTCTCCAGCCCCTGCACCATAATTTTATAGTGGTCTACAGATTTAATTCCAGATGGGCATTACTACCTGTTTTGTTTTTGTTTTGTCTTTTTTTTTTTTTTTTTTTGGTGTTTTTGTCTTTTTGAGACAGGGTCTCCCTTTAGTCCTAGCTGGCCTGAGACTCACAGAGATCCACTTGCCTCTGCCTCCCAAGTGCTGGGATTAAAGGCATGCGTCATTCCCCCCCTGCTAGATGTGACTCTTGATTAAAACATTCTTCACTAAAATTAAGACAAATTGAGTGTACCTATATCTAGTCCTAATTGTTAACAGTGAAGACCCCCATGTAAATAATCGAGAGCCCTGTCACAGGACACCTTGCCCTCAACAGTATCTGCCTCTTGTTTTTATTTTTAGTTTAGCCGCCACTGCTGCGTCAGGATCTTTTGTCCCAACACCAAGTGCACAAGAGATACCTGTGGTCTCTACACCTGCTCCAGCCCCTATCCACAACCAGTTTCCTGTGGAAAACCAGCCAGCCAATCAGAATGCAGCCAATCAAGTGGTTGTTAATCCTGGAGCCAATCAGAACTTGCGGATGAATGCACAAGGTGGCCCTCTTGTGGAAGAAGACGATGAGATAAATCGAGACTGGTTGGACTGGACCTATTCAGCAGCTACGTTTTTTGTTTTCCTCAGCATACTCTACTTCTACTCCTCCCTGAGCAGATTCCTCATGGTCATGGGTGCCACCTTTGTCATGTACCTGTAAGCAGACAGCTTCTCTTCTTTACTGAAAATTACATTGCACAGACCCGAGTACAGATCTTTTGTTTGAGTCTGTCGTTATTGAAGGAGGTGTGTTTAAGTTGTCATTCTGGCATTTTGAATGCAAGGAATCCACAGCTTGATTGTATATTGCTCAGAACAAATTAATCGTGTTAGTGTGAGAACATCTCATCTTCTAGTTAAATTTCCTTTCAGGCTTACAGGCTCATGGACCACAGTGAGCAGCCACACTGAGGCAGGGACAGTTCTGAGAAAACATAGTTGCTTTTATCAGGCTTCAGCTGTCTTGCAGGACAGAGGTCAGGCAGTGGCTGTTGTCATGACCCTTTGCACGCTTGATGTTTGGCATCAGCTGTGCTCTAGAGCAGCTGTTGGCCAACTGTGGATAATTTTGTACCTTCTCCCAGGGGACATTTGGCAATGTCTGAGAGACATTTTTGATTGTCACTAGAGGGGTGGTCCTGCTGGCCTCTAGTAGGTGGAAGCAGAGGGTGCTGCTAAGTTTGCAGCAAAGCATGGGACAGCTCATGCCTGAGACCTAGCGTAGGGGATAGGTCTCTGGTTGGAATGGAAAGGAGAAACTTTTCCTTTATAATAAATGGGGTTTTAATTTAGTTTGTGAAAGTAAATGTTTAGATGAATGTAAGAAGCACCATATCTCCATAATCATTAATATTTTATTGTTTTGAGACTTATAATTTGCAGTTAAAGCCTTTAATCAGTTCTACAATCTCTAGAATGATCTTACTATTCTTATTATATAGTATGTATATATAATTACAGCTTTATGTACGAGTATATTTTCCACCTCTGTTGAGTTTGTGGTTTTATTTTTTTGTTTCTGTGGTGCTGGGAAGTGGACCTAGCCTCACACATGCTAGACAAGCAAGCATTCTTTGTCTAAGTGATACCCCCAGCCCCCTCTGTAGCCTACTTAGGCTTTGAACTTGGAATTCTCCTTTCTTGGCCTCCCCAGTAGCTGGGAGTATAGGCCTGTGCCAGTATGCCTGCTGGCCCTGTTGAGGTTAAGTATAAAGTTTAGTTCATATAAACAAGCATTTATTAAAGCACATACTATGTGTCAGATGCTATTTTATTGCTGATGAATAAAACACAACCCCCACCCTCAAGGACCTGAGGCTTGGGAGAAAATCTAGGAGACTGACAGGCCGGATATGCAGATGGTCTCACATGAGCTTCTGAGATGAGCAGCAGGGCCTTAGACTCTTGTGTGGATTGCACGGTGACTTGGCTAAGGTGCACCTGCTTGTGCTTTTTCAAAGGCATCACGTTGGGTGGTTTCCGTTCAGACAGAGGCCGGTTCAGAACTTCCCGGGTGATGGTCCTCTTCAGGAAGCTGCAAATCAGGACCCCAACAATAACCTACAGGTACGGAGCCTCTGCCAGGCTGGTGAGCCTCACTGACCTGCCATGCACTCTAATCCTTAACCTTCAGATTTCCAACCTCATGGCTTGGCCTTTTTTAAACCTTCAGATTTCAGCTTTGTGGCTTGCCATATTTTTTAGGCAAAGTATTTTGTGATTTCTAAAAACTTTATTCTTAGAGCAGCAGCTGTTTTTAAGACTTTATTCTATACAGACATATGGCAATCGGCATTTTTGCATATGTTGATTTTTTTTTTTTTAACCCAACATTTTGAGATTGAGAGGCATGTAACAGAGTGCTCTACTATTGAAACTGCTGGTGAATGGTTATTTTAATTGACGAGGCACATAAGCTCGTCTCAGAACAGAATTCGTGGAAAATCACATACAGGAAGAATCTTCATAAGGCAGATTAATGCATAATCCTAAAGATACTTTATAACAAAAAATGTTGCAGTGTGCATACTACATCTGTAGTATGTTTTCAGAGCACTGGGTTTCCCTTGTTGGTTTCCTTACTTGGATCGCTATCCAAATTGGAGGACAATTTAACGTGTGGTAAAGTTAGTTACTATTTGATAACAATCGAAGATCAGGGTACTTCATTTGCTCTGACATTGACCTACAGGAATAATCAAAGCTGTGGAAGGTCACCAGCAACAGGAATAATCAAAACTGTGGAAGGTCACCAGCAACAGATGTACTGTGAAACCCCAAGAAGAGCTTCTTTTTTTTTTTTTTTGGTCTTTTTGAGACAGGGTCTCCCTGTAGCCCTAGCTGTCCTGGAACTTGCTCTGTAAACCAGGCTGGCCTTGAACTCACAAAGATCCGCCTGCCTCTGCCTCCCCAGTGTGGGAGGCACTCCCCAAAGTGCTAGGATTAAAGGTGTGCACCACCACGCCTGGCCAAGAAGAGCTTCTTACAACTGAGGAGTTATTCCCCAGGGGCCAGTCTGCCTGCCAGGCTGTAGAGCTGGGGCCAGGGCTTTACCTTGTCCTATCCTCAGGACACTGGGTGTTCATCTCAGCCCTAAATTGTTTTCTCCTTGTGTTTTTGCCTGTAGGAAGGCACTGATCCTGAAACTGAAGACCCTAACCACCTCCTCCCTGATCGGGAAGTGTTGGGCCCTGAGCAGACCAGCCCCTCATTTATGAGCACAGCATGGCTGGTCTTCAAGACTTTCTTTGCCTCTCTTCTTCCGGAAGGCCCACCAGCCATAGCAAACTGATGGCACTTGTGCTTTGTCGCCGGAAGCTTTGACAGCTTGGACTGGATCATCTGCCTCCAGCTCAATTTCCTCACCTGGATATGACTCAGCAGAGTCATTGAAAACCCACGGGATGATGATGTGCTTTTGTGGCAAGCAAAAGCAGCAACTAAGACATGAAGCCGTGATACAAATTGACGAACCCAAACTGAACAGGGCTTCTCATGTCTTTATTCTAAAGAGCTTTAATATATACTGTACGTAGTTTCATAGGCACTGTAAGTAGAAGGCCCAGGTGTTGCATGTAACGCCTGAAGAGCCTCCCTAGATGTGTGTGTGCATGTGTGCTCTACATAGAAGTCATAGATGCAGAAGTGGTTCTGCTGGTACGATTTGATTCCTGTTGGAATGTTCAAATTACACTAAGTGTACTACTTTATCTAATCAGTGAATTGCTAGACATGTTAGCAGGACTTTTCTAGGAGAGACTTGTGTATAATTGCTTTCTTTTTTGGTCTTTTCGAGACAGGGTCTCCCTGTAGCCCCAGCTGTCCTGGAACTCACTCTGTAGACCAGGCTGGCCTTGAACTCACAAAGATCCGCCTGCCTAACTTGCTTTCTTGACCTCAGTTTGTTTCCTATCTATTAGTGCTGGCTAGAATTGATAGTTATTCTGACTTTGTTGGTGTTGTTGGTCTTTGACCTCGATGGGGGGGCTGGTAGCCATTATTCAACTATGCTCACTTTGTTCTCTCCTTTAAATGACCAATCTACAATTTTACCATGGTAGAATGTTAACATGTATCATAGATTCCAAGATGTAACCTATAACTCTTCTCAGTTACCACAAATCTAGCCCCCATATATAGAATGGTTTGGAGAAGTCTCNTGTATGTATATGACTGCAGGTGTCTGGAGGCCAGAAGAAGGCATTGGATCCCTTAGAACTGGAATTATAGGCAGTGTGATGCCTGATGTGGGTGCTCGGAACCAAACTCTGATCCTCTGCAAGAGCAGTATGTGCTTTTAACCATTGAGCCATCTATGTCTCCAGTAGTAGGAACCCACCAAGGTTAAATCTCCCAAATTCAAGACAGTGGCATTACTGCACCTTCTACATAGTTCCATGCACTTGAGCAAAGTGTTTTTGGAAGCAGAGCTACCTTGTGTGATTTCGTTAAATATTAACTTCATTAATCATGAAAGCAAAGTTCACAGCTTTTCCGTATGAACAATGCTGTAGTTGGAATGGTAGCGGATGTGCCATGCTCTTAGTCTAATAAGTCTCTGATATCATGAGTGTGATCATGTGGATGAATCCTTCTAGGAATAGCTGTGCATCAGCTCTCCCATGAGTAGTTCATCCCAAGATGCTAGGTAGCTACAGAAGTGTACTTTCAGAAGCCGACTAAGACAATTACAGAACGAGTTCTGCGAAAAGTTTGAAATGACAGTGCATTGTGGGAACAGGGGAGTCATCAGAAGGTGATGACATTGACAAGCGTGTTGCTGGATGGACTGACGTAAAACTAGAGTATAATTGCTTATATTTTATATATGTATATATAAATATATATATATATTTTTAAAGAGTTTATGGGCAAGAAAGTGGGTGTGAATGTAGGGAAGAGCATGAAGAGGAAGAGAAGGGTCAGATGGGAAAGATAGCTGTGGGAATTTCCCGTCTTGTCCAGCCTGAGAGGGAATGAGGTCTTGGTTTAAGAAAACAATGATTAAAAATTCATAGTCTTGGGTGGAAAAACCTATTGCTTCTCAGAGGTAGAGCTGTGGCCATGTGGCAGGGAGCCCTGGGTGACTGGCACTGCCTATGTCCTGTTTCCATTTCCGTTTGAACTGGTCTATACCCTGTGGTCGTGAGTTAAACTGCACTGCAAAAATTAATAGTGCTGTGTATCATTCTTGGCTCGATCAGAAAAAAAAGAAACAGCAGTAGTTGTGCTTATCCTTGAAGGATGTGCTGCGGAGCAGTACCAAGCCTGTCTGTTAACCCAGCTGGCCACTCAGTGGCTAGCATCCAGGTAGTATACCCAGGTTGGAGACACTGCACAAAAGGATGACATCCAGCAAGACAATGTGAGAGTTCACCATGCTACTCAGACTTTTGCACACCTGAAAAACACGAGTTATAACATTGTAAAAATGTCCATTTTACCGAAACTCTTGTATAGATTTAATGAAATTCCAATCAAAATCCCCAAGAGTTTCTTCACAGGCTTTGAAACAAAAGTCCTTAAATTTATTTGGAAAAACAAAAGACCCTGAATAGCCAAAACAGCCCTGAGTGAAAAGAGCTACATGGGGGATCTCTTTACCAGACTTCAAACTATACTACAGGGCTATAGTCATAAAAACAGCCTGGTACTGGCACAAAAACAGACCTGTTGACCAATGGAATAAAAGTGAAGATCCAAATCTGAGCACATACAATTTCAGCCATCTCATATTTGACAAGGGGGCCAAGAAGCCACAATGGAGAAAAGACAGCATCTTCAGTAAGTGGTGTTGGCAAAACTGGATCACCACTTGTAGAAGAATGAAATTAAACCCCTACCTCTCGCCCTGTACAAAAGTCAACTCCAGATGGATCAAAGACCTCAACGTGAAACCCCAAACTCTGAAGGTGATAGAAGAAAAAGTTGGCAGCAAGACTACAAAGACATAGGCGTAGGAAAAGATTCCTAAATCACACAGCAGCTGGTGCAAGAATAAGGTCAACAAATTGACAAATGTACTGTCATTAAACTCAAAAGCTTCTGTACTCCAAAGAAACAATCAGGAAGTGAAAGTAAATCCACAGAGTGGGAGGAAACACACCACAGAAACATCAGACAAAGCATTGATTTCAGAATATATAAACTACTTCAAAAAACAAAAAAGGAAACAATGACCCGCTCAATAGATGGAAGAAAGAACTGAACAGAAACTATCACAAGTGAGGATTAGAGAATGGCTGAGAAACCACATTAAGAAGTGTTTTACATCACTAATCATTAAGGAAATGCAAATACAAAACCACTTTAAGATATCATCTTAACTCCAATAAGACCGGCTAGGATCAAGAAACAGATGATACCGAAGTGCTGGGAGAGGTTGTGGGGAAGGGGAAAACTACTGGCCACTGCTGTTGGGAATGTGAACTCGTACAGCCCACTATGGAAAGCAGTGTGGAGAACCCTTGGAAGACTTAGAGGCTTACCCAGTCAGGATACTTGTTCAGACGCCCACAGAGAACAACAGAATGGAAACTACCAGGGCTGTGCTCAGGGTGAAGGGACTCTCAGACATGGGCGCTCTTGGGACATTGTCGTGTGGACCTCTAAGAAGCCAAATTCAGGAGGGCAGGGACTGTGTGAT